>VXAD01008596.1:324757-334903 GCA_013399195.1 Dicrurus megarhynchus
CTCCCCTCCCCTCCCCTTTTTCTCCCCTTTTTCTCCCCTTTTTCTTTTCTTTTTTCCTATGCAGACCATAAAGTTTTCAGAACGAGCACTGTATTTTGAAGTATCCTTCTAGACTTGTAGCATAATGGAGCCTCTGCGGCTTACAATAGAATGAACAATAATTGCTTTAATTCATTGTACAAAAAGAAAAGAGCTTCTCAAAATGGCTGTCAGAATAGGTTGAAGTCTATTATGCATATTTATTTCTGCTAAGATTTGTAAATATTTTAATAGGCTTGGGTTTTATCTGGGTAAAATTTAGTTATCAATTACTATGGTTTATGTGCAAAATGTTGTCCACAATAAGTGTGCAGGGCAGTATTAGTCACTGTTATGAAGAATGTAAGCCAAGCAGTTGAAATAAAAGCTAAGCTTGAGTAAAGGTTATTTTCCTTTTACTTTCCTGTACTATATGACATAAGATTTCTCCTGTTATATAGTTCTCAAATAGAACTGTGATGCAAAGTTAATGCTATTTTAGAAACACTGCTTTTGGAAGATGAGCAAATTGGTTTGGCTAATAAGAAACATAATTCCTATTGCCTGTCCTCAGACAAGTATCCTAGATAACAATGGCTTCCTTTTTAATTTTTATTTTCAAAATTTGTTTATTCTGTTGGGGAACTTGTACATGAAAGTGCTCTTTGCAAAATTTAATAACAAATTGAAAAATACATGAAACTTTATGTATAAAGGAAAAAAGAGTAAGAAAAATATATTTTTTTATTTTTCTAAAAAATCCATTCCAAACTGTAACAAGAATTAGAGGATATTTTTAAAAATACCAATTTTAATGTCATTCACACTTCAATAGGTATATACATAATATTAGTACTAAAATTTAGACCCTTTTTTATTCTGAGTCTTTCTTAACTATTTATTTTCTGGTTTCTAAATTATGCAAATATTTCACTTAATAATAACAATTATACTTATGTTAAATTTTTCTAACTTTACAAATAATTAAAAGAATTTTCCACAGTGTTTTAAGGTCATTTAGGTATCTGAGAGTTACTTCATCACATATTTTGCGTATAAAACTGTCCCATTTATTCAGTGTTCATCAAGGGGAAATTAGAGATTACTTTAGAATGTGATATAGTTAAGGTTTCTCTTGAACATTCCAAATGTCTTTTCAGAATTTTATAGCAATTAATTTATTTAATTTTAAGAACAAATCGTAGTAATTAAGATAGATTTTATGTGTGTTTGTAAACTCAATCTCAATTTTTTTTTATAAGATTGGTTGAAATTATAAAAATTTAAGTTTCAGAAAGAAATTGATAGAGAAGTTTGAAGTAGCTTAATTATTATCTTTCTTTTTTTCAATTAAAGCAAGATGTTTTGGCAGGTTAAAATGAAACATTGAATGAAAACATTGATTTTAAATTAAAGGTTTCATTTTGAAAAGCTTACGTGAAACATACATTTTGCATCAAATTAGTATCATAAATTGAAATGCCACACAAAATCTAATTTAATTCAAATTCCAATTCAAAGGAAAAGGGTTAAATTGGAACTGAGCTGTTAAAAGAAATATTTTATTCTGTTCCAAATTACTGCTTTTTAAAATCAGAAAGATCATCACAGTGGACAGTCTCTACATACAAGTTTGAATATAATGAAGGCTCATTTTTCAAAGACAAAATATACAAGCAAACAAATATTTTTCATCAGAACAGTTTAGCTCTTGCCTGATTCCTTACATATCCATCTTGGATGTGTCGGAACGAGGTTCTCTGGAGCAGAGACACATTTTTACCAGTGTTCATATGATAATAACACTCCAGAGAGATGTGTTTCATAAGCAGCTACCTCATTAAAGAGATTGTCCTTAGGATGTCACGAAAAAGGTCAAACACCTTAGTGCCAGGAGAAGTGAAAAGAAAAAAAAAAACGAAAAAACCAACAAAACCCCAGTATAATAAACAGAAGGAAAATGCTAGAAATTGTTCACATGCTGTAAAAAAAAGGACTCTTTTGTGACAAAAATGTTCAAGAATGCAAAAAAAGAGTTATCAGGCTGAATCTAAGTGAATATACAGAACCCTGCATACAGAGTCAGGAATAATTGGTCTGCATTTTAGTTATCATTATTCAGGTAGAATAGCCTGAGAAATTCCAGAAACAACATTGCCCTCTAAACATTTAACTAAACAAAACCATGGATGTTATTTTTATGGGATTCTCCCTATTTTGATGAACATTGATCAAGAAGGAAAAGGAAATAATGACAGACTGCATCATATCTGGGAGTTACTCTGTGTTGATATTGTAAGGTATTTTGTTTTGTTCTATGTTTTCAGACATGTAAGAGTTGTTTCCTGTGGAAATGTTCTCAGTCAGACACATAGCTCTTTTACTTTGAAGCTATACGTATCAACAGAAATATTTCTGCTTTCCCAAGTGTCTCTCTGATTGAATGTAATTTTAATTTCCAGATCTGTTTTGGATGAAGGTTAAAAACTAAATAAAACTAAATAAAATTAGAAAAAAATCCAAAAAATCAAAGTAAGCCAAAACAAAACAAAGTAAAAGAAAACAACAATACCCCCAAAATAAAATAAAATAAAATAAAATAAAATAAAATAAAAATATAAAAATTAATTTAAATAATATGATATGATATGATATGATATGATATGATATAATATATAATATAATATAATATTATATAATATAATATAATATAATGTAATGTAATGTAATGTAATGTAATGTAATATAATATAATATAATATAATATAATATAATATAATATATTATATAATAATAAACTATCAGCCCTTTCTGCCATAACATCCAGATAACATTTAACCAATCTTTTCTTTCTCTGAGTTCTGTGATGGTATGATAATGAGGAAATGTAGTATAATGAAGAGGAAAACATAATCAGCAAAGGATGATATATTTGTCTACAGCACACATGGCCATTTTTCTAATGTGTAGGGCTCTGTTTATACATTATCCAGTTATGTCTGAGGTTGTTAGGTACAAATAAAGAGAGTATTTCTTTGCCTAAGAGGAACCTCGTTTCAGATATTTCTCCCTTCACATCAACTTAAATCTGTGCTTCCTTCAAATAAAATTGTGGGGAAAATGAAGGAGAAATGACTTGCCCATCACCAGCTCTGTTACAAAATGAGTCAGGTGTACGGTGGTGGAGATTAATGCCCAAATGTAGGTACAAGGTAGAAAACCTCTTTCTATGATAGCTGAGCATTTAATGACTGTAATAGGTACATTTTCCCAGACACCTCACAGGAGCAGTGTTAGAAGCAAGGGAAGATTACTTGATCTTAGGGATCCACCTGGAAATCAGCACAGAACTTGTAGCTTTTAAATTTATTTTTTAATGTTGTTTGTCCTATGTCCTAAAACTATTTCTGGACATGATTGTCAATGTGTAAATCAAGAATTTGTTGGGGTGTTTTTTATTTTTCCCTTCACTGGCTTTTTTGCTTTTGTTTTTATTTTAGCTGGAAGATAGGAATTTCCTCTCCACATATGTGTGTATTGTGCCCCAAAAGGGACAACTCTCACATGCTGATGTACAGGAGATAGGTTTAAACTACATAATCCAGGCAGTAATGATAATACCATCACAAAGCCATGGAGATGTTTGGCCAGAACAATTTATTTTCACTTGAGTTCCTGGTTGCATTTTTGCTGTCTGCACTGAAACCTTGGCTCCTACGGGTTACTTTTCCAAAGTAATTAACTGAGAAGTACTTTGTGCCTTTGCAATCTTCTGCTGCAACCTAGCTGGGCTGGTGTTGAAGATGAGTGTTTTCTATGCTCTGAATTTGGTCTCTAATTATTTGCAAGGATTCTCTATTCTCAAACGTGAGAGAAGTGGAGAAGAAATTCCACACCACGAAAGAGAGGTATCCATTAATCACCCATACTGATAGTTGCCAAGAAGAAAATTCATTTAAATTGTTTTCCTATGCATATGGGAAAGAAAGAATGAGAGCAAGAAAGGCAAAAAGAGAAACAGAACAACTTGAAATACTAATAAAAACACACAAACAACTTTTAAAATATTATTGGAGGGACACAAATACTAAAATATTAAAATTGATTGAGGTTGTGAAATAAGTGTATTACTTAGTCCTCTGTGCATTAAAATTAATTTTTCATCTTCTTATCTAAGCAGCTTCCCTATTGGCTTTGCTGAACATTCTTAATATTTCATATGCTTAAGGGAAAAAAGCTGTACTCTGACATCTTAACATCCCTGAGAATGTTTAACTTTATTTCTTTTTCTTCTCCTATGCAAAAGGTTTTCAAATCACACATGAACAAGGGGAAAGAGAAAAAAAAGGAAGCGCAGTTTTGCTGCACCATTCCAGGCTTTATTTCCTATATGATTGTGAATGCAAGTGCTAAGAACTCTATTCTTCTCTACATTATTTTTCTCTTCTTTGTTTCCCACTATCTCACTCATGTGGCTTGCATCATGCAGTAGCCCCAGCAATGTTGAGAACATCAATAATTTGATTGTAACTGAACAATAATAAACGATGAAGCAACTTCATCTGAGCTGGAAGATCTGGCCTTAACCTCTCTCTATTTACAGCTCTGGAAGGCTTGTATTCAGGAGAATTTAAATCAGCAGAGACATGCCAGTCCTCATGTAGTGCAGCGCTGACATAAACATAGCTAAACTGCTGCTATTAGGAGATAAGTTCTTATTTTGCAGCCCCACAAACAAAAGGTTTTAGTATATCATCATTGGTGCTAAAAGCAGCATAGGCAAATGGCCCTGGATAAGGCAAACAAGTGCTTAAATCACTACAGCTTGGTGTCTGCCAGGAAATTAAATATGTAAAACCTTCAATATTATGGTCCTTATATTCACATGCTAAGGCTGTACCATGTGCTACAGCAGGGTTTTATGCCCTAAGGGCCACTCTCAGCGCTGCGGTTCTTCCAATGAAGCTGTAATTTTGTACCTTTCAGCATAAAGTTATATGCAGATCTGTGTATCCTCCTGAAATTGTTCTATTCCCAGCACCCTGATCTTTGCCTTTGGACTGGCGTGCGTGAATCCTTACACGGACACAGACAATTACAGCTGGACCCTGAGACCTCTGTGCATACTCTTTTTTGCAAGTTCTAGAAGTCTTGACTCTCATGGCTTTGCTGAAGAAAAATTTTGAAAAAATATTGCCTGCTCCCATCCCAGAGGAGGGAAAACCCCCAAACCTAACAACAAAAAAACCTCAAAACAACCAATCAAACAAACAAAAAAACAAAACCAAAAAAAAAAACCAAAACAAAACACACCAAAACCACTGAATACTGAATATTCAACTTGCCCATTGGTCCTTTCATTGGCAACAATTCCTTCATGGAAGCACTCACTAATGTATGTGAAACCCGGAGCGTCTGGGAGCAGTGTCAAGGTGAAATGAACTTAGGAGAGATAATTTTGACGGGCCAAAGTTTGTATGCATAAAGGATTGGATTCTTTTCACCTGATTTTAAGTGTAGAATTTAGTATTTAAGGTAGTGAAATGAACACCCTAAAATCCCTCTGTAACTGATGGAGAGAGATGAATATCTCCATATCTTTGGAGCCATAGGCCACTGCTTAAAGGGAGGTGAATCCAACCTTTCTGTACAGTGTGTCTTTCCCTTTGTTGTCCAATTAATCCACAAGATTTGCAGACATTCCCTTGTCCCTCCTGTTCCCTTTTCCCCGTGTCCCCACATCAAAATTTTACTGTACCCTAGACTATTGCAGGAACTGACATTTTACCACATTCTTCTCCTTGTCCAACAGTCAACAGTGAAGATCTTTTCCTGTGGGCATTTCACCTGAAGTAATGGGTGTCATTTCAGTTAGTCATTTATACCACAGTTACAGGGTAGCAGGATTTCTAGGAGGAATAGGGACTCTTCTGGTCTGTTTTTAAATATGCCCAGAAGATGCCTGGACACATCTTTCTGAAGTTTTTGACAGTTCAAACTCAGATTGCTTTTATACCCTGCCAAAAGCAACACCATACTAAATTCAGTTCATGCTTAAGATTGAATGCTACCTGGATTTGCTTTTGAAAACCACAGCTTCTGTATATAAAAAGGTTATCTTTACAATTCAGGACAAAGCTGAGTATGTATTGTGACATCTACCAAAATACTGTGAAATCTATTTTCATATTGCACATGAGATCTCTAAGTCTACCCTCACAAGCTCAAATAACTCACAAAAGTCTGCTTTTTTAGCATTACCAGTAACAGATGCCTACTACTCTGTGTGGCCTATGAACACATGAAGAGGAGGAATGGTTTCTTTCTCCTTCTAAATCAAGTCTCTCACACTGTGGCTCAAGCACAATACTTTATAGCTAGAACCTCTTGGTTTTTGCAGCTAAGTTGCATTAGATTCCTCATGATCTAACCATTTTTCTAACAAATGAATGTTTATCAATTTAAAGAGACCAAAGATCCAGAAAGAATCTAGATTAAAGTCTGTCTGTAAACTGGTGTCTAAACAAAAAAGTCTCTCACCAAGGACCACAGAATATGCTAGGGAGATCAGCCTCATTTATGGATAAATTATAAAACTCAAGACTAGTGGAAAATGCAGGGTTTTTTCCTTATTCTAGTTCTCTGAGGTCTGTGAACTTAACAGTCCATTTCACTCCAGGTTCTGTTTACATTTTGTCTTCCTGTTCTTTCATTGTTTTTAAGGTACGTATTTTGATTAACTTCATTTTTGAGAGATTCTTCTGAAGGCAGCTATACTCAATCTCTGTTTCTCTGGAGAAGCAAAGAAGTGAATGGCACAGCACAAACATATGTTTTTTTTCCTCTGTTTCACACCTGTCCCAGAAAACACTGGACCTCTCTCCTTATGACGGAAATACTGCTGAATTGCTTAAAACTGAAAGAATCTGTGGAACTGTGTGAGTTTTTAAGATGGTCTCCATTAGATCCCAAATAAATCCTGAAACTGCAGCATGAAATGTAGAAGGTATAGAAGCCTCAGTGAGCCCATCATGCAAACAAACATACCAGCCACATGCCTCCAACTATGGCTACTTGATGGGTAAGCTCATTTTTCCCTAGAGTTTTCCTGGGCTACATTAATTGTATCACTTCCAATATCTCTTCTTTGGTTACAGGCAACTCCAGAGATTTCTCTCTCTAAGTTGCCTAGCTTTGTCAATTCCTATTTATCTAGCTATTCTTTTACCTTTTTCCTGGACAGCAACGGTTTGTGATCGATAGTAAGCCTCATAAAAGACCTAGAAACTATTGCTAACCCTTCTTCCTTGTGTTACCAATGCCCCCCTTGGGTCCACAGAGGAGTGCTATCAAACAGCTTGACTAGTTGGCAGGTACCATCTATACCCACCGATTATTTGGCATTCTCATTTCAGCCTCCTAGCAGTGGCTTTATTCAGAGCACAGCTCCTTTTGTTTTGTTTCTTCCCACACCTTGTCCCCTTTATGTATCAGGGAAAATTGAAAAGTCTCTCTTAGGGTCTGGGGAACAGGACAGTGGCAATTTAACCATTGTAGTTTACCTTGTTTTTCATTCCTTCATAAATTCATAATTCAACCCCACCTGCTGCACCCATTTGGTTTCAAAAACTGTTTTATTTTTCTCCAAAAATCCTATGAAAAATCAACAGATAAAGTATCCCTTGAATTCAGTTGAAGCTTGGAATTGCTATGGCTAGCAGATCTTTTCATTAGCCATGTTTATGTTCAATCCTCCAGTGCATTCAATCATTCCAAAAGTTCAAATTTTGGATCAGATGCAATAAGAATCAGCCAGTAAAATTAAAAAAATATACTCCTTGTGGTATACATTAGCATTCATGCACACAAATTCAATTGAGCAGCTCAAACTCATTCTGCAAAATTTGGTGCTCCAGCAGATAAACAATCACAGAATCATGGAATAAGCTGAGGTGGAAGGGATGCACTAGGGTCATTGAGTCCAGCTCTGGGCCCTGCACAGGACACCACAAGAGTCACACCCTGTGCTTGAGAGCATTGTGCAAAAAATTCTTGAACTCTGCCAGGCTTGGTGCTGTGACCACTGCCCTGGGGAGCCTGTTCCATTGCCCAAACCCCCTCTGGGTAAAGAACTTTTTCCTGATATCCAACCTAAACCTCCCCTGACACAGCTTGATTCTGTTCCCTCAGGTCCTGCCACCAGGCACCACAGAACAGGGATCAGTGACTGCCCTTCCCCTCACAAGGAAGTTTTAACTGCAATGAGGTGTCCCCTCAGTCTCCTCCAGGTTGACCTGACCTCACACAGCTTCCCCTCTAGACCCTTTTCCATCCTCATGTCTCTCCTTTGGACACTATCTAGTGGTTTTATATCCTTCTTATATTATGTCACCCAAAACTGCCCCTAGGACTCGAGGTGAGGGCACCCCAGTGAAAAGCAGAGCAGAACAATCAAAACTAGCACTTCTTAAACGCATGATCTTTGGTTGTTATTTTGTCATTAGTGAATGGTTTACTCGGGTGGATAATACCAGCACATCAGAAAGCCACATTTCTATATTATGCCTCAAGACTGAGCTAAAAATCTCAGTTTGGAGGGAAACAAAACAGAAAAAGGTTTTGAACAGGTTTTTTTTTTTTTCCCTAGAAGAAAAAAAATATTAAATTGAGTTTCTTCAAATGAAGATGTCTTAAAATTTTAATGAAAATTCTTTGGAAAAGGAAATCTGACCTGGACTGTCCAAAGGGATATTCCATACCCCTTTGGTTCTACCACAGAACATCATGCTCTGTATATAAACTGGAGAAAGGTATCTGGAAAGGGTCTACCTCTGATCGGGGATAGTCTCGGCATCAGTCAGTGGGTAGTGAGCAATTTTATTGGGCATCACTTGTGTTTCTTCAGTTTTATTCCTCTTTTTCTATGTTTCTATTAGTATTATAATTGTAATTATTATTATCATCATCATTATATTTTGCTTTGTTTCAATTATTAAAATTTTCTTATCTGAACCCATGAGTTCTACTCTTTTTCTGATTCTCCTTCTCACTAGGGAGCAGATAGGAGAGTGAGCAAGAGACTGAGTGATACTTACTTGCCATTGGGTTAAATTATAAAAATAGCACAGATGAAATTTAGAAGAGTGAACCTCCATTTGTTTTATGTAGCTTTTCATCAAAGGGATATCTTGGATCTGCTATTTTCTCATTTGGTTTTCCTTGACTCCAGACCTGGCAAACTGTTTTTAGCTAAAGATTCTCAGCGAGTACCCCCTGCAGTTTGGAGATAAAGCTATCAAGTTCAGCCCATGCTTATTAAGAAAGCAGAAGTTAGATCCATTCTGATACTCTGTAGTCACTTCCAGCATTTTTACATGTCCGCGAATTTTGGACAAAAAGGTGAAAACTCTGGAAAGTTGCTGGCCAAATAGTCTTGAGCAGAAGAACAGATAGGAAAAAAAAAAAATCGGTCTTTAGGACAGCACTGAGTTAAACAATGATAAAAATTTAAAGCATTCCTATCTTTCAGAAACTCACATAGTATGCTGAAATTTATTAAGTTTTTCACCGAATTCACAAAGTGTTCTAGTGTTCATGCCACTTTGTTGCTGCTGTTTCAACTGGGCTAACTCATTAGTCATTTTGCACAAATGTGATTACACACCTTGCAGAACAGTTAAGAATTAGGAATCCATTTTCAAGTTCTGTATTGATTCTCATTCTGTTAACTTATACTATTAACTAAGGTTAAAATTATAAACCAAATGAGTATCACTTTTTACTTTAGGAGTTACAAGTGTAGCATAGAAATCTGATATCTAGAGATGATTATTTCTTTCCACCAACTATAGCAGAAGCCAGAGGGCAAATATGTTGATAGTTTAGGTAGCTCAGTTAGCTGCCAAAAGTCAGATGGAAGGAATCATTATTCAGCTGTGACTTCAGTCTACTGGGAAAAGACCATCTAATATCTTGCAGAATGACTCTCAAAAGTTCTCAGAAAGGAGATGAAGGCAAGGAAGTTGGGGTTCTTCACTCCCTGTCACTTTCGTTGCTCCCCAGTGAGAAGAGAAATGGCCTTTGCAAGCTACTACAGAACTGAAGGCTTTCTTTTCTTTTTTTTCTTTC
>VXAD01008597.1:0-17643 GCA_013399195.1 Dicrurus megarhynchus
AGGCACAGCAGGCTCAAAAAGGTTATTCGCAAGCTCATGGGGCTGAGCAGGTTCTGCAGGTAGCTCCGAGCCGGACAGCCACACGAGAGAGAAACAATACCGGACTGGTCAGGTCTTGCTGGAGAGGAAGGGAGCAGTCGCTTCATGGGGACTGCTGCTCATGAATACAGAGCAGGACCTATATTGTCCCTGATTCCTCTAGCACAATCTCAGGTGAAGGATCCTAGGTTGTAGCAGCAGCTCTTTCCCTAGCACCTCCTCAGGAGGAGACAGGGAATAGGGATGGGTGGGAAGGCGAAGCCCAAACTCCCTCCAACTTTTTCCTCCCTAACTCAGATGAGCACAGGTCCTCAAGGTGGAGATGAAGAAGACACAGAACACAGGGTGCAGAACAAATTGGACCACACCAAACAGTACAGGGAATAGGACACAAAGCTAGCATTGACCCTTGGGAGTTTCGGTATCATGTCAAGCCTTAAGTTTAAAGTCCCAATGTTGAGATTATATTGGTACTTCACTCATCACCAGTGGGGACCTCAAGCAGGAAGATGTAGAAAACACATAGGAAAATTTACACATGATCCTGAAGCGCATAAGATGGAGCAGATTTTTAAAAATGGATGCTACAGTAATGTCCCTGTGAACAGCCTGTATATCCCTGAATGTGAACAGCAAGGTCTTGGTATTACAGAGAAAGGAGCGGGAATGGTCATAGCATGAAAAGATTAAAGGATCTACAGTGCAGAACGACTGTAAACAGAAACACTGCACATTTTTTCTCAGATATGTATGGATTTCCTTTTCTTTAGAGTGGCAATTTCTTTAACACATCACAAGCCATCTTCTAGAACATGTTCATACTGCGTAGTATCACTTACAGTAAATTAAACTGTTCAGTTCTGGCTTTGCATAGGCAGGACCAAAGCTGATACTTTTCACCCCAACGTTCCAATGCAGTATATGATCCCCAAAGCAGACCTCTGATGACCTCCAAATTAAGTCCCAAGCACGCACCACAGCAAAACCACTCCTAGTCTCACCTCACATGCTATATGAGGAACTGAAAACTACTACTAGTCTTGCCTCCCGTGTTACTGAGGAACTGATAGTCACTCCTACCTTCACTCTTCATGCAAATAAAAATGACTCAGGGAGTGAATCTGTGGGACCCCATCACTGAGAAGTCCAGGGCACTGAAGGACCACCAGGACTCTGCTGGATCCATGGTGCTGACTATCTTATACTTGCACTATCTCTCTCCTTCTCCCTCCCTCCTTTCTTCTGTCCCTCCTTCCCTCTCTCTATTCTCTTCTCTGTCTCTCCCCCTCCCTTTCTCCCCTATACAATTAATTTTGCAAAATAAAGTTGGAATTTCTGAACCCACATTTGGTCTCTTTTGCACCTTAATTTGAGCAGAGGACTTTATCGAATTGCAACATTTTAATCGGTGTTATGGACACGATACCATTCTCTGACCCAAAGTGCCATTTAACAAGTGGGACCGAACTTTTAGTGTTCTTCTTCCCACATAGCAGGCACTGTCTTCCTGAGGGAGGTTGACCAAACTTTTACTGTTCTTTCTCCTGCCTGGTGGCAACCAATCATCTCCTTCTGAGGGATACTGAAGGAAAAATGGTTACCCAGGATGACCAGTGTAAGGCTAATGTTTTGCTTTTTCTCCTGGAGAAGTTTGATAATTGTCCCTCTGCCCTTGGTTTGGAGTGGCCACAAATTAATTGAGATAATCAACAAGTGATAGCTCATTGTTAAACAACCCCAGCTCCATCAGCAACTCCTCATAGGACTTGTGTTCCAGACACTTCACCAGCCTTGTTGCCCTTCTCTGGACATGCTCCAGCATCTCAACATCCTTCCTAAATTGAGGGACCCAGAACTGGACACAGTACTCAAGGTATGGCCTCACCAGTGCTGAGTACAGGGGAAGAATCACTTCCCTAGTCCTGCTGGCCACACTATTGCTAATGCAGGCCAGGATGCCATTGAAGGCCACGTGGGCACACTGCTGGCTCATGGTCAGTCTGCCATCAGTCAGTACCCCCAGGTTCCTTTCTGCCTGGCCACTGTCCAGCCACTCTGTCCCCAGCCTGTAGTGCTGCAGGGGGTTGTTGTGGCCAAAGTGCAAGACCCAGCACTTGGTTTTGTTAAACTTCATATTGTTGGATTCAGCCCATGGATCCACCTGCCCAGGTCCCTCTGCAGAGATCTCCTACCCTCCAGCAGATTGACATTCACATTCAACTTGGTATCATCTGTAAATTTGCTAATGGCAGACTCGATCACCTCATCCAGATCATTGATAAAGATCATAAACAGGACTGGGCCCAACACAGGTCCCTGGGGGACACCACTACTGACTGGCCACCAACTGGAGGCAGCACCATTCACCACCATTCTCTGGGCCTGGCCATCCAGCCAGTGAAGGGTGCACCTATTGAAGCCATGGGCTGCCAGCTTTTCCAGGATTATTCTGTGTGAGACAGTGTCAAAGGCTTTGCTGAAGTCCAGGTAGACAACATCCACAGCCTTCCCCTCATCTACCAGGCGGGTCACCTGGTCATAAAAGGAGATCTGGTTGGTCAGGTAAGACCCTCCCTCCCCTCCTAAATTCATGCTGGATGGGCCTGATCTCCAGGCCGTCCTGTAAGTCCTGTGTGATCGCACTCAAGATGAACTGTTCCATAACGTTGCTGGGCACCGAGGTCAGGCTGATAGGCCTGTAGTTTACTAGATCCTCCTTTTGGTCCTTCTTATGGATGAGCGTCACACTGGCCAGCTTCCAGTCATCTGGGACCTTCCCAGTTAGGCAGGACTGATGACAAATGATGGAGAGCAGCTTAGTGATCTCTTCTGCCTGCTCCCGCATCACCCTAGGATGGATCCGATCTGGTCCCACAGATTTGTGAGCATGGAAGTGGCTCCGTTGGTTGCTAACTGCTTCCTCCTGGATTATAGGGGGGCTATTATGCTTCCTGTCCCCATCTACCAGAACAATTTTTCCCAGCCTTTTGCTTCCTTCTTCCCCTCAGGTCTGACATGTCACCTTTTGAAAATGCTGGTTTCCCTCTGGGTGTTAATGACACTATATTTTTGTTGTTAATTCTGCTATGTCTCCTCCATACAGTCTGACACAGGGGCTGAGATTTCCAGAGAAGTTTCCCAGAGATCTGTCCCAGTGGTGGAAAATCCTAAATCGCGTGCAATGTGGGAGGATATAGGTCAGATTCTGAAGAAATACTCTGCCCTAATAGTTTGGAACCTTCCCTCTGAACAAATTCAGAATCCATGTAAGAGCAGAATATCCAAAAGAAAATTGCAGTGGCAGCTCCAAAGAGGGGCAACTGACTGCACTCTGCTGGGTCCTGGCGAATGCTTATTGCATGCTGGTCATTATTACGCACAGCAGCATGTACAGCCAGAAGAGAAGGAGAACAAATCTACAGGCACCATAGTCACTCAAGCTGTAGTCAAACCGGAAGGGCAACCTAAGCCTGCCCCTGTCCAGAGGAGGAAATATAAGAACAAATCCCTTCACCCAGTGGATGACAATGGGGAGGCAGGACCCTCACAGCCAGCAATCTAAACCAGAAATAATTACTGAATCTTTATCCTTTCTCCACAATCTGAGGAAAGACCTCACCAATGAACTAATGAGTCAATATTGAGCTGGTTGATCCAAGTCTGGGACACTGCAGGTGATGCTACAGTTTTGGATGGTACTGAAGCAAGGTGCTTGGGATCTGTGTTGCCTGACATGGGTATAAACCAGGGGATCATGAAGAGACCCAAACCTCTGAACCTCTGGACGTGACTCTTAACAAGCCTGAAGGAGAAATACCTTTGCCAAGAAGACCTCCAGCTGCAGCAAGGCCCTTGGAACACCATGGAGCGAGGAATCCAGTGCTTGCAAGAACTGGCTGTGATGGAGACCCTTTTCTCAAATGACGACCAAACCATCAAGAGTCCAGTCCTGGTAAAAAACAACACTGATATGGCTCAAACTCAATCCAAGCAGGCCAAGCATACTCCCACTTCCTAGACATGCTGCAATGGAATGAGGGAAATGACACAGTGGGCATTAATGACAAGAATGTTATGAACATATGAAGATACTGTCCACACCATGACAGAAGCCCAAATCTCAGCAGTCAAAACAGATTTGACTGAGCATATGCAGAAATTGGAAGAAAGGATTGAAGAGAGTCAGAAACTCTGGAAGGAGCTTAGAGGATTTTCCTCAAGTTTCGTCAGTACACACCAGAGTCCCTGCTATCAAAAGCAGGAGTTCCCCAGCTAGGGAGAGGGTTGGCAGGTTCCACAAGCCAACCTGAGATTCTTCCAGTGTGAGCATGGGGAAGACATGAGAAGATAAGACGGAAAACCCACTTTTGTCCTAACAGCATGGGTCTGTAAGCTAAAAGAAGAAACTACTAATGACGAATTCTGCAAGAATGAATGTAGCTCCTGGAAGCTGCTAGGCTTAACAGAAGAGAGGATGACATGTCTGATCCACTTGAACAGACCAACAGAATGCATGCCAAGGGAGGGAACAATAGCCAGAACTAGAGGGGCCCTGCCTCTAGCCAGATAGAGGACAGGGAAAATCAAGTCTATTGGACTGTGTGGATCAAATGTCCTGGCACATCAGAGGCACAAAAATACAAAGCTTTGGTTGACACTGGCACGCAATATACTCTGATATCATCAGTACATGTAGGGGCAGAACCTGTTTCCATTGCTAGGGTGACAGGGGAGTCTCAGCAGTCTCGGGTAGTGTTACACTACCACTTTAGGGATAATTTTTCTGTGTAAATAAAAACAATGTAAGAGGAATAGAAAGCATTAAAACAATAGATTGAGACAACAACATTTTTATTGTTTCAAAATTCAGTTGCTTTTTCTGTGCAGCATAAGGAAAGATTATTTCTGCTGATATCTTTCAACACCTTTAAGGTCTGAAGAGACACAGTGGTCACTGAAACACTGGAAGAATCAAGCTAAAGTAAATGCCATCACTATATGTTGAGCATCTTTTTTAAAATTTATACTAAAAATTGCAGTGTTACTATGAAAAAAACCCACTTATCTCTGTCATCAGGCCCTTATGGTACAAATTTTGGACAGACATGAAAAACATAAATCTAACCCTGGTATGACACAGTGGGTGAATGCTGACTTTCTATGACTGGTACAGGTAGTTCTCATTGCAGAGCTACAGATGTCCAATTTCTGTTCCAGTACAGAAATGTTCCTGGAATTAAATGCCCTCTGCTACTCTCCTGCCACTCTTCAACTCCCTTAGTTGATTCACAGTTGCTGAAAAATGGTCTTGAGCATGTCAGTGTACTTGACGTGGAAGATCTAGATGTGTCAAGTGGCAAATTGGAATCTAAATATCTGTAATATCCAGAAATCAGTGGGTAGTATGAGCTACAGGAATCAGCACAGCTCTTACTGGAATTCCCAGGTCAGCATTAACTTCCACTTTCCAGGCAGGTGGCTTGTGGAGTCTAATCTTGCCAATAAAAATCTAGGTGGGACTGTAAATTCACAGTACAAATACTCTCCTTTAGAAATTAGAATGGAGAACAACATGAAAGGTACATCAAACTTGCATTAACCAGTCTTGTTTTAAGAAATAAAACTGACCTCTTAAAACAACCTGCTGGAGTCCTGATGCCAGGGAGTTCACGTGAGGTGCAGCATGGGAGGGATTGCGTCCATTTACATCCACATTTTGTTTCCAGGAGTTGGAGTAATATGCTATTTTAGTGCCACATGTCAATATAACTCCAAACCATCCTGCTTAGGAAACAGTATCAAAGTCATCCCGATGTGTGCACAGCGACCATTATGGATAGTAAGAGCTCCCAGTACCTCCAATACCCCAAATGTCCTTGATTACATTGTTCTTTATTTCCATTCCAGTTCAGTGCTCTGTATTAATCAAAAGTGACAGATGGAAGCTGTAATACATCCACAGCTCCAGATCATTAAATATGATGACCTATATTTCCTGCAGTAATCAGATATTGCTGCAAGTTACCTCTCCCTCATCTAAACCAAGGCTGGCAAAAGAACCTCTATGATCGTGAAGGAGATTTTGCTTGTTTCTTTGCAAGTTTCAGTTCATATCATGAGTGACACATTTCATGCTTTAAATTATTGTTCCCCTGATGAGGGGCCAGACGGCACGGAGACGAACGGGACCTTCAGCCTTCCTTGCTTGAAGATAGTTGTTTATTAAGTCTTATCAGAGAAATGTAGCCGATAGCCGGGCTTTAGACNTGCATATTTCTATTTCATACTTTTGCTGTGTCGAATTGTTAAAATTTGGAGAAAAAATGAGCAGCATATATCCTCTAACTGTAATAATATTTAGAGGGGAAAAGTGTGGGTGATACCTGTATTTTTTAAGAGTATATGGAGCACTCTGCATCTACTAGGAAATCCACCTAGTTGATCAAGGGAAGCCAGCTGATGTAATCTTTTTTCAATTTCAGTTAGGCTTTTGATACTGTCTTTCACAGGATGCTTCTGGACAAAATGTCCAGCACACAGCTGGATAAACATGTCATATTTAAGCAACTGGCTTGTGGGTCAGGCACAAAGAATGAATGAGGCTCCATTAGGCTGGTGACCAGTCATAGCAGGGTTCCACAGGGCCAGTTCTTTTAAACATCTTCATAAATTACTTGGATGCAGGACTTGAAGGGATACCAAGTTTGATGATGATAGTGAATTGGGAGGAGCTATTTACTCCCTAAAAGGCAGAAAGGCCCTGCAGAGAAACCGAGACAAATTAGAGGGTTGAGCAATCATCAACTGTATGAAGTTTTAAAAAGACAAGTGCCAGATTCTGCACCTGGGATAGGGCAACGCTGGATTGGAGGGATGGAGAGCAGCACTGCTGAAAAGGGTCCTGGCCAACATCAAGTTTAATATGAGTCAGCAGTGGCCTGGCAGCCAGGAGGGCCAATCATGTCCTAGGGTCTATCAGACACATCATCACCAGCCAGCTGAGGTGAAGTGCACTGGTAAGCACTGATCTCTTCTCTCTGGTTACCAGTGACAAGACCCATGAGAATGGCATGAAGCTGTGTCAGGGAGGTTTAGGTGATATAGTAGGGAAAGCTTCTTCACCTGGAGGATGGTTGGGCACTGGAACAAGCTCCCCTGGGAAGCGGTCACAGCATCAAGCCTGTCAGAGTTCAAGAAGCTTTTATACAATGCTCTCAGGCATGTGGTGGGATTTTTGGGCTGTCCTGTCCAGGGCAGGAATTGGTTTTTGATTGTGGGTCCCTTCCAACTCAGGACATTCTATGACTGTATGATACTGTCATGAAGAAGTAAACACAAAGACTTAGAGGAAGAAGATGACTTTCAAGAAGAAAGCATTATTAGCAGATGGTCTTGACATATCAGTGATTTTTTTTTTTATTTCCACAGAAGATCAAGATGATTTGTCTAAAGTAATGAAAGTTCTTCTTAGTTGGAAAACAAAGTGGAGGAATTTGTAATTGAAATGAATGTGCAGACTGCAAAACAAGGAAGAAAAAGGTGCAATTACCTCTGTTCTCTCTTTGCCCTTCAACCTTGCTGCTGTGGGGGATGTGGTGGGCAGCTTAATCTGTTCAATGTGGAAGACCTCTTTTCTATTTGTACTTCCTCACTCCATGGAGAGATTTGAAGAAAGTCTAGCACCTTGTAAGAGAGCTCATGCTTAAGGAAAGAGTATCTTTTCCTCAGTCTCTCCTATTGCAGTTATTCTGCTTTGTGAGAAATACTTGAATAATACTTGGAGCAGGGTCCTAAAGCCAGTTCACTCTGTCCCAGGCATGTGCTCTGACCACCAGTATAAGGACTCATCCTCCTTTGTCTTACTGCAGACTCTTACTTCTGGCTGGCAGGCTGATTTGGCAAATCTGGACACGTAGAAGGAAGTTGGGGAGGTGAGAGGATGGAGCTGTGTGAGGAGACACAGAGAATTAAATTTGATACTGACATTTATGAAATGCTTGCTTCCTTTTGGCTTTTCCCTCAAGACATATTTGCCCAAACAATTTTATGAGATTCAA
Organism: Dicrurus megarhynchus; assembly: GCA_013399195.1. NCBI lineage: Eukaryota > Metazoa > Chordata > Aves > Passeriformes > Dicruridae > Dicrurus > Dicrurus megarhynchus. The sequence goes on from VXAD01008597.1 coordinate 8,097, forward strand.
AACCAAATTTGCAATTAGCTTAAGACTGACAAAGTCTGCATCTAAGGGCAAGTTGTTCACTCCAAAAAACCTGTTCAGTATTCATCCTAAACTTTAATCCCAGTTCTGACATGAAGTCCCCATATGGCCTTTTTTAATCATATAGGTATCTTTAAGAAAACAAGCACAGATGGACAGTTTCACAACAGGTAGTAAAATAACACTGCATTTATTTTGAAGTATCTTTTATCATTTTTCTTCAGTTTCCTTATCTGTCAAGTAAGCCAAACTGTACTTCCCAGTAATATAAGGCAAAGCACAGACTGGTCTCACCACTTTACCAATAAGTTTATAACCGATACCTTGGTAAGATTCCATTTCTCTCTTTATCAAAAATGTCGCTTTCCCACAAATGTATTGCACCAGGAGTCATATTGGATTTGACACACCACTTGAAGCAATCATTTTACTCATAAATTTTGAGATGCTTTCATTTCTATGTCACTTGATAGCTATATAATAAAGGATTTGTCAGCCTTATATGTCTTCTAATCTGTTACACAATAAGAAGACATAAGTGTATTCTATAACACCAGGAAGATATTACACTGTGTATAATTTAACAGATATTATATATCAAAAATTAAACATTTGGGGAAAAAAAGTAACTCTTGAGTACTGACTTTAAGCAGCAACAAAAAGGCACACAGGACAAAGCCAGCACAGCACACCAGAATTTGCAGATTGTAGGTCTCTCCTTCTTCCATTCCTAGAAGCAATAGGTGGAAATAAAATTTAGAGATGACTTAGAAGATGACCTAAGATTTCTTCTGCAACAGCATGTTAAATCAGAGTACCCTGGTGCTTACATACTGTGTGAAAGGCAGACCAAACAAAAGCTTGAAACTGAAATATTCACCTCAACATCCTTCCTACCAGTATCTTGAGTACAAGCATTTTTCTCTCTCTCTTCCCTCCACAATTCCCATCACTGCCTATCCCTCCTTGCAAGACTTGTATTACTTTTTGAAGTGAGAGATGATATTTTCAATGGTACTACAAATTTCAAATAGAGTACATAACTGTTCTCAGCTGAGAATGAAGCTAGTTAACAGAAGTATATAATTGCAGACACAGTTGGTTAATCATTGGGTAGACTCTTTTGAAAAAAAACCTCAAATCCCAGCCCAAAATATACTAGGCAGGGTCTGCAAGGTGCCAAACCATTTTCCACTAATTGCCAAGTTAATGAGCTTTGAAGTTTTAAATGCAGCCACAAGGCCCCAGGACTCTAATCTTGGGCAGATAGATGGGGTAGCAGATGATTTGCCATGGGGGCCTCGGTTTTAGATCTGTACCAGTCTCTTGCCCCACTAACTACAGTGGTTGCTAAATGCATTTAAATTGTGGAAACAAGCCTGCTTCCTTCGAACTGCATCAGTCCTAAATCATACATGGATAGTTGCAAATAAGGAGGCAGAGCAAACTGGTGTAATAAGACCAGACCATGCTAACCTGTAACATCTGCCATTGCTTCAGATAAAAAGGAAATGTAAACTAGGCTGTCTTTTGTTTTTATTCCCTTTCCCTACAGAAAGTTATTCTATTCAACCTTTCTCCAGTATAAACCTCTTCTTCTTTCTTCATATTTCTTGGATTTTTTCATACTCTTTTCTACAGCATGGTACTTTGAAGTTGGACTTTTCATAAGCCTACACATGACTATTACCAAATGAGGGACTAACATCACCTCTACCGCATGCTGATTGTGGCATCTTTATAATAACCCCATTACATTTTCACATTAGTAACTATTTATGTCAAACAGACATAACTTAAGTAGATGATATTTATTCATGTTCTAGATATATGGCCCTTAGATTACAGACACTCTAGGGCCTAGTCACTGGAAAGGGACACAAGTACCCCATCACAGCCTGCCAGCCTCATGTAAAGGAATCAGACTGCTTGAGGCTCTGATGAGGTGGAGTAAACACCACAGTCACATGTAACATTCTCATCTCATCTCCTGAGGTGTTTACATGAGGCTCACTATGTGGTAAGTAGGTGCCCTTTTCACAACAGTCCCTCCACTGCCAAAGCTTTGATACCAAGACAGGAAGCAATGAAGAAAGCTATAATTTCAGTACAAAAGTTGGAGAAGGTAAGATACAAAGTGGCTCCTGACAAGGGAAGAAATAACTAGTCTCTGAGGCATGTACCTAATTGAAGACCCTATGTGGGTGCCTACAATGACTATACGACACAAAAAGGAGGTGGGAGAAGTCTGGACTTGCTTATGCACCCCCGAACATTGAGGATGGGGCAGAACTCCGAGTGGTTTTTAATCCCCCTCCCCTCACAGAAATTTCTGCTGGCTTCATGCATCCCCCCTATGGGAGTTCATCTAATGTTGCCAGTGCTGAAGCCTTGCTGCGAGTGGAAAGCAGCTGAGGCTTGAGACAAGAGTTAGCAAGTAGTGTGCATCTCATACTGTGTCCTCAGACCTTTAAAATACATGGGAAGAGGTTCAGCAGATCATTTGTTTTCCCAGTCCTTTTCTGAAGTTCAAAGCAGCTAAAAAGTAATCAAGAAAGTCCTACCAATTAACTGAAATTTCTGCTCTGCCCTGTGATCAGTCCCTGTATTTTGAAATTGTGCAAACATTCCTTTATGCATGGCAGCCTATAAAGAGATTTTTTCATACTGTGAATTGCAAATAATGCCAAGGCAAAAATTCAGAGCTAGAAACATCAGCTCATCTTTCAAATGTCCTCTTGGCTTCAGTAAGTACTGGAGGAATCTCAAGCAAACACGTGGTGCTTCAGATCACATGTTTCTTGTTTATTTGGGCATGTTAGCTAGGGAAGATGCAACTGAGATAAAACAGAATTTGTGTTGTATTATATCATCATGAACTCACAGAAAGACATGGAAAAGGGGGTACATGTGACTGTGGTATAGTTTCCTTTGGAACTACAGATGGTCAAACTTAAGACATGAGTTCACTTGTTACAAATAATGAAATGTCATTAAAATGTGTCTAAGAGAGTAAAGTTTTCCTTTTTAATCCCTATTATATTTATCAGATGGTACCACAAGGTATTTTTTAAAACTCAGTTGTTTTAAACTTGTTGGATTTAAAAGGATAAATTGAAGAAAATGCTTTTTGTACAGTGATCCCAGGAATGGATCCAGAAGCCTTAGGACTCCTCCAGCCATTCTTCCAGCACTGATATCCCAAAGGCAGAAAATACCTATTGCTACCACTCTGTTAGCATAGCAAATGATGCAGAAGTAATAAGAAAGATACTAACCCAGTTATGCAGGAATATTTCTAATTTTACCAAATTCAGTATGCCTACCTGAAAATCAACCCTATGATTTCATTTGGGCATAGTGTTCTTTATCTCCTTCTGTTCATATTTGCTGACATGAAAATATTGTATTTCAGAGAAGTGCTATTAACTTAGACAAAACTTTAGGTTGAAAGCTTACTTAGCTCTATTTAGGAATAAATTAAGTCAGCTGCAACCACACTGTTTTTTAAGAAGGTACATCTGATGTTCCTGGGTAAAAACCAGTATCTATTAAGACATTCTATGTAAATTTTATTTAATGGATGTATCATTTCAGCATTTATTTTAAATATAATAATACCATTTCTTCAGCCAGAGAAAATGACGAATTGTAATACTATGAGAAATGGATTCCCAAGGATGACAGGAAGATAAATATTTTCCATGTTAATCTGTTTTTCACAAGGCATCCCTCGTTTCACTTTTAATAAATAAATTCCACAAAGAAAATAGCAAAAGGGAATGAAAGTGTTTCTTTACAAATAAAGCAATAGCTCAAGGAGCCTCAGAAGTGATGGTTCTGCCTCCTCTACTGAACAGAACATCATCCTCCTATGTGAGCAGTACTGCTAGTTTCACAAATAGGCCCTCTGAAATAAGGTGTTCAGTGTAAGGGCGAAGAAATCTAGCCCAAAATCAGTTTACTGCTGGGCAAGTTTCTGGCTTTGCAGTTCCCACGACAGTCAAAAGGAAAATGGATGCTTGCACTATAAAGGAAACTAGATTTTGAGACAAACTTTTTTCTCCTGTACTGTCAAACCCTGGAGCCTGGTGCGTGGTTACACATTTTCTAATCTTGACACGTGAATGCTAATGCAAAAGCTGCAACAAATTCCTTTTGGTCTCTTGTGCTGGTTTTGGATGGAGTAAAATTAATTGTTTTCATAATGGTGCTGAACACAGTGTTGATAATACAGAGATAGCAAGGAAGTGGGTGCATGAGAGCTTGGGAGAAGACACAGCCAGGACAGGTGAACCAAACCGACCAAAGGGGTATTTAATACCATATGACATCATGCTCCGTATATAAAGTTGGAGGGAAGGAGGAAGGGGGAATGTTTGGAGTCATGGCATTTCTTTCCAACTAACCATTATACACCATTATGCCTGCTCTCCTGGAAACAGCTGAATTGTCTGCCTGCCCATGGGAAGCAGTGAACTAATTCTTTGGGTTTTTCTTTGCTTGTGTGTATGGCTTTTGCTTTCCCTATTAACCTATCTTTGTCTCAACCCACATGTTTTCTAGCTTTTACCTTTACCATTATCTCCATGATCCTGCTGGTGGGGGAGTGAGTGGCTGCCTGTTGCTTCATAGTTGACTGGGGTTAAACCACAACTTCTCTGTTTAAGGATGATTACATTAGCCTCCAGGAGAAAAAACAGCCCTAGTTTATATCTAGACTGCACTTTCTTTGTGCAGATGATATGAAAGAAAAAACAAGAAAACAAGATGTGAAATGTAAGCCAAAGTACCATTGGTTTCCTAGCCCTCTAAAAGCATGAAGACTGGAAGCAAAACAGTAAGTGACCCTGTGATAAACACAACCCCAGAGAGGTCACCATACTCAGATACACCATACAACAGATACTCCTTTGCTCATAATCTTTTCTCTTGGGCCCCTCCAAATGCTGCCTATAGAGGCTCCAGTTGCCTCCTACCTCTGAAGCATCTTCTTCCATAGCAGCAATGTTCCTCTTCAGAGTCTGACACGTCTATCACCACAATTGTTTTCAAATGAAAAAATAAGGGCCTGAGAAAGTCTACAATGGTACATCTTTCTCATCCTGGTCCTCCCTTTTAAGCTACTGTGGTCTTTTCTGAATGAATTTTTTTCTAAGTACAGATGCTAGATAAGTATTTTAAGTCTGTGCCAGGAGCTGCAGCTGGAAGAGGACAGGTTTTTTAGCTGAGAAGTGTGGGACCCTGGGAGGGGGGAAGAACAAGGGGATGCAAAACAGGGGGAGGTGCAAAGGCATGTGAGATGATGACTCCCTGGGCAAATCTACATATTGTGACTATCATCTATATTATAACTCCCCTTTTGCCTTCTGGGAGGAGAAGGGTGGGAAGACTTCCCCTCTGTGAAGCAGTCTGGAAGAGGATGTGTGGGAGACATGAGGTTTACAAAGGGGATCTGAGAGAACAGCAAAGGATGTCAATGTAGCAGTGCATCAGAAACTCAAGGCAATATGAATTGCAGCCTCCATGCTGCACTCCTACACTTGCATCTGGAGACCTGTGAACAGGGCTACACTTTGGGGTGGAGTATGCAGGCAGAAGGCCCATTGTCATATCATCCCCTGTTTACACACCTGCCTTATGCACAGCACTGTGCCCTGCACTGCTGCCTGTTTCTCTTTACAAAGGAAGGAGCAGCCACAAGGTTCTTCTCCAGCATATGGAAGCACAGTAGTAGACTTTGAAATTTGTTTCCTCTAAAAATGTCTGACAAAATAGGTGCCAAGATCAACAGCCCAATTCTCTGACAAAGAAGGGTGCTGCCAACACTGTCCACTGCACACAGATGTACCAACACATTCCCACCAAATACTGCTTGTAGATTAAGTATTTGCACCAGCAGACCTTTGCCACAAGTTCCAAAACGTTGCACCACTATACAACTAGGATTCCTCCCATTACAAGGCAACAGCATATTTTTTAAGGAAGAAAAACTGCACTGCTAAATGGATACAACTATCTCTTTATATTACTAGAGTTACCACAGAATATCTTTACTGTAATTCCACTCATTCTGGTTCATGTATTCTGTGGCTGATTTTAAACCCTTCCATCTTATAGTGGATAAATAAATCATGTGTTTTGTTTTTAACTAATGTTATATAATGCCAGACAGACATTGTTTGGCCCAAGAAATGATCCAAGCTTTGCTCCCAAAATGAAACCAAAATTTTCAATTGACTCAAGATTGAAACATACTTATAAAAATTATAACATATACTTCTATGTGTATGTATGTGTGTATATATATATATAAATAAAATACCTTTTGCTCTAAACAGGACTAGTGAAAAAGTGGAAAAGTGAAAAAGCTTAATTCCAATGATTTACACTAGAGCTGTCTTGTGGCTCAAGGGATTGATTCATAGGTCAAAGAAACTTGCAATGAAGTAGCAGCAAAGCTATTTTCATTCTGCATTTTTCAAGAAACAATATTGCAGTTATTTTACCACTTACTGCATTATGTATTCACCACTTATGCAAACTGAATAAATATCCCTATCATTTACATGAGGTAAGATTGCTTTTACACATATGTCACTCTGACTAGATCCACTGTATTGAGTTCATGTGGCAAAGCTCTCATAGTGGGCAATCTATAGGGGTAGCTTCTCTGAGAAGCTGCTAGAAACTTTCCCCATGTCCTACAGAGTCAATGCCAGTCAGCTCCAAGATGGACCCACCGCTGGCCAAGGCTGAGACAATCAGTGATGATAATAATGCTGCTGTGATAACACATTTAAGAAGGAAAAAAACGTATTGCACAGAAGTAATTGCAGCCAGAGAAGAGAGGGGTGAGAATATCTGAGAAACAACTATGCAGACACCAAGAATTGAAATGTGAATTAAATATTACATATTTATTTGTATCAGCCCAAATTAACACTTAATGGTTCTAGGTTCAAACAACAAACAAAATTACAATGTTAGCAAATGAGATGATAATCTGTTTTGCATTCTCATTTTGGGATCATTTCTGCTAGTTTAATTCTTTGAATAGTGTCTCACTGTCAACATCAACTAGTCAACCCCTACCTATGCATATGATTCCCTTGGTACCTGCACATAGGGAGTATGGAATTTGTGAGACAATACCTGTGCTAACAAGGTATAATGACACATGAGTCTCATTTTGTGCATCCAAGATGAATGCTGCATCGTCTATCCAGAGCATAGACAAACATGAGACTAAGACTTACATGATACAGTGAATTTACTGTGTGAGAAAGAAGAAAATAGAAGAGGACTTGTCTTCTGAAATTGGAACATTCTCTTCGAAAGCAAGAACTACCACTTATATAAATTGTTTGAAAACATCTGCAGTTTAGAGGACTCTTCTTTTGAGATGAATACTTAACAGTCCTTTCTCCACTTATACACACTTGACAAAGATGAGTCTATTAGAGGATCCTCTTAGAGGATGTTTTGGCTTAACTGAGTTTTGTTTGTTTTTCCAGAATAAATTATCAGGAAAGTAGTAAATGCCAACAGAGCTCTTCAAGTACACTTGCATGTTCTTGTATGCTTTGTAGCCCTGTCTCCAAAGGAAAAACATTTGTCATAAGTTTGCATTGAAAATACTTCCCTCTGCACTAACAGCTTCTTTTTCCTTCTGAATCCCAGACTGTAATTGTTGAAAGGAAGTTTTATAGTCATAAAGTTAGCTGAATTATTATTGGAAAAAAGTGCTGTATTTTGTCAGTATACATATATACCCAGCAGCATGGAACTTCCTGTCCTGTAACTGTACATCTTAGATTATAAAACACATATGCATGTCTTCCTTTTAAATGATCAGTTATTTATTTCATAGCTGAGGAAACATATCTCAATGTGAGAAAACCAGTATAACACCTACTCACTCAGATGAGTATAAGCTTCACTGCAACTCACCTTGTATAGTTTATTTCCAGAGAAGATGACATGAGAAATACCAGATTCCAATGGTGCTTTCACCTATCCAGAATGTTATTTCAAATTATTGCTATGTGATTAATACAAAGATTATATTGTGATACAGCTTGAAAGGCTGACCATCTTGCATGCACTCTGAAGAGTGTGAGGTTCTGTACATGAATAATAGAGAAATGTGAATCAGCACAGGTAGATCAGTGATTTGTCTACTACACAATGAAGTGCTAACAGATTAATTTCCAACTTGTGTTATTTTTTTCCTTACACCTCTGTGTCAGAGACTGAAATGGTTCATGCCTTAAACACTGTTATGAAGGAGTTTTACCTATTATAGCAAAAACTGTATAAAGAAGCTACAACCACAGAAACCCACCCCTCCTTGAAGATGCCTGACTGGAACTTTGGACTGTGAGATAAGCTGCCTAGATAAGATAAAGGGGACATTATTGTTCAATCATCTCAGGTCTAGGGAGAAGTGAATAAGGCTGAGAGAAAAGAATGCATCCATAAGAAAGCCAAACACAGCAGAAATCATCCCTGGCTGGGTTTGGGGTGGGGGACACCACAGCCTACAGAGCCCAGGTTTACACAGACTCCCCCAAACCAAGGGGGGAGGAGGAGGTTTTGGGTGTGTGGCATAACCTCTGGGCTGAGGCACTGAACATCCATTCTCCCGTACACAAACCAGCTGAGCTGTGAAACTTCCAACCCTAGAAAGGCCACATCCACCGTGAGAGGCAGCTGAGGGGGTGTCATAATCCATCAAAGACCTCCCAAGGTGCTCTTCAGACTTACTCCTGAGGCCTTGCACCACAGGACTGCATGTGATGCAAAGTGATGCAACAGATCCAGAGTCTGCTGCAGGAGACTCTGTCAAACTGCATCCCCCCCCCGCCCAGGGGAGGTACCTGGGCGTTCCCACCTGGTCTGAGCATATATTAATCCATTAGCTTCTCTGCTTTTTGGGGGACCCTAACCACCCAGAAGCCCAGATGGAGAGGATCAATAGAACATTGCCGGGATCCATGAAGTGGTAGTATTTTCTTTAATCTGTCTCTGTCATTCTCTTTCTGTCCCCCCACCTCTTTTCTATTTCTTTCTCTCTCTCTCTCTCTCTCCTATTTTCTATCAAATAAAATTAATACTACTGACTTTGGCATATGGTCTCATTTGCACCTTAATTTGGGCAGAGGCATTTCTAATAACTAATTTATAATTTAAAAACTGGATCGTAACACAATGTCACTGGTAAGCCAGTTGGGCAAGATCCTTCATTTTTGTAATTCCAACTGTTTTACATGGTACTCATTATTTCTATTTTTAAACATGAGCTCTAAATTTTAGAGCAACTCCAAAATATCCCTCATCTGTAAATCTGCCAGTCTGATGCTCATTTACATCACAGGTCTTTCATACTTGCACCAAGCACTATGTCCCAAGGTGAGCAATATGTGACCAGGTGTTGCGATCTGGTTTAAACTCAGAAAAGCAAAGAAAGCTAAATTTCTGTGCATAAACCAGAAAGAACTTAGAAGGTTCAAAATATTCCCAGAAA
>VXAD01008597.1:17945-28664 GCA_013399195.1 Dicrurus megarhynchus
CCCTGTGATGGGCCATGTCACCCCCTTCTGCTGTGGATAAACTTCCCCCCCTGGGTGAGGACCCCTCAGCTGGGCTCCTCTGCACAGCGGAGGATGGGCGGTCACTGCGCCTCTGACCAGAGGCTTTTCCAGCACACACCCAAAGCCTCTCCTCCCCCCACCCTTTGGTGCGAGGGTCTTTCGAGCCTGGCAGCTGATAGCCCTGGGGCTGTGGTCTCCACCTTGGAGGCGTCAAGCTTGTGCTCTATGAATGTCCCCAACCCTGAGTTGTAACTTTATCTTATCTTCATCAGCGAGCAGTGTAAGGCCTCAGTCAGGGCCCCATCCACGTTCGGGTAGTTCTCTCTGCAGCTTTTGTAATACAGTTCTAGAAGTCCTTCAAGAAAAAGTTTAAGTCATAAATTATAATATTTCAGTCTCTGACACCAGGTAAATGCCTTTACATTCCCAGGGAAGTTAAAAAGGTGCTTTAGCATGACTGAAATTTCAGGTTGGAAGGAAAAACACACAAATAGAAAACCTTAAAAATATTAAGGTACATCCTTTCATTGCCCATAAGGAAAACCCACTGAGCATGTATGGTTATGAAGATCTGTTCCTTTTGAGAGGAATGCAGAACTTGTCTTTACAAACAAGCTCTGGGCCTGCTGGTTGATGAAATTAGCACTAAGAGCTAAAAAGAAACAGTGAGAAGGATTCCACCAATTGATGAATAGAAGGAGATTTGTCTCTACAAACAAACTGTAGGTTTGCTGATAAATGAAAATTGAATATTGAGAAATGAAAGAAACAATGGGAAAACCGTAAAATTCAATAAAAACTAAAAATAAAGGGGGGGTTATACATTAGAAGGGAATTTTTAGATATTAGGCATTCCAGGAAGTCTGTACCTCTCGAGTACCTCAGCCAATGGGGAAAGAGAGAGGGAAATGCAGTCGGGAACCTAGGCAAAATAGGATAAAAAGGAGTCTGCGACCTCCAAAAATTCGAGAGACCCCAGGGGAATGCCCCATGGCCTCTCCCTTTATTCGAATAAAGTAAAGGGACTCCTCTGTCTCCTTTTTGGACATAATCCTCTGGTGTTTGTGGATCAATTTTCTTGACACTTTGCCCCATTATTACCTGAAAGGGCAATGAGCAGAATATTGCTTGGGACAGATTTGCTACCTGCAAAGAGCTGTAATTTGGTATTAAGTTTCTGAAATTACAGCATGCAGCCTCTGCATCATGCTGCAGGAAGGAAATGCTCCTGCTGCCTTGCAGCCCTACCACTCCCCAAATCCCAGGACACCTCAGGGCTCTGCACAGCCACATCAGTTCTCCTTGAGTGGACATTCCCAGAGGAATTACGCTGCTTTGAGCATGCAAAGCTGCGTAACCCACAAAAAAATAACACGAAAAAATAACAAAAAAATTTCATATGCTTTCTCCTTAATAAACAATCTCTCAGGAAACAGAAGTCACAGTCTACCCTGCTCTGCAGAATATTGAGATAACCATGCATCAGTCACATCCTACATTTTCTCTGTGTTGTCTTTTCTTTTGCAGCACTTGCAGATATCCATTTGTGAATATAGTAATTCCAAAACACTGCTGCCTCTACGCTACAGGGTTTTAGCACTCATCACTTTCAGTAGTGTTAATGCATTATAAACTACTGGTTTGTTTGTACAGAAAGTAACAAAAATTAGGAAGTTTGCTATATGAACATTTTATCTGCCCTGGCTTTGACAAACCATCCTGTCCTGTTCAAAAACTATGGTACTGAAATAAACTATACAAAGTTTACACATGCTCATTGCTTCTAGTCGTCTTTCTTTTCCTTACATTCAAATCCCTTTTCAAAAATATGAGAAGATGACAAACAATGTAGAAAGCACCTTTAAGGTTATCTTTTTGCTCATCTAGAAAATTATGTGGCTGTCTGCCTCTGGACAAGATTTGAGGAGCTGCATCAACATGCAAAGAACTCAAAAGAAGGAGGGAATCTATGGCTGCTCTAATTGTCACACTGTCCTGAAACCAAGACCTCCAGCACAACAGAGATCTCTAAGACCAAACAAAATCAGCAATGAACAACAATTAAGATAGTTTCCTAAACAAACTTCAGTCCTGCTCGTGGCAAACTAGAGATAATTTGCTTACAGGATAAATTTTCTCAAGCTGTCAATTCAGCTACAAAATTGCCATCAAGTTAAAAATAATGCAACAGCATCTTGATGCAGATGAGAAAAAAGAGCTACATTGTCTCAAGAACCAAAGTATATACTAAATTTATTTTACCATTCAATAAAATGAGATAACAGGATCTGACTTCTTTTTTATCAGTCTGATATACATTTTCTTATTCCTAACTTAGAGTGAACAGGGTAAAATACAGTTTAAGAACTACCTGTTCTCACATTTCACTTATATTCTTAAAAGTAGAGGATTTTAGGCATGAATCTGCCACTCATAGTATACCTGTTTCCTGTCTGTAATAAATTTAAAAACAGCCTTTCTTGAAATGATCACAAATTACACACTGACATTTGGTAGCCTTCATTTAAACAGGACCTACCATAGCTTTACCACATCTCTCTATGGTCATCTCTCCATTTCTGCAGCTAAATATTGCAGCACATGTGGCAAAACAGCTGGATCATTTACTGTTCATTAAGAGGTAGAAATGACGCATCAGGTGGATGTCAGATTTTCTCCATTACTTTGCACTTACTTGGTCCAACATTTACTCCCTTAATATGCATTTTGGTAAGTGGAATGAGAACCATTGATCTAAATCAGAATGATTCATCTAAGGATTATTTTTCCCTCCTGCATATGTATTTTTTTTTTTTTCCCCCAAACCTCAAATAAAATTAAATTCTCCTGAATTACCTTGTTGGTACATTTCTATTAATAACAGACACCAAAAACATTTCATTCATCTATTAGTATTGCTCAGCTGAGCATCCCATGCTTGAAAGGTCTCAGGATGACAATGAAAACTCTGCTGCAAAGACTGAAAACCTGGAAAAATACCTTAATGAGGCCAAGAAGGTTTCCTGGAATTTGTAAAAAAAAGGAAAGGAAGAAATAAAATATAAATTGTGCTAACTGGTCCAAGTGTTTCCATGAATTTGGGCCAGTTTCTGTCAAATTTCCCCTTGTTACTATTCGCCTAGGAGTCATTCATACATTTCAACTGAGTTATGGTTGCACACAGATTTTCGTTCAGAATTGTAAACTTTCATTAAAACAAAGAAAAATCTTGAAAGCCAAAATTATTTCCATTTTCCATTCAGATTTAAACACTTGTAGAAAAGGCTCCACTGTCCAGAAGGCTGGTGACCACAGCCTTCATTTGCAGTCCAGGCCACTGAAGACTGAGCAAAGAGTCTGATTTTGACTCATAATGTCATAAAAAGTCAGTGTAATAAGTCAACAACATGCCAAATAATTAACTTTTTACATATGTATGGATCAGCTCTGCAGCAATCTCATGTCAGTGGCAAAACCAAATAATATATAGCAGTAGGTGCCTTGCAAATGCCACAAAAACATATGCAGAAAGTTGCCTGTATTTGTATTTCACAACTGATCACATATTCTGGCATCCGAATAACGTGATGGTGATCTGGAGGTTGGACGTGTTCCATCACCCACACAATTCTCCCACCAAGAGGACACCTCTCATGCCTGAGAACAATAAATTTATGTTGCTTGGGCTACAGCAAAACTATTTTTAAGAACTGAAATGAGAAAAGGTTTGGTATTTAATACGGAATTAAAAAAAAAAAGTCTTCCATTAATATAAACTAACAGGACTTAATTCTTTATTTCTCTGATTTGTTCATTGACCATTTCTTTGCTTTCTTGAACAATATCCATGTCAAAATTTGGGAAGGATTCAGAGGGGATCACTTAAAGTATAGGAAGAGCTGTATCCTGTGCCATAGGGTTTTTAAAAAGGAGAACTGGGGAAAATGTGAAGAACGACAACTGCAAATCCATAAGTATATAATTTATCTACAAATTCTGGATGATAGCCTAATGTGGTAAATAATGCAATGGCTGATAGCCTAACGTGGTGAGTAAGCCTGCTTCTGCAGTGAAAAGGGGCAAGTGAGTAAACAACTGTTACTCAGATGTCATGAGAATGACATTATTTCTGTACGTATACTTCAAATTAAAGTACTATGGAAACAGTCTTTGGAAATGAAAATACAGAGAATGACAGTATGGAAAGATGCCACTCTACCTTACTTCAGATGCTTGTCTATAGCAACTGAAGGAAGAATAGAACAAACATTGTATTTATAATTTGCTGTTGCTGCATGAATGCCTGAACTGATGTGATAACATCTTCCTCCATCTGTCATTGAGTCCTCTTGTCCACAGCTTTTATAGATACACAGCAAATTACAGACTGGTACATGAAAAGAAGAGGTAGCTGTGTTATTTAGCCTCAAAATCACCCATCTCCATGCTCAGTGTTGCATTCCCCCTTCCTTGGTATGAACTGAGGCTCTGCAAGCCAACAGAGATAAGGGAATGTGCTGCCTCCTACAGCGGGAATTACACTGACACTGTCAGCAGTGCTAATTGCAATTCTCCGATAGCAGCATGAACTACTTGTATCAAAATGGTAATGACAACAACAAAACACTTGAAAATACTTCCTGTATTTTACATGAGAGGGAAAAATATTTGCTTTCCTCCAAATTGTGTTCCTTTTTCTTTCTTCCTTCCCTTCACCCCGCTCCCCTGCCCCTTCAGCTTAATATTCAGTTGCGGGTTTTGCATTTTCTCGGAGTAGAGCCCAACATACCTGGTTCGTCACTGGACCTGTTCATGACAAACAGCACTGCCAGTTTCTAATGCTTCTTGCAGCAGCTAAATTTTGTACCTCAGTACACACCCAGGCTTCCCACCTGGCTGAGTTGGTGCAGTGTGTTCATAGGTTTCAACTTACAATACTGCCCTGAAAGGAGCAAAATTTCCACTTGACGACACTAGAGAGAAAAGCAGGCTTAAGTCTGTAACTGCCCACAGTTCCTCGTCAGAGTGAAAACAGTGGGTACTTGATACCACCCACCCTCCTTTCCAAGACATGCTACCATTTTCCCTTCAAAATATTCCTGAACTCTTACTTGCAGGTTTTGTGGTTTCAAAATCTAACTAAATCTGTTTCTGATTGGTTGGATCTGGAGGATGTTTTACCATATGCCTAAGGAAAACATCACAGTATAACATACTACTTAACTTTGTTGCCATCAAACAGCCCTTTAAAAGTGGATTAAACTGTACAGGAATTGCCCTTGAGTGCCTTTTTAATGTTTCTTGCTTACACAATTTAAAGAACTCTAAGTTTCAGCAAAAGATTTTTATCTCCACTTATCACACTCTCTGACTGCCAAGAGTAAGAAAGCTGCTATCCCATTTGCTCACTGGGAATGAAATATATGATGTGGCAGTCTTGACTAATAACAGGGCAAGGACCTTAGAGTGCACAGGACATGCACAGACATCAGGACAATATATCTCTTCTAGAACCCACATCCCTTCCTCCCAACTACCTTTCGAGTGCAGATCACAGGCTGGAAGAATAGGCCAGGTGGCTTCCAGCCCATATTCAGCTGAAAACTCAGCTGGTCCTTCCCATTACGAGACGCTTCACTGGAGTCATTTCACATCAGAAAAGCCTGGAACTCTGCATGAGCACAAAAATACCCTGCTGGATATAACCACATGACAGGAGGGGAGGAGGTCATGGCATATGACCTTTCAGATGACTACCATTCTGTTAAGCTACTGATCAAGTTCAGCTATGTCTAAAAAGTTAATGGGATACACAGAAATGTCCTTAGGAAAAGGATAGTCAATTTTCCTTACAAAACCAGGCTAAAAATTATGGCAACAGGAATTGCAACGAATATCAGTTTGGTATTAGTATGTAGAGGCTATTAATCTCTCATGGTTAAGATAACTAAGTAATACTTTACTAAACACTTCCTTATCAGTGTTGTAAGGCACTCGAATCCTGTCAGGGTGCCCCAGCCAAGTTATCTTCAGTTACCCTTATCAGAGCCCTCAAGAATTCGTCAAGGCTACTGGAATGTAAGCAGTGCTAAATTAAGAAGGAAGACGTTGGAAAGCAGAATAACAAGACAGCAAAAAGTGCAGACAAAGAAGGACTGTACCATCCTGGACTAGAACCAATCAGGTTTTCTGAGAGGTGCACGGAGAGCATGTGGACAAGATAGAGGGACCAATCAAGTAGTGCATGATCACGTGAACAACAGCTGCAAAAATGCATAAGTATAGTGTAATGTAAACAATAAAGGGCTTTTGCAAAATCACATTGATTCGATGTTCAAGAGTCCTGTTCTCCCGCATATCAGGATAAAGACCATCCTTAAATTCATGTATTTTCCTATACACAACTCCCCATCCATATGTAGTTTCTTCTATAAATCTGAAGGGAAGACTAGGCTGGCAATTCAGTAAGCCAGGCAACTAACAGTCCCTGGAACAGCCTTGTATACATGAATGTCACAGAGACATTTAAGATTCACACGTTTGTACAGGTATACAATGTTTGGTTTTAAAAATATATCCACCCTCTGTATGTGTCAGGCCCCAGTATAGTCTATCCATGTCAAGAACTGCAGTTGATCTGATGCTGACAAAACCGAACTGGTAATCTTGCACAGCTACAAAACAAATGCTTGGAGTTCATTATGGTACAAGATTCAGTTGACATACATCAGGCAGAGAAGTGTGGTCAAGGACAGGCATTGGTCAGTCCTCAAACTAGGACCTTCTGGGCTTTGTTTATCCATGGAGCTTCAGCTCAAACTGTTGTTTCCATTTCAGAAGTGGATTTGTTCCCTGCTATTCAGAGGCATAGTTTTGTTAGAACACCCACAAGTCACTGTCCTGCCTTATCATCAGTAATACATCTATCCTATGAAGTACAAGAAGACAGTGATATAAAAAAAAAAGATACATACATTTCTTTTTCAACTGCCTGAAAAAGCACCTTCTTTTTGGACACCATGTGGATACACACAAAGATAAGGAGAAAATGCAGCCTTTGAACAGTCTTTCTCCTCTTATCATTCCCCTTCTGACTTGTAAATCTCAATCTACAACAAAATGGGCACATAGCTCTCACAAAGCATAACATGAACCTAAAAGGGAGACATGATTAAAAGGAAGAGAGACAAACAATGTTTTAATGATAAATGAGAACTGGATCTGTTATACATGAGTTTAAAATACAACAAGTAAGTATACTTCACATGTTCGGCCTTGTGCAGTGATTTTGTTTATTATTTTAACAAGTTAGGAAAAGTGAAACTCATTTCTCTTATTTGTGTGTGTGTTGGGTGTTGCTATGGTGCAGCCTGTGTTTGATGCAGGTGAATCCGGATGGATTGATTACCCCTCGCAGGACCCTGCCCCTGAAGGCAGATAAAAGGGAGAATCTGCAGCATAGCAATACACACCCCTTGCATGTCACTCACACCACATCTGCTTTCTTATCACAGAAGCTTCAAGTCCTGTGACAGGCCATCGTGGTTTGAAATTCCCTCCAGCTGTTTTGTTATTTGTTAGTTTGATTTTGTTCCTCCCCTGAGATGTCTTTATTGGTTTATTATCATGTATCTTCCCTTCCTGATTGTTTAATCCTGCTATCTCTACCTCACGATGTAATACCTTAAAACTGACAGCCAGAGAGCAAATAACCGTCTCTCTGCTCGGCTTCCCTTCAAGTCACTGTCTCCCTGTCCTCCCGGGGGCAGGGGAAATAAACTTGGACTGCAGCTAACAGAGTTTCCAACTCTTTCCTCTTTGCCTTCGCTGCTGGCCTGATAAACAGCTAAGAACTGCTTGCTGTGAACGGCTTTCAGGCTGAACAGGGAAACTGAGGCACAAAACCTCAGTTACCTTAAATCGATCAGTCGCTGGTTCACGCAGGCATCAGATCCCGCGCGGCCGCGAGCCAAGCCGAACCCAAGCGAGGCAAGCGGCAGTTGGGGTTTTTTTAATCCAAATAAAACAGGCAGTAAACAAATATTGAGACCCAGCAAGGAGGGAATGTGGGCTTAATTCTATCCATCAATTACCCTTAAACAAGTGTTCTTTGCATAGTCAAAGCTGTTCTGCACAACATGACCTCCCTCTCCAATTTTTAGACCCCATATACTGGTTGAAGTAGCCTCAGACAAGCTTTGATGCTCAGAGATTGTCAAAATGTGAGCGGTGGTAAAGCAGGAGTCCTGCAGGTCCCTTTCTGTCAAGTGACTGGGGATAGGCTCTTTCTATGACTCAGACAAGAAAGTGAAGTAAGGCTCATAGCTGTTATTCCCAGTGATATCATCTTTAAACCACAGAATCATAAAATTGTGTGAGTTGGAAGAGACTTTTTAAAGGTCATCTAGTCCAGCCCCAGGAACATCTTCAACTAAATCAGGTTGCTCAGAACCCAGTCCAACCTGACCTTAAATGTTTCTAGGGATGAGGCATTCACTATCTCTCTAGGCAACCTGTTCCAGTGTTTCACCATTTGCATAGTATAAAAATTTTCTTCCTTCTAGCTAATCTAAATTGACCCTCCTTCAGTTTAAAACCATTACCCTTGTCCCCCTTGTGAGAGGCCCTACTGAAAAGTGTGTCCCTATCTTTCTTAAGCCTCTTTTAAGTACTGTAAGGTCACGATGAAGTGTCTCTGGAGCCTTCTTTTCTCCAGACTGAACAGCTCCAATTCTTTCACCCTTTTCTCATAGGAGAGGTGTTCCATCCCTCTGACCATTGTTGGGGCCCTCCTCTGGACCTGCTCCAACAGGCCAGTTCTTTCTTGTGTTTGAGAACTCTAGAACTGGACACAATACTCCAGGTGGGGTCTCATGAGAGTGGAGTAGGGGAGCGGAATCATCCCCCTCAACCATTTGGCTATGGTCTTCTGATTCAGACCAGGACACAGCTTTCTGGGCTGTGAGCACATTCTGGTGGCTCATGTTTAGCCTCTTATCCACCAGAACTTCCCCAAGTCTTTCTCTGCAAGGCTGCTCTCAATTTGTTCATCCTCCAGCCTGTAGGGGAGCTGCCCCAAGCCAGGTGCAGAACCTGGCACTGAGTTTGTTGAACCTGATATGGTTCCCATGGGCCCATTTCTCAAGCTTGTCCAGGTGCCTCTAGTACTTTAGATGAACCAATCACTTGATCTGGTGTCACCTGCAAATTTGCTGAGCGTGCACTCAACCCCTTTGTCTATGTCTCTGATAAAGACATTAAGTAGCACTGGTCCCAATATAGATGCCTCCCTCAGGGGTTCATATTTGGTCCCCAAGCTGTTGATCACTATCCTGTGGATGTGACTATCCAACCAATTCCTCCTTCAGTGAACAGTCCCCACATCAAATCCATCTCTCTCCAATTTAGAGAGAGGATGTTCTGGGGAACCATATCAAAAGCCTTAAATAAATCCAGATAGATTTTCCCTAAATCCAGATTAGATCCCTTCCCTTGCTTACTGATGTAATCATTCCATCATAGAAGGTCACTTGGTTTCTAGATCAGGCAGGAGTTTACTTTGGTGAAACTGTGCTGGTTGTCTCAACTGACCTCCCTTTCATGTGCCTTAGCATGGCTTCTAGGAAGATCTGTTCCATGATCTTCCCAACCTCAAGAGGTGAGGTTGACAGGTTGGTAGTTCCCAGGATGCTCCTTTCTACCCTTTTTAACAGGGTCTTCACCTGACTGCCACAACTTCTTGAATATCATGGAGAGTTGCCTTAGCAAATACATCAGCCACTTCTTCTTCATTAAAGAATGAAAATCCACTATGAAATTACAGAGTTATTTATATAGACTGGCATAAACTCACTTTATGGTATAATGCTTTTAAACATCAAGCAGTATGAACAAATATCTGAAATTGCTACCTAATATAATGACTCAATCAAGTACTTCAAAATAATAATTACATAAAGAGTGAAGTAGGTTTCACAGACTCAGGTATAATCAAAATCACTATAGTCATAGAAATTTATACAAATCAAGGAACATTTTTTAAAAATAGGTATGTTTAATACAAAAGAAAAGTAGAGTACAGTTTTGTGGGAAAGTGGCCCCTGTGCGAGCAGAGTTTGCAGGTGCAGAGATAGCAAGGGCAAAGTGACCTTGGAGAATGTGGAAAGTCCTTGGCCTCAGTCCAGGAGGAACCAGGAATGTAAACATTATTGCTTCTGTATATTAGAGAGCTGTCTGGGAATAATAAAGTAGAAAGCTTGCTATCACTCACATTGAGTCGTGTCTCGCTTTCCCTCGCCCGATGCACCCCAACATTCTGGTGCCTGAGCAGGGACCCTGACCGAAGAGTGGGGGGGTCTTCTAGGAGTGACGCGAAGGGCGAGTACGGAGAAGCACCGGTTTGCAGCGAAACCGGGGGGTGAAAGATCGGCGATCTGCTGAGCAGTGGGTCCGTATCCGCGCCTGGGCTGAGGACAGACGTCAGGCCCACCATCCGCAAAGCTACACTCCGGAAGCTGCAAGGACGAGCCAGAGGGTGATCCAGGACAAGGCGAAATAAGCCGTCCGGCTAAAAAATGGAGTGAGAGGTAGCCTGTGAATTGCTTATGCACTTTTTAGAAAAGCGGGGAATAGAGGGTCTTAAGCATGTCCCGGGGTTAATTGCCTTAGGGAAGGCTAAAGGATTCTTTAAGGATCCGA
>VXAD01008598.1:0-13303 GCA_013399195.1 Dicrurus megarhynchus
GTCTTTCAAACCAAGACACTGTTACAGCTACTCCTTAGTGGTGCTCACTGGCATTAACTGCCCTGTGTAAACAAGACATGCAAACCAGAGGCAAGAACAAAAGATTCCCTAACCCAGCCTGAACGTAAAACTGCTGCACGTGGTCTTGTTCCCACTGGTGCCAGCGATAACTTTCTTGCTGATTTTAGTGGCAGCAGACTCCAGGCTTTCTAAAGTAACCTCCAGAAAGAGCATCTTTAGAGAATATTTTTCTCTTCCCCTCCTCACCCCAAAGCTGCTGTTGTTCTTCAAGGAGAAATACACAAAGTCATTAAGAAAAAATGCTGTGACAGTGCTTCAAAAGTTCAGTCTCCAGAAGGGTGGGTAAAATATATTTCCTGTGAGTCTCAAGCTACACATTACCTTTAGAGAAAGCTGCAGGAGTAGGTACAGCTCTCCCAGGACCCAAAGGTTGTTTGTAAAATTTGTTTTAACTCCCCTTCAAAGGTGCCTTTGAACACCTGCTCTGAAATTCTCCTGCACGTGGGACAAACCTGGGACCTCAGCAGGTAGGAGGCACTGGTAGAGTGTCATCTGCACCATGGCTTCAGGTGAGGGGACCTTGTGGCAGGGGGTTCAGAGCTTCTCTTCAAACAGGCTGCCAGGGGTTGAGAGGGCAGCACTTCATTAATTCAGCACTGCAGCTTTCTGCACATTTTTTTTTATACGCTGCTAACAATCTGCTAACATTTTCAAATTTCACCTCGGAGGTTTTAATGCTGTCAGGCTCTACACCCACTTTTGCCAAAAGAAAAATTCATTAAAGATTTTTATGTTGAACTTGCATCCTCAGAAATCAACAGAGTAACTCCCCTTTCCCTCAGGAATATTCTGCCCTTCAATACCCAGTTTCTCTGTGACCAGCATGGTCAAAGGTTGGACTCGATGACCTTAGAAGTCTTTTCCAACCTAATGGATCCTATGGCTTGTGATATTTCCTGTGTTTTCAATGTCTAATAATCCTGTCTGATGGTAGAAATTGTGGATCTTTTGGTATTCAAAGCTGTTGCGAGGCAGATGGGCACCTTGTATTTGTATGGGAGACTTGAGTTGTGCTCCCTCATCATCCATGGCTTTTCAGTTAGGTTTTTGGGGACATATGAACACACCTCTGGAGAATCAAGGCATTCAGGGCTGGAATGAGTGGAAGGGAAGCATTTCCATGTGGCAGGCTGGGTACAGCAGGGGCAGGGTGGTGGCAGATATACACCAAGTCACATTAGATCTTAGTTCTTTATATTCCATACTGCACTGGGGAGGAATACTGGGGGAGAAAGGGGATTCACCATCCCTCTCCCCTGTAGCCTCATTGCAAATCTACCCCTGCGTGTGAAAGTTGCATTTTTTCATGAGGCACCGCAGGAAAATAGAATATGATAGAAAAAGATTTCTGGTGCATGGGACAGAGCTGCCCTTAGGCAGTGGTAACTTGTCTTACTGACATTTAAATGGCCTAAATCAAGATGACAGAGATGTTAGTGGCATGATGTGAAGAATCGTTCTGTGGGAATGCGTTGTTCTTTAGAGCAATTTATATTCAGCACAGAGAATTAAGCATAAGTGGGTTTAACATGAGGCTCACATGTCATAATTTTCCAGCTCTTATTATCTATGGTGTGACTAATGCAGGATTACTCTTCTCCTGTGCTCATGACTAACTTATCCCTGTCCTGTATCCCACTGCAGAGCCTTGTCCCAAATTGCCACTTAGAACCTTGATTGCTGCTCCATCTCCCACAGAAACAAAGTGCCCAGGAGGGTGTCCAGTCTTTTCTCATCCTGGGACAGCGGTTGAGCATTACCCAGAGAGGGAGAGGCCACAGATTCCCTTACTGGGGAAATCCAGCTCAGAAGGAGCACTGCCTGCTGGCCTGCTCTTCTCTACCATCCTCTGCCCTGTGAGGGAGGGGATTCTGCCCCTCTGCCCCGCTCTGCTGAGCCCCCCCTGCAGGGCTGCATCCAGCCCTGGGCCCAGCACAGGAAGGACAGGGAGCTGCTGGAGCCAGTCCAGAGCNGGTGATCAGTGCTGGAAAGCTTTAAAATTCCTCAGATGAGTCTCGAGGACAGGCACATTTGCTCATGCATTTTATGTTGGATGAGAAAACAGCTGATGAGACTGCAATGAATCTACAGAGAATGTTTGATTGGGTCATTTGACTGTTTTCCTGCTGCTCTGGGTGTTATCATCCCAGAAGATGCTGCAGAAAGTGTTACTAGATAGACGGCAAATATGTTATTAAGTGTGGTTCTTCACTGCTCCAGGACAGAAGTAGTGAATGAGCGCTGGACCATTTCCACACTGAATTTCATGATAAAAGGATATTGGTACATTAAAAATGATCTTCAGTGTCATGAGAATGGACTTAAAGTAAAGCTGAGGAAAATGTATTCTGGAGAAAGAATAAAATTTTTGCTTCCACTTACTTTTGGAGAACTTCTGGCCAACTCAGGCCGTTTTACAGGTTGAACATACTGACAACATTTATTCCAACACACAAATTTTGCAAAAAGTCTGAATAAATTCCTGGGGAAAACTGGGGAAAAAATTAGAAAGATTTCTTCTGAGAACCAGATTTAGATTTGTGTTTTAGTCAAATGCTTATTATGCAATTTTCTAACCTTAACCATTTGAGCAGATGTTCCATATATTCATTGAACTGCTCCACTTCAAATCAGGTATGTTCTAAATCCTCTTGGTTATCAGAACCCT
Source organism: Dicrurus megarhynchus (assembly GCA_013399195.1). NCBI lineage: Eukaryota > Metazoa > Chordata > Aves > Passeriformes > Dicruridae > Dicrurus > Dicrurus megarhynchus. The sequence continues at coordinate 2,750 of VXAD01008598.1, forward strand.
GAGTCTGTCACTAATAAACATGTCTCCAGTGGGATTAGCCAAATCCACCAGATTTCAGAACACTTTTCCACAATTTTCCACAATTTGTTAAAACTATCACTTCTAGTGCAAAGGTCTCATGATAGAGGATAATGTATTAATTGTTGTTTAATCCCATTACATCTTGATTAAAGTAAAAGTAGAGCCTTTAAAACACTATCTGAAACATCAGAAAGTCTTTTTTTTTTTTCCCTCCCACATGCACTAAAAGAGAGGCTTCCATTTGACCTGGAAAATCAAAATTTAAAGGGAGGAATGGGGAGCTATTGTTCACATTTCCACTACCTTCTGGTTTCCAAGTAAAATGGTAAATAAATAAATAATTAATTTACAGCATGATTTCAGGCAAACCTGAGTAGGAGTTCCCTCTTTCTGTTTGGCAATTAAATTAATTAGCCCCTTATCTTGCAAAGCTTAATTGTGTGCCTGAGTCATGTGAGACTTGATATTGGTGCTGAAGGTTAAATCCACTTTATCGAGGCTTGCAGTGCTGAGCTTTCTCGGGCAAAGGCAAAGCGGTAGAGACACGGGCAGGGTTTAATGGGATGTTGGGAATGGCAGGATGATGGGCAGGGTTTAATGGGATGTTGGGAATGGCAGGATGATGTGAGACGAGGTGAAAAATCACCAGCTGACAAGGACTGGGGAGTAGGTGGGTGGTTGAGCTCAGCCTCCCAGTGAGCATGAGTGGAAAGCAGGCTAATGACTTTCATTTGTCTGGCACGGTGCCTGTGGAAGATGGAAAAGGGCACAACCAAAAGTTGTGCACTGTCCAATCTCCCTGAAAAATCTCCCTGACGTTTTGAGAGGTCAGAGGACCGCAGAGGCTGAAAGGAGAGCAGCAGCTAGCAGGAAAGTCATATTTTGTGAAAAAATTGCATCCCACGGATCTTCTGTGTCTTTCCAGTTAGTTTCCAGACAACACTGCCTATTTTGTATTTTTCATTTTTTAAATTTTTTAGTTTGGAAAGTTCTTTTAAAAGAGGTGCAGGTTCTTAGCATTGGAACTTCTTTTTCCATGTGTGCAAGGAAACCAGGATCAAATCCCCTTTTGCCACAGCTGTTGTGTGCTGATAGCCAAGGCAGAGACAGGCTGATGTGTCCAGCATTCAGGTGTGTATCACGCACTGTGTGTGGTCAATCCATGTCTCATTTTCCCATAAAACATCTTCTCTTTGTAGGACTGTAAGATGTTCAGGCAGGGACTCATCTGGACTGCTTGGTTGGTACCACAAATACATTTAGAGTTCACTACCTTACAGCAATGTTAGGAATCAACAGATAAATGATCTGCATCCTTAACTTTATGGAAAGGCACAAATATTCAAAGCTTTAAAAGTCAAAACTGCCTGAGAGGAGATGTAGGCATAAATCACAACTTTTTTTTTTTTTTTTGAGAGGAAAAAAGGTAATTATTTCAAAGAGAACTCTAAAATAAAAAATATGACCTTGAAAAAACTAAAACTGTGATTCACAAAGAGGGGAGTACAAGGAAGAACAATAAGAAAGCTATCAAACAGCAGTTACATCAGCACATGTTCCCTGAGGACTTCTTAGACATCTTGAGAAATTTTCTGGTGATAAATTCCTGCTGTAGTCCAAATCCAATACCATGATTTATGGTCACAGAATCACAGACCTGTTTGGGTTGGAAGGGACCTGTGGAGATCATCCAGGCCAACCCTCCTGCCAAGGCAGGGCCACCCCCACAGGTGCCATCCCTCCATCAAACACTCACACCCCTAAATGGAAATACTGTTTTTTCTGGCTGAAAATTTAGATGGAATTACTTTAAGTCTGCAAGTCCCGTGGGTATCTCCTATAAAATGGGATTCTTCAGTTCTGTCAAGCGAAAAGGCTTCTGGATAAAAATAAATGACACTGTTCTCTGCATTTCCTGACATGCTGCTTACTCTACGGTTTAACCTTCTGCCTTGCCTTCAGCATCTTCCCTCCTCTGGTCAGAATCCATAGTTTTACAGGCACATTGCTGATGCCTTAAAATCCCTTTGTAGTTCCTCACAGAAGAGGTGATGGATTTCTTCATTCTTTGTTTACTTGGTTAATTAAAAAAACTTGTAAAGCAAAAGAAAAAATCTAGTCAGGCTTAAAAATTTATTTTAAATTAAAAAGAAATTTAAAAAATAGACATTACTCCAGTCTGGAACAAAATGTTTCATTACAGCACCAACAAAGAGCAGTGGTTTTTTCAGTGTTACTCAGATTGAAATGGTTCACAAGGAAAATTTTGAACTCACATTGGGGGAATATAAGAAAATTTCTGCCATCTGATTTATCTTAGAGGGGTTTTGAAAATCCAAGTTATAAACCTAATTTTGATGAGCAAGTGTTTAGCTTTGTGCTTAAAAGATAATTTGAAAGCAAATTTCTTCACAATACTTGTATTCCCAACTCTAGGGGTTCCTCTGTTTTGAAACACTTGAATTCAAGCTGATAATTAAAATTTCTGAGTGCACAGACCTGAGGCATTTTCAGACCTGGTGTACAACAGAACAGCCAGTCCTTGGGTTGGTGCAGCCCCTGTTTGGCTGAAATTCAAGTAATTATCCTTTGTCCAGCTGAAGAGACTTTCTTTGGACGTTAGAATGGGTGCATATTTGTTTTGTTTCAAACTGTCTTTTTAATAGAATATTTAAAAATTATTTTCTGTTCTGTGTCACAACCAACTGAGGGATTTGGTTCCATTCTTGTTTCCTCAGGACATCCTTAGTCCTTTTGGATGATAAGAATTTACAATCACAAGATAAGGGGATGAAGTCCATTCAGATTTGGGTCAGCAGGACCCTTTAGTGTGACTTGGATCAGGCACAAATTAATTCTAAGCCCTCTATAAAAGGTTCAGAACCTTACTAAAAACCCCATGTTCGGAGCCTTTTGTCTCTGCATGATACATGAAATATATGTCAAGGGAAATCTGATAGGAAATTTGGTAATATCTCAGCACCACATCTGTGCATGGAACAGGAAAAGACGGCACAAAGGAAAAAGGTCTTTAATTATCTGTGTTTGAACCAACGCCTCCACGCAAAACAAACTTCAGCATGATCAGGGAATGCATCCAGGGCATCTCAAAGTGGCTTTCCTGTCAGTCTGATTACGAGTGACTTGCAGAGCTTTGTGGCTCTAGTTCACAGTCCCCAGCTGGTGTTCTGCTGTCCACTCTTGGTTTCACTCTTCCAGTGAGACTAAATTTTTGCATGAGCCAAGTCAGGTTTGTGGGCTGCCCAGCACTTCCAGTTCCTGCCATCATGTGAAGGAAATGTTCAGCTCAAAAGGTACCAAATGCACCAGGTGTGTGTTAAACATTAAAATGACACCTTTGAGAATGAAAAAAGGAGATTCTGCAGATTCTGGTCAAGGCCCTTGCTTTGTATACTAAAGGTTCAGTGCAGCACTCTCTGTCCTTTTCCCCTTCACCTTCCTTTTCCCATTCCCCTTTCCCCCTCTTTTCCTAAATGCTGCTTGAACTCCTCCCTCTGAAGAGGTTGTGTTGGCTGATACACACGCTCTGCACTGCAGCAGATGCATTAGAATCTCCCAGCCTTTACACACAGCAAATCCAGGAGCTCCACTGGCCTATAAACACTGGAAATTAATGACATGACAGCCTCAGGAAACAGTGCTTCAGATATGCAAGTGCCTCATGGGAGGAACTCATTACTGGAGTTACAGTAAATTGCCACTGAGTGAATGCTGGAGGAGCTTCCCACACTTCATAAGCTTGATCTTGTCTGATTTCAAGGGCTAAGTGAGTTTTGGCACGATTAAATACTAGAAACTGCAGCCATCTGAGACACTTGGACTCCCAGGCTTGTTCCATGCACTTGTCGGGGTAGCAGAGCACAGAGTGCATTGTAGCAGCTTTCTCCAGGTTTTGGTTTGTGTTAAATAAAAGTCCAGCCACTGAGCTAGGCAAGTATGTGCTATAGGAGACCCTGCTGCTCAGATTTTAGGCTGGGTTTGTGTATCTGTGAGCTGCTGGGAGTTTGGGGGAGTGGGGGTGCAGAAAGCCGTAGTACAGGTATTTTATTTTTGGTCCCTTACAGGCTCAGTGCATTTGAATAAATATACATCAGGGAAGAAGCCAAGCTTGAACAGCTGCTTGCTTTGCTGGATAAGACTTATATTTTCATTTTAAAAGCTATTTTTTCCCTGTCTTAATGTTCACTGATGTAATAGCAAAGTTAACTCTCCTGAAAACACCCGGCCCTGAGGTGTCATCTCAAAAAGCTTTTTCAAATTGAAATTAAATCAGCCAACAATTAACAGTCAACAATTAAAGTGCCATAAGGACAAAAGGTGTCTCATGTGTCACACCAGATTCAACAAGGTGTTTTGTGCAGGCCACAACTTCCCTTTTCACCATCGCAGTGTTTGCCTCGTTCATTGTTGTGGTTCTTCTCAAAATCAAGCTCTCAGCTCCAGGTGTGGAAGCTCAGAATTGCAGTTGTCATCCAGAAAGGATGGCAAATTCCCCTTTCCTCTTTCTAATGGGCTGAGGAAGGAAAGGTGAGCACTAATGCTGGGAGCATTGGTAGCGTGTGCCTTGTGCTGGCCTGTGTAGACACCCATGTGATATGGCTGCAGCACTGATGGAAAACAAGGGAGTTCTGCTCATTTTTATGAAGATTAGTGGTGTCCATCTTACACTGCTTAACTGCTTGTTTTTAAAGACATTCGTAACAGAGAAATGAACTCTAAAAAAAGCAAATGCTGCCTTAGTAAGATTTCAAGTTCTGTTGGGAAAACAAAGCAAAACATATTAAACAGAACATTTCCCAGCCCAGAATGTGATGGGCTGACATACCCAGGATTAAACTTATGTTCAACTACTGCTAAATTGGCAAAATACTAACCTGCACCTTTCTAGTCCCTGTCCTGCCATTTAATGTGATTTGTTCCCACGGCAATATGCAGGTTTAGTGCAAAAATTAGTGGACAGGATTCTCTGCCATAGGGATGTGCAGCTGCAAGGTCATAAGCTTTCTTTAAGGCTTAAGAGTGAGAACACCATCCACAAATATTCAGGAATACTTGAATATTGGTATATTCGGTGTTCATTGTCCTGTTAACAAGTTTCTGCTGCTGCCTGGATAACCCAAGCAATGCTGTGTCCTTAAAAATATTGTTTTTCCTCCTCCTCTATTTGCCATCAAGAAAACATGAGTTTTAGTCTGCACTGTTATATTTCAAATGCCTCTAAACCAGAGCCCTGCAGGAAATGCTACATTTTGGCTCAGCACCTTAATGCCTGGTGCTTTAGCTCAGCAGAGGGAAGGAGGAGACAGATATGGGGGGGCCAAAATCCTCCCCAGCTGCAGCTCACTCAGCTCTGAGTGAGAGCTTTTGTGTGCATTCTTCACATTGTGAACCACTCTGCGTTACACTGGGGACTTCAGAGGAATTTCTAACAGCATGGGCAGACAGTGGCTGTGATCCAGCTGCCTTCACTTGGCCGCAAAATTAAATTTCTGTTATTAGAAAATTGAAGAATGTCACTTATTCACCTTTCTAATAAAGGTATTTGGGTGTGCACGTGACACCAGAGAAACGAGGGGTTCACTGCTGAAAGACACATCCTCTTCAAAAGCTTCTCAAAATCCCAGGGCAGTAGGATGAAAGATTCTGAGGGAAGACTGTCCTTAACGGGATTGTATCTTCTGTGCACTTGAATGACTCAAAGCTTCTGCCTGTTGGAAATGACACCTCTCTGCAGAGGCAGTTTAAACACTTGCTCAGCCCTGGGTAGCTCCACCCTGGCTGCAGTGTTTCTTAACTTGGGGACAACATCTGATTAAAAATATGAGCAGAACTACGTTTCTTCTGCCCCAGCATCTGTTTTCCTTCTAATCCGCTTGTTGCTAATAATCCCTTTGGAGTCAGATAAGATCTATTTCTGTTCTACAGTGAAAAGCTCAAGTAGAAATACAACTGATTGTTGAGAAGGAAATTTAGGCACACATCTACATTAAGAAGGGGCATGCAATTAGAAAGACCATTCATTGTTTTGGTCAGTTTGTATGATGGGGTAGACAAGGTAATGAATTAAAATCAATCTGTGAATGGAAATGGAAAAGGGAGAGACTTCCATTCTTCCTTAAACTTTTTGGTTTGTTTTGTTTGACTTTATATTGTTAAGTTTGGTTTTGCTGGGAAGAAAAGGTTTGCAGTTGAAAATTTCCCCAGAAATTTTTCTGGACGGTAACTCTGGTGACTCTGATCAGACAAAAAGTTTTTAGTGTTCTTTCCCTCTCATTTCCTCTCCCATGCTGGAGTCCCATCGTGGCACTAGAGCAAGTCTGCAAGTCCACATTAACAGAGCTCCCCCTGCAGAGCTGCCTCCAGCCCTGGGCCCAGCACAGGAAGGACAGGGAGCTGCTGGAGCCAGTCCAGGGCAGGGACACCAAGGGGAGCAGAGGGATGGAGCAGCTCTGCTGGGAGGAAAGGCTGAGGGAACTGGAATTGTTCAGCCTGGAGAAGAGAAGGCTTTGGGGTGACCTCAGTGTGGCCTTCCAGGACCTGAAGGGAGACTTCAAAAAAGATGGAGAGAGACTCTTGACAAGGGCCTGGAGTGACAGGACAAGGGGGAATGGCTTCACACTGACAGAGAGCGGGGTTAGATTGGATATGAGGAAGAAATTGTTCCCTGTGAGGGTGCTGAGGCCCTGGCACAGGTTGCCCAGAGCAGCTGTGATTGCCCCATCCCTGGCAGTGTTCCAGGCCAGGTTGGATGGGGCTCTGAGCAAGCTGGGATAGTGGGAGGTGTCTCTGCCCATGGCAGGGGGGTGGAACTGGATGATCTTTAAGGTCCCTTCCAACCCAAACCAGTCTGTGATTCTGTGATTCTTTGATCTCAGTTTGCCATATCCTCAGTGGCTCAGGCTTCACCACCTTGGATGTAGCATCATGGCAATTCCTTGTGCTCAAGGCAATGTATTGGAGCTCTGACTCAGGTGTAATGAAATGGGGACAGCAGCATTACCTGACCTTGGGAAGAGCAGGAAATGGATTATTTTGAGATGTATGAACCCCTATTTGAGCAGTTCCTCTGGCTGTGACCAACATGAAAGGCAATGGAACCAGCTTAGGTCCATCTTTATAAGGTGCTGGCAAATGTGGGAGATGAAGCAGATCCAGTTCATTAGGCTGGTGCTGAAGGGGTACCCTGTGAACACTGTTGGTGGCCACTGTGGTGTTGACAGCACTACCTTCCCAGTGACACAAACCCATCTCCTAGTCACTTACACTCTCTAAGAGATCAATTACACTTTCCTCAAGTGTTGTAGGACCATTAACCATAGCTTACTGCTCAAATTCAGTGTGGTTAATTATAGCCTAAGTATCTACGCTTTCATCTTGCAATGGCAATTGGATATGGGAACCTGCAGTCCTTCAGACCCTGAGGTGGTGCACAGACTGTTGTGTGCTGCTAAATGGCTGCCATGTCCCGCTCTGGAAGTTTTTCACAGAGGGATGCTGGAATTTATAAAGACAGCTATTTTTCCGTGGGTATTCAGTGTCAGTGGAAGTGAGTAGGGATGCAAGCAACAAATAAACACGGGCTGGAAGGTGTATCACATTTCAAAGCAGTAGTAACATAAACATTCTTTTTGTAGACCAGTCAGCAGGAGTATAAAATAGCTTCAATATCAAAATCTACCTTTTTATATCCTCAGCGATCAAGCCTTTGAATTGCAGTTTGCTGGAGAAACTAAGACTGGCCCTTTCAAATTATTTCCTCTTCAGCTGACATATCTTTGGCCTCTTTCATTTGGTCCTTCTCATATGCATTTGCAGTCACCTGATGTTGCCATCTCCTAGACAGGAACAGTGATTGTTGTCTAAAGTCTTGTTGTGCCCTCCTCAGGGTCAGGCAGAACCAGAGCCTCAAATTCTACCAAGAGCTACAGTACTGCTGTGACTTTCCATGCCTTAAAATATGCCTCCCCTGTGGCGGGAGACTTTCAGAGTCTTTACCAGAAGCCGCAGAGACAAACGGGACCCTCAGCATTCTCTGCTTTCAGATAGTTGTTTACTAAGTCTTATCAGAGAAGTGGAGCCACTGGTGTGACTCAGACATAGCACAGAGCAAAGAATGCCAGAAATGGCCACTTAATCTAGACTGCACAGTCTTTTTAAAGGTTAAATTATCCAATGAAAACTTAAAATGAAAGATATTTTCACTTTTCCACCAATGTTCAATAAATCACCCTGTCACGTAGACAGGAACTGCGGAATTCTTTCTCCAATCATCCCAAACTACTTCTACTGCAAGATATGGAGGATTGGAAGAAGAAGAANGCTGGTATTTTTTATTTTTGCCCTTCAGGAGCAATTCTGCCCCAAACCAGAAGCTGTGTCTCTGTACAAAATTACCTGGGCAGACAATGGGCCTTGCTTATGGCCAGGAGTCTGGACAAACTTCAATGGAAAGTAAGGAGGGAAAGCAACTGGCGTGTCACTCCAGTCCCGTGACACAGAAAACACACAGGCTGCCGTGGCCTCGGCAGGTTTCCACTGCTCTTGCCACAGACTGCTGGGCCCTGCTCATCCTTTGTGGATCACTGTACACACAGCTTCACTGCACTTACAGCAACCAAAATGGAGTGAATCGCCTGGTTCTGATGTATTTGTCGGTATCCAGATTTTGTAAGAGTCACTTACTGGATTCAGGAGAAGGATCTGATGAACCTTGCTTCACTCCATTCACCCAGAGTCCTCTAAGGATTTTATAGCCCCTGCAATGCTGCTGGTCCCCTGTAGCCCTTCTGTACCCAGACCATACTCCTTTCATTTGCAGTTTTACCAACCCTTCCTACATTTTTTTCTTGACTCTTGACTTTCCTTTCCTTGACTCACGATGTGCCAGGATCCCTTCCTCACCTTTCAGCCTTTGGGGCTGCCAAACATTCACTCATCTTGTGTGTTTCCCTCCTCATCCTGGTCCTACTCTGCTGCTGCTGCTGCTGCTGCAGAATGCTCCAAATGGTGCCTTTTGTGAGATGTGCTAGAAAGAAGGGCTCTGAGTAAGTTCTGAATCATGAGGAATTTGATATTCAGAAAGCATTTCCCTCAGAGGAAGTGTTTGAGCTGTGTGAGTTTAGGCCAGATGAGGAAATAGTTTGTGTTTCCTAAACTTTATGGTGAAGTGTGCTGGACAACAAAACTGCACGATTTTCCTGGCCCAGGTGGGATGGAGAGAGGAGGCAGGTAGGACTGATGTAACTGAGGCAATGCCTGCCCAACATGCCGGTGGAGGGTAGGAGGTGCTACATCTCTGGTTCTGTTTCTACTGTCCCCCATCCTGGTTCTGATTTTGCTCTTGGTAGTGAAAACTTTGGGCACTGGCGGTGCTGGGCAATGGAATTTAGGCACAACCATGAGTAGTAAGCCAAGCTTTTGGCCCTTTTGGCAAGTATAGCCTAAGTTGCAAGCCATGAGTTAGCCAGCAATAAACTTAAGTTTCCACAGCACTGGGTGTCCCAAAGCCCTCACAGCAGCAGAGGCATCATTTTTTCTGTCACTGGCGTGTCTGAAAGAACACCAGAGCCTAACAACAGGAATCTCTACATGTTTATTATTCTGCCACTGTTCTGAAAGTCAAAATTTGAAAGCATAACTTCTTCCCAGGCTGGAATATCTCCTTCCCATTTCTGACAGCATTTCCTCCCTCTCCCTAAGTCTAATCAAGGGGTAAACCTCTAAAAGTACTGAGATGCAATAGAATCTAATCATCATTAGTGTGTTAAAAAGTTGATGGCATGGAAGCCTCTGAGTAGCCAGCTTGGTAGTATTTATTGGGATTTAAGAGCTTGCTATATTTATCATGTCCAGTAACTGCCTGGATTGATGTGTGAGGGGAGAAAGAAAGGAAGCTGGAAGCATGTCTTGTCAGGGTGTGCACAAGATCAGTGAATGGCTGGATGGGCAGATATGAGTGGATAAATATGTATTCTTTCAGGCAATTTTATGTTTTCCCAGCCAGCTCTCTCTGTTCTTCTGACATGCCTTGCAACAGATCTGACAAAGGTTAGGCCTATCTGTGGATTGAGATCATGAGCTGATGTGATTTTGTCCAGTCTTCATGACTATCATTTTTCAGTGCCTACATACTTCCAGAAACACAAGTTTTCCATGAGATTGTCTTTTTTTTTTTGGCTAAGAAAATGCTGCCTTAGCAGGTGAGTTCCTAGCTGTCATGGGTTAGCATAGTTTGAGTTTTTGAGGAAAGACTCCTTCAGCCTCGGAAGTGATTTTTTGCACAGAGGTGCTTACAGCTTCCTCTAGACCTGACCTAACCAATCAACCGGCTAGTTGGAATATTGACAACTTCTTTAAGCCACTTAAGAAGCTTGGTACGCCTCTGTGATACACATTTAAGAACGAACAGAGCCCGGGAAAAGCTCTCGGACTTCCGGCCTTCGGACAGGTAACTGGGGGAGGCCCGGGGCACGGCCCAGCGGGGCCAGGCCCTGCTCCGGCCCCAGCCCTGCT
>VXAD01008598.1:20065-30698 GCA_013399195.1 Dicrurus megarhynchus
TTTTTTTTTTTTTAAGAAAACAGGAAGTTGGTCATGCTGGTTGAGATCAATAAACTGTCAGAAGAGACCTCCTGCCTTTATTCCTGGTTTGTGCTTGATGCAAAGCTCCTCCTTGACTTACTTTCCCAGCCAGATATGTAATGATGCCGGTAAGACACATACATTACTTGCAGAACCCTGTGGGGAATCAGGGCACACCATAAACCATAAGTTTGGATTATCAGGATGTCAGGATGTCAGATGTTAAAGCTACAGCTGCAAGTGAGGCAGAACCTCAGCCAGACCTTCCTGAACACAGCAGCATTATTCCACTGATGAGACCCACTGCAGAATTTCCCATGTCTCTGTGGCGGGTAAAAATCATTCTTGTGCAGACAACACGCACAGGGTTTATGAATCACTTGGATGTCCTTTAAATCCTCAAAGCAGGGATTAAGTAGGACTTAAGAGGAACATATGACTTGTGCTTGTCCTCAATACAGTGGTGACTTTCATATTATGCGAGGAAACGGCTCCTCTGATTGTTCTGTGTTTACTTGGCGCTAATGTCACTGGATGTCTTTGTTGTTTCCCTGGCTGGAATGAAGGAGCAGCCTGGTCTGCTCCTTCAGCTCTTCCCCAAACAGAATTCCACAGCAAATGGACCCTCCAAGCCCTGCTGTGCCAACTCCTAGCAGTACTCTGATTAATTTAATGCTCCGAGGTAAAATTCCCAGCTCCTTCCTGCGGCTGGCTGAGCAGGGGGAGTTCTTCACCTTGGTGGGCTGGCTGGCAAAGTGAATCTTTGCACAAGCGAATTTGATTTCTGTACCGCTTCCTCCTTAATGAGGAGGATTCTCCTTTATCTTCTTCAGTTGATTGTTTCCTCTGATTTTGCAGCACAAAGGTCAGAGTTCTGCTCCACACTCTGATTTTCCAGCTGGTAGCAATCCAATGAGATATGCACAGTCACAGATGCCTGTGTGTTACAAGGGTGATCATTCTTTAACAAGGTTAACTCTAAAAATTCACAGCTGTGGATAACCTGAAACTACTCATGATTTGTGATACATTTAATAAATTGCAGAGACCAATTAAAGAAGGATTTGGTTTATGTTGAAATACATTATTTTTACACATTTCCTTTTTTTTCCTATGCCATTCACCATCTTCAGCTGCTATATTTAATGCATTTTCAATCTCTGCCTTTTCCCCACAATACAAGATACTCGAACACAGAAATAGTGTTGCAGATGAAGATATCATCTGCTATCACTTCTTAATGATTCTATTTCTATCTCTTTTTGTCAATCAAACAAAACATCATAATTACTTTTCTATTTCTTTGCTGTTGTAGGAAATTGCCTTCATTGAACCACACACAGTGACTTCAGGCCAGTCCAGGTAAAATTTTCATAAGGGAATCTGAAATCCATCCATAGTTTGGGAACCCTAAATAAATCCATATTAATTCACAGGAGAAAAGGGATGGATTTGCCATGTGTAAAACATTCCAGGACACTGCAGGCTTGGGTGCTTGGGTATCACCTGTTCTTGCAGGTAGGTGAGATTCCTTTCACTTCACCCACACCATGGAAATGCCCCTAGGCAAAATGTTGGCTTGTGAGGACAGAGGCAAGCACAACCTCTTGTTTTTAAACTGTAAAACAGTTTATGTTTTTAACAATAACAACAACAACCAGTTTATGTTTTTAAATCATATCAATAAGCACGAGGGAAATCAAAGATTATGATTATGACAGACTCTGGATCCAAATGATCAAACATAGATCACCTTGAGGTTTCAGGCAGACACCAAACTTCCTTCCAGGAGTGGGTTTTGCTGGCTCTGCCACACATCCCAGAGTCTGAGATCTTTGCCAAGGGTTCTGTTGCTTTGGGGATGTGGCTTTGACAGTGCTTACCTGTTCCAAAGCACATCTCAGGGTGTAGGAAAAGCAGATATTTGGTAAGACTGGGCCAGAACAGTGGTCTGATATTCTGGCTCAGATTTGGAGCATCCCAGTGCGTGCCTTCACCTCTTAGACACACTGTTATTAGCAGAACATTTGGAAGTAGCTGCTGGCAAGGCATTTTGCACTGTACTGTTGTGTTTGCCCTACAACATCCATCTCGCCATGCTCCCTGTCCCTTGTTGAAAGGCTCTTCCTGGCACGCCTCACACTATCAATGTATTTCTCTGCTACACAGTACAATGGGATCATTATCCTGGGATCAGTCCTTAGACACTGCTGGAGTCAGAAAATACTGCTCTGAGTGTTGAATATTAACTTACTGACTGCTGCTTTGAGGCAATTGGACACAGACAGGAGGCAACGCAGCTGAATGTCCTGTCTCTTTTCCTACATAATGCACAAAGATTTGAAAAGTGGGACGTAAGGGGGCAAAAGCTTTAGAAATTCTAAAGGCAAGCAATTTGTAAATAAATCAGCAAGTTGCCAGGTAGGGAGGGAGAGATTTGTCTGGAGTGTAATGGCCCTACTGCAATGTGCTCACTAAGCACTCACTGGCATTTTAAACACCATGAGATTTGATTTTGAGACTTCCAGTGAAAATAAATCATAAAAAGAGGTGCTCAGAACTCAAGAGCTATGAGCTAACAAAGCACATAAGGAATACAACCAACAGGAAGCAGCCCATTCCCTTCTGCCACAGCCAGCACAGAAGAGGCTCCAGAAAGGGAATAGGTCACAAACTTCTCGAGTCCAGAACAGACCCTGGCCCAGATATAAAGTAGGACAAGCCACAAAAAAGCAAGACCGAGAAGCTGGAACAACAGCAGTGCCCAAGGCACAGAAGAGATGGGACATCGATGGCCTGGTAGTGTCTGAGGGGTTCCTAGCTGCCTTCATTTTGGGTAAGACTTAGAATTATTCTGAAGCACTTACAGTCACCTGGGGACAAGGCTGCAAAGCATCTGGGTCTTTCACTTTAATACACAGTAGCCGCCGGTGTTTTTGTTTACTCAAGTTCCTTCTTTTTCTGTAAATAATTGCTTCTGCTTCACTTGAGCTGTCTCTCCAGCAGACAAGAAGCATTCTGGGCAGGCAGGTCAGCAAGCACCCTGCTCCCAAAAGAGGACATGCAACTGTAACTCGAAATTTGGGCTCTGAGGCAAGGATATGTTTGAAACACACCCCGTTATGCATTTTTGCCTCTCCTGCATCCTAAAAATAAAGCAAGAGGAAGCCCTGCTGCCAAAGCAGCTCTGCAAAGCAACCTGCACTGGGAATTTTTGTCAGGGAAGGATAACAGTAGCAGGGAGCATTTCCAACCCTCTGCCACAGACACAGATGCTTGAAATGCGTGCTCAGCACTTTCTGCCCTTGTGTGGTTCTTTCAGGCTTTCTACAGGCTTAGAGCTGGGGCTGAAGATCCTGGGTCCCTCCAAGAGAGATGGAGCCCCTTATTGCCAGGGTTTTGATTTCCCTCAGACCTTTTACGTTACCCCATTTCCCGCCGGTGTGGCTCTGCTGCACAAGCATCTTGGTGCAGATGTTTTCTGGTTTGGTCTCTGCTCAGGCTGTGTCATGACATTTCTCCCAGCTCTGCAGCTACCTTTGGCCCTCCTTTACCCTCTTCCTGTCACTGTGGCTGCCACCTATGCTCCCTGCCAGGCTGCAGCTGCTTTCCTTTGGCCTTACCTGTGCTGCTGCTCTCTGCCTGTGTTTGTATCTGCTCCACTCTGAGCAGCACATGTAAATGACCATCTCTTTTCTCCATTTCTTCATTGTGAGTGTCTTGTTTAGTGCAACTGCTTCTAAAGCCTGGCTGCTGGACTGCAACCCAGCCCCCTGCACACATTTTCTTCAGTAGATGCACTGGTCATTCCCTGCTTAATCTTAGGGAAAAAGCTTTGCTGTGGCCCGGCTTTGGCAGGTAAGGATCTCCTTCCTGACTGCCTTGTTTTGACTATCAGTCCCTGCACTGTTTATGCTGCTAACTTTGTTTGCTCTCACTCTTCTTCATTTTTGATACCCACGGCAAGACATCTGGTGCTCAAATCTGGCCTGTGAAGTGCTGAATGGCACAAATTCCACTGCAGAGTGCTACGAGCCGTGTCAGAGCAGGGTATGCAAGGCCTGTCAGACTGTGGGAAGGCACTGCTCCACTCCCAATCAGCTCTTCCAGAGCTTCCTCCAGAGCCAGTTCCCAGAAAGCAGACCATCCATCTCCTGTCCTTAAAAATGACCATTTGCAAAGGTGTCTTGGAATGGCAGGAAGATCCCAGCTGATCAGTGCTTCCCCTGACCATGCTCTGCAGTGCTCATTGCTGCCTGGCCAGTGGAATAGCCTGACTCCAATAAAGCACCCTCTATCCCTAGGTATGAACTTATTCATTTCCTGATGGCAGCTCTTAGATCCTCAGGGATTACTGCTTGTCCTGCTTTAAATAAAATCCCATCCTGCACATGTGCACACACACACAGACACACTCAATCCTTTGCTTAGTAAGGAGATGGGCAATGCCTGTGTTCCTTCTTCCTCCCAGCAGAGCTGCACACTCTGGACACAAAGTGGTTCCATGCAGCCAGACAGCTTCCAGGAGCACTCAGCACTTCCTCAGCACGCTCTCCTTGTGCTGGAGCTCATGCTGCATCTTCATGCTGTGCCCCAAAGTGACACACTGGGACTGTCCCACCCCCCTGAGCAGGAGCAGCAGTTCCTTGTTTCTCTGGCTCCATCCCAGTCGTGTCAGGGCTCCACCAGGAAGTGCTCCAGGTGCTGACTTTGCAGCAAGGTCCAAGCTTTCCGTGGCTCTGTCTGTTCCAGCGGTTTATGGCAATTTGGGACTGGTTCCCTGCGTTGGAGTGCCTTTACCCCATCACATGGGGCCCTGACTGCTGCCAGATCTTGTCTCTGTGTGACAACTTCTTTGATGATTCTTGTGTCCCGAGAGGCAGGAGGACAAAAAGAAGAATCCAGTCGTTTATCTTCTCTATGAACCACTAGAAATGCTTCACCACTTTTGCTCTGGACATTCCCTTCATGGCTCTAAGGCTTTTGAGGTATAGTTGGGAACACTGAAATGTTCAGAGGTGTGCCAGCCACCATTCTCTGCAAGCTTCAGCTTATCTGCATCCACTCCAATGTGCTGTTCTGAGGGTCTGGAATCATGGCTTCTCCTTGTTCAACACTTCCAGTTGCAGTGGAAACTGCTCTCAGCCACTGCCTTGGTGCCTGGGAATCCCTCCACTGCATGTCTTACTTTCTGCTAGGAACACACATGATCATGATCTCAGCAGTCACATTCTGCCAGGTGTGATAAAGATAACCATGAATCCAGCGCAAGATGCTGCCCTGACTCATAAGAAATACTGAATACTTTTGAATTTGATACATCTAATTGAGCCTGACTTCTGTCACTGCTGAAGAATGGTGACTTCAATCCTGTAGACACTGGTTTGGCATCAGTGTAGATTCTCATTTTAAGCAGATAACTCTTGCTTTTCATTGTCACTGCCACTGATGTATGCTCTGCTCCTTTCTCTGTAGGTCTCTTCACATCTCTCCTTTACATCTCTCCTTTTGAGGAATTTTCCCTCAGTAACACTGAGAGTGCCAACAGACTGCCATGTTTTGGTAGCCTGAATTTCAGGTCTGCAGTCAGCTTTTGAGGCAGGCACCAGCCCGCTTAAACAATAAGGCAACGCTTTTGGGGAAGGCTAAATGAAGCCTGTGAGGACTTCTCCCTCCACAAGGCTTGCTCAGTGATGGATGGTCTTTGTGAGTGTCCTTTATCATAAGACCAAGTGATAATGTGCCATATTTCATAGCAACTTATCAAAAGCTTGCAACTGTCCACTGGCCTTAAAATATCCTCTGCTGTAAGCTCCAAGTCCTGTTGCTGCAGTCTAATGTTGCTGTTAATGAATGTTCCTGGAGTTCTGTTGCAGGTGACCTTGCAGCCCAGCTAGGGCTAAACCTGGCTCTGATTTTGTGGGGTAGCTGTGATTATGGCTATGGCAAGACTGGTAGATTGTTCGAGCACTGGGAGTATCCTGAAATGCCTTGAGTTCCTCAGGCACACTTTGTTTTCTTAGAGAACTCCACTAAAAGTGTTTGCTCAGCTCTGAGAAGAGAAGGCTTTGGGGTGACCTCATTGCAGCATTCCAGCGCCTGAAGGGAGCCTCCAAAAAAGATGGAGAGAGACTCTTGGCAAGGGCCTGGAGTGACAGGACAAGGGGCAATGGCTTCACACTGACAGAGAGCACGGTTATATTGGATATTGGGAAGAAATTGTTCCCTGTGAGGGTGCTGAGGCCCTGGCACAGGTTGCCCAGAGAAGCTGTGGCTGGCCCATCCCTGACAGTGTCCAAGGCCAGGTTGGATGGGGCTCTGAGCAACCTGGGATAGTGGGAGGTGTCCCTGCCCATGTCAGGGGGGTAGACTGAGATGATCTTTGAGGTCCCTTCCAACCCAAACCATTCCATGATTATGTGATTATGTGATTCTGTGATTCATCACCACTCTGCCTCAGGCTTGGGGCTTTATAACAAGACTTGTTGTTTCAAAAGCACCACCACTTTCTGATTCACTCCTGGGCAGCTTGATGCCATATGAGGTGGGGCTTTGTTTAGATATGTGTCAGCATCTTCTTTTATAAGGTGGCATCATCCTGCAAATGAGCTCACACAGGAGAAAACTCAGACTTCCCAAAGCTGACTTCTTGGCTGTGTACTGCAAGGACCCACTGCAAGGACGGCTTTTGGGGTTTTACAGGAACGTACATGCTCTGGTGGTGCTCTGTCCTCCTCAGGTGTTCCCTTCTCCGGCAGCGGCGCTTCCTGTGGTGCTTGCCCCTCATGACACGGGGAAAGGTCACTTTCTGCTCTCTGCACTTGGTGGCCAGCAGCACTCTTGATAAATACATTCTTGCTGTGGTGCTTTTATAAGATCTTGTACTAAGTCATCCAATTATGGGAAGCCAACTGTGGCTCCTGCTAAGAAAAATGTCCTGTGTATTAAAAACCTGAATATGCTCAGGGGTGGACTGGCTCTTTGTTTCCATTTCTGATTACACAGCTGCATTTCAGGAGGACAGAAGGCTCAACCCCAACCAAATACAGAACATTTTCTGGTTTTCCCTGCCCAGCCATTCTCCCACTGCCACACTTCGTGCCTTTCCAAACCACTGATGTGGGATATAGAGGCAAGGCGGGGGCAACTTTTCCCTCCAGGTTGATCCTAATGGCATAACTATCATATGAGCCAAGGCAGTTTCTGCTTCCTTCTTCACAGGGATAACTCCCAAGCTCTTCTCTTCCCTCTGTGTAGCAACAGGACTGGGTCTACTCCTTGCCTTTTTTGGTCACAGAGGGCCATATTTAAGGCTTTAAAAAGGAGCAGGACAAACAATGAAATGTTATGACAAGAGGGAACCAAAGTAATTGTCATCTCCCATCAGCTATCAGTATGCTTTGAAGCACGAGATTTGATTATTCCAGTCACGAAAAAATGCCTAATGATACTGAAGGATAATAGCAAAGCTCATAAATCAGTAATAAAAGATTAAAACCTTTTAAAGGATTCTTTGTTCCCCTCAAGGAAGAAAACCCAACTGTCAACACCACAAGCTCACCTTTGGTTCCATCTGTTGGCTTTTTCCATGTCATGAACCAGAACGATTGATAGAGCCTCTGCATGGCAAATTTGGGCCAAAACATCTCACTTTGTCCTCTGCCTCCAAGGCCATTAAATGAGGTGTGTCGTGACACCTGCACAACTCCTTTCTGGGTTTAGGCAGCTCAAAATGGAGCTATGATGTTTCCAGGTTGGTTTCCAGGCTTAGATGGATTGGGATTACAGTGCCTGTGAGGATCCATAGTGTCCAAACAACCAGGCCATCCTTTCCCATTGGATTTCACAACGGTTTTTATCACACAAAATGTCTCCTCAGGGTGAGGAAATTTTGGGGGTCACTCAAGACACCCACAGGAATGATGCCGTGCTCAGAAATCCACTGTGCTTCTGCATCCATCTATTTCCATCAGGGTTTTCCAGGGCGACAGTGTTTAAAGCCTGTTTCACTTTGTAAAGCCAACTCTTATTTTTTTAATCCTGTTTCAGATTCACATTCACTCAATTTTTTTTTGTAATCCTTACAACACACAAGGACTTTTAATCAACAACTGAATTCTTTCTAAAAAAAAAAAAAATATATATATATATATATAAATTGCTGGTTTTTCTCATCACAACAGTACCACCAGACTTCCCACCGCACAAAGCTGAAAAGGTTTTTGCAGCTTTTAGTTTCCCTCTGAAAAAAAATTTTGTTCCTGAAGAGAACTTCTCTGCCTGGCTCTTTGGGGGGATTATCAGTTCAACTGCTGCTGGCTATTTTCTGTAATATTTAAGGTAGGAAATAGCAGCCTGACTTCAAATTTGGCAGCAAGCTGGATTCTCCTTCCATTCCTCAACATTTAATTGAAGCTACTTAGCACTATAATGTGTAACATACGACCTCCTTGCAAACCCTAGTTACACTGCTCATTAGTCTGTGTACTTTAACAAGATTTTATTGACCCTGTGGCTAACAGCCCACTTAGAAAGATCCCTCCCTTCCAGCGTGACTGCTTGTCAGTAATGGTAGTTAGATTGCGAAGAGAAATCCCAGAGTTCAAAGCTACTCAAAATGAGGAGGGGGGAGAGCAATATCCCAGTTTGTCCTTTTGCTGCAAAGGAAAAACAAAGGCCGCTATTACTCCTGGTTTTTTTCTTCTGTGCCTGGTGTGCACACAGCTCCCAGTGAGGATTTGGGTTCTGCTGTGCTAAGGCAGCTCTCAGAAACCAGCAGCCTAAGGAGCTGTGACAGGCAAAGGAAGCACTTTTAAGTCCTGTTTGCCAGATGCAAAAGCAGAGTGTATAGCCTTGCCTGCAATCCTGCAGCAAGCCAAGGGCAGAGCAGCACTGTGGACTCGGGCCTCTGCTCATCTGATCTGCATCTTCACCCCACTCCTGAGCATCCTTTGGGCTGGGGCAGGGGGATAGAGCGCTGCACCAGAGGCAGGGGAGTGCTCACTCACAGAGCTCCTGCTGCACAGCAGCTCCGAGCGCACCCAATGCAGAGCTCCCGGAGCACTCTGCAGCCAGCCCTGTCACCCAGGCATGGAATTCACTGCCATAAGAGGATGTTGAGTCAAAGGCTGTAACTAAGTTTCTCGAAGGGTTGAAAAACAGCCTGGTTAGTTTAGGTGATGGGACAGCCTTTCTTTTTTTGGGGTGGCCAGTTTGTGCAGGGTCCAGGGCTGCGTGCTGATGCTGAGCTGCTGAACTTCAGACAGAAAACTGTGCTTTATTTTTCACTGGAAGAAGACCCTCTCTTTTTATTTTGTGTTTTGATTGTTTCAACTGGGAGTGACAGAAAGAGATGTCTCTCTTGCTCGGAACTTCACCAGAAGTTTCTCACAATACTTTCAGCATATGTGACACTCACTGAAAAAAAACACCAAACAACAACAAAACCCACCCTATACCAGGCTAGATAGGAAATCTCTTTGTTTCTTTGCACTTACATTTCCACAGGGCTGGTGAATACAGCATGCTAACTAGCTGTGATTGCAGCACTGCCAGGGGTAGAGGATTTTAGAATGGTTTTAACTCTAGGAAAAAAAAAAACAACAGAAAAACCCCACAACATCATCAAAAAACCTCACCCCAAAACAACAAAACATGGCCATAAGTAAGGGGAAGGGAAGAAGAGACAGAAACCACTCGGGAGGTCAGGTGGTTAAGTATTTTCGGACTGCCAAGGTGGTGATCTTAAGTGAAGGTAATGTATTATGCAGAGGAAAGCTAATGAGACCAGGTCTGTTAAACACGGACTTGGTGTTACTTAGCTCTGGAGTGCTTCAAATTACACAGGCACGGGTTGTATTTGATCACTGCTGCTGCTCCGACAAAGTGAGCAGCAGGCTTTTATATAATGTAAGCGATCATAGACTGTGGGGAACAATCCTGCGCTGGCAGGGGAGGCAAGCTGATGACATAATGGGTCTTTTCCATCTCGAAGTTATGTGATTCATCAATTAAACGAATTCGGTGGCATAAAGCAGCATGAAAGGGCAATTTCCCTGCCCGACAATTAACCCTCCCGATTCCAGCCACTCCGCTCGGGATTTAGCCTCCAGCAGTGTGTCCAGGAGGCTCCCGATGCTCAGTCCCGTTCAGTACCGAGGCGGGCCGGGGCCAGGGGACCTCTGGGCACTGCGGGCGCAGCCGCCGCCCTCCGGGGCCGCAGCCGCACTCCGTCCGGGATGGGCGGCCCCGCTCCGTGCGGGATGCGTGGCCCCGCTCCGTGCGGGATGTGCGGCCGCGCTCCGCCGCAGGTGCTGCGGGGGGACCTGCGGGGGACCAAGCGCTGTCCCGCCGTCCCTCGGCGCGTCGGGAAGCGGCTGCTCGGCGCACCTGTCCGGGCTGCCCGCGCCTCCCCTGCCGGCTGCCCGGGATCCCGCTGGCTCCCGCATCCCATCCCGCAGCCCCATCCCGGGGCCGCCCGCATTGCGTCGGGGGCGCGGCGCGCAGCGTGCGGGGGCGGCCGGCCCGGGGGCAGCGCGCATCCCATCCCTCCCTCCTCCGCCGGCCCCGGCCCCCGGCTCCCCCGCCCTCCCGCTCCCCGCGCTGCACCAAA
>VXAD01008598.1:30710-121837 GCA_013399195.1 Dicrurus megarhynchus
GGTTTCTGCTGATACTGCAGCGTCAAGAAATGGCTCGAGTTTGCTCCTCGCTCTTATGCATTCACCAGCGCTCTCGCTCCTGCCACACGCGTCCAGCTCCTGCCTCCTCCTGCCTCCGCCGCTGCTGCTGCCGGGACGAGCCAAGACCGACTCCGGGGATGCGGCTGCAGGGCTGCGGCGCTCTGACATCTCCCCCGCCGCCGCTGCCCAGCGCCCGGCTCCTTTTCCAGCTGTCCTAAGGGAAGAGAGCTGGAGAGCCAGCAGCTATCTAGGACTCCTTGATTTTTACTGACTAACTCAAGCCTTTTGGAAAAGGTACTTTGCACTCTTTTCCACACACACCCCCCACCCCCCACTGCGGTTCTCAGCAGAAACTAATTAAACCCACTCGCCCTTGGTGCAGCCTAAGACAGTGTATGAATATTTCAGTGTCTCGCAGGCAGCCCTGTAAAGCGATCGCTGTGTTATAAAGAGGGGCGCAAGAGGAGGAGGAGGAGGGTTAAGTTTGCCGCTGCGGTTTTTGTTTTGGTTTGGTTTTTTTGGATGCTGCTGCAAGGCGACTTGACGCATTCCGGCACTGACTCCTACTCCTAAGCGGCGCGTCTCGCCCGGAGCAGGTAAGGAAAAGCCCCTTCTCCCCGACGCTGTTACACTATTTTGGACGGTTTGGGTCTGGGATGTCGACCTCCCTCCCCTTGTCTCTCTCTCAGTTACGTTTAGCTGCTGCAAAGCAGGAGAGGAGATGCTTTGCTCCCCATCTCCTAATCCCCTCCCGGCCCCAGCTGGTGTGATGAAGTTGTCAGTGCTCAGCTAAGTCTCCACAGCGGGGAGCGCGGTGCTCGGGAGACTCCTTGCAGGAGCTGACCCCGGTGAAGTTGCTTGGGAAGCCCTCCCGATGAGTTCGGGGCACCTTCCTGCCTTGGAGACCCTGGTGCATGTCCGGGGATGTGTAGGAACGCGTAGAACTCCGCACGTGCTGCCGTAGTGGGCAGAACGGGATGTTCCTGCTGGTGTGAAAGCCAATCCATTGCGCCTGTGTGTGTGTGTGTGCGTGCGTGCGTGTGTGTGTGTGTGGAGGGGCTTGGGGGCTGGTTTATTCTGTTTCTCTCCTCCCTGGCAGCCTCCATCCTTCAAGTGAGCTTTATGCCTTCAAAGCAGAGTATTTCCATCCCTCCCTCCCTCCCTCCCCAGCGCAAAAGAGGAGAGGACCAGGGCAGTGGTGGGGGGAAGGGGAGGGGGGAAGGAAGAGGCAGGTGATGGAAATTTGCTGAGTTGGCATTGCAAGGACTCGCCTCCCAGCTAGCCCGTGATTTATATATTTATTTCTGTATTTATTTATTTATTTTATGTGTATGTGCGTGCATGTGTGTGTGTGTGTGTGTGTGGTATCTTCGTGACAGCAGCTGCGGCGATGGTCGAGCCAGCGAGAAAAGTGGACGGATCGAGTTAAAGGCTAAAGGAGACGGCTGGGGAGGGGAGCCCCAGCTTGGGGGTGCACTCCATAGACCTTCAGCCTCCCGGTTTGGGGGACAGGACCCCTCACCTTACCTGCCCTCTGCCCCCCCTAAAGGTACTTCTTCCCTCTTTCTTCACCCTCCCATCATCCCTGATGCCTCTCCCTTCATCTCGCCTCTCTTTTCCCCTTTTGGGTATTTCCATCCTTTAGGCTCCTCATCCACCCCTTCCTCAAGCTCCCCATCCCACCTCAACCTCCCCACCCTTGAACCGCCCTGGGTCTCTCTGTGCTCCTCCATCCTCCTCCTCCTCCTCCTCCCTTTCCCTCACTTCTCCCCTATCCCTTGGTCCCCTTTCCCGTGTGCCACCATGACCGTGATGGCTGGAGAGAACATGGACGAGACTTCTGCACTACCTGGCCACCCCCAGGATAGCTACCAGCCCGCTGCCCACGACGACCACGAGTGCTGTGAGCGCGTGGTGATAAACATTGCGGGACTGCGCTTCGAGACGCAGCTGAAGACTTTAGCCCAGTTCCCCAACACGCTGCTGGGCAACCCCAAGAAGCGCATGCGCTACTTCGACCCGCTCCGCAACGAGTACTTCTTCGACCGCAACCGGCCCAGCTTCGACGCCATCCTCTACTACTACCAGTCCGGGGGGCGGCTGCGCCGGCCGGTCAATGTGCCCCTGGACATGTTCTCTGAGGAGATCAAATTTTATGAGCTGGGTGAAGAGGCCATGGAGAAGTTCCGGGAGGATGAAGGATTCATTAAAGATGAGGAGAGACCCTTGCCGGAGGGGGAGTACCAGCGCCAAGTGTGGCTCCTCTTTGAGTACCCAGAGAGCTCTGGGCCGGCAAGGGTTATTGCAATAGTCTCTGTCATGGTGATCCTCATCTCCATCGTGATCTTCTGCCTAGAGACATTACCTGAGCTGAAGGAGGACAAGGAGTACACAGTGCACCGCACTGACAACACCACCCAGGTCTACAAATCCAACATCTTCACAGATCCCTTCTTTGTTGTGGAGACCCTGTGCATCATCTGGTTCTCCTTTGAGCTGGTGGTGCGCTTCTTTGCTTGCCCTAGCAAGACTGATTTCTTCAAGAACATAATGAACTTCATTGACATTGTGGCCATCATCCCTTACTTCATCACCCTGGGCACCGAGATGGCCGAGCGGGAGGGGACTCAGAAAGGAGAGCAGGCCACCTCCTTGGCCATCCTGAGAGTCATCAGACTGGTAAGAGTCTTTCGAATCTTCAAACTCTCCCGGCACTCTAAGGGCCTCCAGATTTTGGGACAGACCCTCAAAGCAAGTATGAGAGAGCTAGGTTTACTAATCTTCTTCCTCTTCATTGGGGTGATTTTGTTCTCTAGTGCGGTATATTTTGCTGAGGCTGAAGAACCTGAGTCTCATTTCACGAGTATCCCTGATGCTTTCTGGTGGGCGGTGGTATCCATGACCACTGTGGGCTATGGTGACATGTACCCTGTGACAATTGGAGGCAAAATCGTAGGCTCCTTGTGTGCCATCGCTGGTGTGCTCACCATTGCCCTGCCTGTCCCTGTCATCGTGTCCAACTTCAACTACTTCTACCACCGAGAAACAGAAGGGGAAGAACAGGCTCAGTTACTTCACGTTAGCTCCCCTAATTTAGCATCTGACAGTGATCTCAGTCGCCGCAGCTCCTCCACAATCAGCAAATCTGAGTACATGGAAATCGAAGAGGATATGAATAATAGCATAGACAATTTTAGAGAGGCTAATCTCAGAACTGGCAACTGCACTGTAGCCAACCAAAACTGCGTTAATAAAAGCAAGCTGCTGACTGATGTGTAAACAAAAACAAAACAAAACAAAATCCCCACTCACAGCTTGAAGACTTTAGTGACACAGTCACACTTTGTAGATGCTTTACTGATAGTCTTTGAATGCTTTATTTACCTCGTAAATGCATTGTTGCATTGCGAATCTTTGCTCTGCGATAAAGAAGCTTCCAGGATCCATGAAAGATAAAATTTTGTTTATTTTCAAAAAATCATTTTCCACCTGGTAAACGATAACCATTTGAACTAGTTTAGTTTTAAGCCATTATGGCGCTAGACCTAAACTTTTTCTCTCCCATGTCCTCTTTTTTGTTTTTTTGGTTTTTTTTGGATAAAGTTATCTTAAACTAAGCAAGACAGTTTTTAGAGCTATTAAGCATATGCATGGATTCCAGTAAAAATATTCTGCAAAACTGCACAGTTGCAAGAAAGTGCATCAGATAATAATATTACAAAAAAGATCAGCCAAAACCTGCGGCGAGCATTTGCCGTGGTGTTTATGAAGGAGTGCAAATTTTCCTTCCGCCCCCTCTGTGAAAGATTCCATCCTTCCAAACTACAGATCCACACAGCACCTTATTAAAAAACCTACTTAAGCCTGGTCTCTTTGGCTGTCCGTAGAAGAAATATCCTAAAAGGAGAATTAACAAACAAAACTGAAGACAAAACATCTGCAATGCTGCTAAGTTCTCTCACATGCAGATGATAGAAACACACTTTTCTCCCCCTCCCCGTTCGGAACTGGATACGAAACTTTAAGCCCCTCTGTTGCAAGATAGCACAATGGAGTTTAATATAAGCATGTTTGAATTTGATACTATTTATTTTATGATCGCATGCTTGAAACCTTACCTCAGACAATAGCGGATAAGCTTTCGTTTGAACTGAATCTTCTAAAAATAGGTCCTTTCTCCTCTCTTTTTTCGTTTCTTTTCTTTTTCTTTTTGATTTGCATTCACCAGAAGTGCACTCCTTAATTTATTAAATCGTTGACTAGTAATTTAAAGTACTGTATTTAAGTGCGTATGTTAGTCAAATGGGAACAATAACTTTTGGAGATCAAAGCATGTTCAAATATTCAGCATTATGGCCTATTTGATTAAAGTGTAACTTGAATTAATTAGTGCATGAATTCAATGATAATAATAATAATGATGATGATAATAATAACAACAATAATGATAACAATAAAAATAAAAAAAACGAGCTTGATAGACTGAGGGCCTGAATGAACTGATTAGAGAAACCTGATTGTTTTCCTGCATTGCTCAGGGAAATGTGTTGGCTTTTGTCCAGGTGTTGTCAGAAAGGAACATATCCCATCCCTTAAAGGGAAAGCTATATGGAAAATTAAGAAGTCAAGTTATATATAGCAACACCTAAAAACCTAGTATCCTCTATAGGTGAAAGGTGCAGATGCATGCTCTTTGGTGCATTCTCAGAATGTAAACGAAACTTATCTATTATATGCATCCAAATTGCAGCAGCTGGTTTCTTTTGCAGTCATCAGTTGAGACTTCTTTGTACCCCCCTAAACTCACTGAAGAGACTCAGCAGACTGATGGAGAGAGTTGCGCAGTGCCTTTATCTTACCCCCCCCCCAAATTGCTGAAAGTGCCTCCAGGAACTGAGCGGATCAGAGACACCGAGGGAAAGGGCAAGGAGTCAGTTCACTGTCAGGGGTGTCCTGTGCTGTCTCCTGCACAGCACGGAAGGTTTAGGGATAGAAGGATCGAGTGTGAGTGAAAGGAATGCAGAAGAGGCGGGCAGAGACCACCAGTGCCCATGGGATACTTTCCTTCCCCAGCCGGTCTGATGCTGCAGGGCTCAGCATTTGCTTCTGCCAAATAACTCATAGTTGTGTTCAGGCAAGGTTTCAGGTTCCCCCAGGCCATTCATAGAGACATCCCTGCCATCATTGTATCTGCCCTTCCTTTCCCTGAGGTGGCTTTTTGGCAGCTTGTCCCTGCAGGGCAGGAGGAACGCAGGCTCTGGAATCGCCCAGTCAGGCAACCAGACGGAAGGACTGTGCTCTTCTTTCCCTTAGATTCTCCAGCAGGTAGATGGGAAAGGCTTTGCAAGGCCCTCCCATCCCTATCTCCTCCATCCCCTTTCAGATCGTAGATCCCATCACAGCCTTTGAGCCATATTCTTCTTTCTGGTCCCTGATCTTACTCTACTTCCATCATTTCCTGGTGAGGGAAGCAATGCTAGGAGAAGGTGTCTTCTGCAACATGCCAGCCTTGACTGCTAGGCCCTGGAAGATAATAACCTTTGATCTGAACTAACATAGGCACTAATCTTAATTTTTCAAATGGACAAAGTTGAGGATCTTCATTATGCACTTAGCATGTGGCCAACTGCTGTTGAACACGTCTCCTTCCACACTGTACAGATCCTTTCCTCCCCTATCTTTCTGATATATGTATATATGTGAATAAATATATATATATATGTCTGTCTGCTCCCGTGTGTGTCACGTACATATGCAGACGCATGTATATATAAAATAAAATCGAGGCACTTACAGTTAAAAACCAACCCTAACTCTGCAGTTACGCACAAGCTTGACCTGCCAGGTTTCCAGAAAGACTTGACTTTATTTCTCACTGTGTGACTTCTGTGAATCTTAGTGATGAGAAAGATCAAAGACTGAGGGAGCTCTTAACTCCTGCAGGAAGTGCAAAGCATCAGATAAAACAGGGCATTACATCCTCTAGGTAGACGTTGTAAAGCTTCTTTCCCGTCCCCTGCTCATGCCCTTGCCCGTTGTACACCTCTCTCCCCATTAAATTCCAGTGGTCCTGATCTTCCCAAACTCTTGAATCCTAGGATAGAACTTCTGATGTCAAAACGGACTTGAATGCTGCACTCAGCTTATAAAACCACCATCTGACTAAACTAAACAGCAATAATCAATTCAGTGCTATGGGACCAATGACCAGAAGGATGCATTTGGGAGATGAGGCCTCACTCGGGTAATTTCTGTCCCAGCTGGGTGTGCACACCTTAATTTAATGTGCAGAGTGATGATCACTCTGCTTATGCACAGAGAAAAGTGCTGCATGCAGCGATGCTTTTTGTCAGGAGACCGGGATGGATCATTAGGACTCATGGTTTGGGGAGCCTGAATGTTGCTTTGTCCATTTATAGCTCACTGCAAAGGATCTCAATCCATATGGAGTACAGGAATTAACCTCATGTAGCATAGGCATGCATTTTTGACAAGTTTGACACAAAAAAAATAAACAACAAAAACAAGGCTCTTACTCCCGTTACACAGGAGTGCTGAAATGTCTTTGTGGGCCTGAAGGTGCACTTAACAAACTGCCTGTTCTTATCAGCAAGCATCCTTTTTTTTTAAATTTCTTTGTTTCTTTTCTTTTTATCTCTCTTTTTTTTTTTTTTCTTTTGGCCCTTAATGTTTCATTCTGGCACACGTGGACTCTAAGGGGTTTTTTATGTAACTGGAAGAGGACTGGAAATGAGCTGATGGCCAGTTTAGTGCTTCTCTGAAAGAGTCAAGAGAATTTATTTGGTAGGGACCTCCTGGAAGTGATGCCCGTGTTGTGCTGGACAGGGAGCCCAGTGGATATGGCAGTCTTTAGTTTGGTGAGGGGAAGGCAGCTTTTCCAGCAGAAGGAGCCATTCCCCAAGCCCCCTTTACCACCCGCTGCTCTGTGCCCCTCTGTGCTTCTTTGCTGGTCCTGTGCAGTTTTCCTTTGTCCACTCAGGGAAAGGGGTGAGGGAATTTACCTGGCAAGGGCAAGGCAGCAATGCACTGCAGTGCAGAGGCAGGAATGAAGCGGAGAGGCAGCGGGCAGAAATCCCATAGGGCGGCATCCCTGCCAGAATTCCCCATCTGGTCCTCCCATACTTAGCTCTAGAGCACTAGGGAGAGGCAGAGGAGCAAGGGGGAGAGTGAAAATGAAGGACTCTGTACCCTGTTCCTTCACAGAACTGAGGGGTTGCTGCCAGACTGCCAGGAGCTCAAACCCTCTGTGTGGCAGCTCCAGCACAGGCCATGAACTGGATGTAGTCGCCTTCCTGAGGAAGTTAGGGTGCAGTAAGCCAGGCTGTGAGTTCACAGCATCCCAGCAAACCCGTGCAGATTCCCTGCATGGGGTCTCCTAAGCCTTATCTCCACCAGGGACTTCAGGAACGCCAATCCGAATTAATGAAAGGTGTGCATTTAAAGTAGATTTGTTAAACTGCTTTAAAGCCCAGCATGGACATTCTGTTGCAGTATTAAGGCAGCCTTAATCTGATTTGGAGTCATTCTTTTTGAAAGGGAAGTAACCTGAATTGCATTAAGGCTGCTTTAATTCCGAACACAATGGGGCTTAATGCAGTTTACCTCATCTGCCTCACAAGTCCATTCAGACAGATAAGCCCGTAGTAATCATCACATGCACGGGAACTGACCCCACTGTGCAGGGGCTGGCTGGGCACAGCGTGCCCACGTGCAGCAAAACTCCTGGTACACGAGTGCTGCAGATTCACAGCCTGGCTCACTGAGGGGAAAACTAACACTTGATCTCTTCCTTTGCTCCTGGTTTACACCTTTGTCAGGATAACCCACCCTGCTGCCTTCGGGGAAGCTGAAAATGATTGTGGCCCAAGGAAATTAATTTCCACTTTACAAAACTGCACACGTGCTTAGCCTGGCGTACTGTTGGTCATGTGGACAAGCACTTGAAGGACAGAACGAAGCACTGGAGACAGGACAAAATTCAGCCAAAGTCCTCTTGCTTGCAGCAGTGGTTTTTGCCCACGCAGAGATTTCAGAGAGCGGACCCTTCTTAGCAAATCAGCTGTGTATCATTCATTGTAGGCTGCAGTGGCCCAAATCAGCAACAGGAGCAGTAGCAACTTTCATTGGCAGGGTTTTTTCTTTACTAAGGCACAATTGTTTTCATTAGGCAGAAGTACAGGAAGTCAGTTTCTATTATGAGAGAGCTGAAGCCCAAGTGTAAACCTCAAAACCTGCTGATTTTAAGGAACTGATGGCGAGTTTCACTTTTCCATAGTCCACACTTGAACAGTGCAGTTTCTTATATGCACATTTATTAAACGAAACACAACGAACACTAGGTCAGGAACATCTGAAATTTATTAGAAAAAGGTGGAAAGTTGTCTTTTAGAACAAAATCTTCTGCATACATATGCAATACATGGAGAGAATGTATTCCTTTCCGAATACTACCTTGATAACTGTTGCTTGAGGGGTGCCATTCTGGATTAATCTTTTCCCCTAACCTGAAGAAGAGGGAGGTACTGCAGCTTTTCCAGGCATGGTCTGATCCTGTTGGCTTCCAGCAGCCTGATGCCAGTGATCCTCAGAGTAATTTCAGACTCACAGGGATGCAGAGTCAGCTCCAAGCTGTGATTTAGCCTCCACAGCCGCAGAGCTGGCTGGAACTGGAAAGCTGTCCTTGCAATTGCACAGCAGGGCAAGTTTGTCCCAGACCTGCCTCCTGCAAGTCTGGAACAGGCTCCTTTTCTGAGATGCTTTAACCAGGGACCTACACTTCAATTTTGGTTGGACTTAATTCAGGCTGAGTTTCTTTTTCTGTTTTCTGTTGTTCTGGCTTTACTTAATCAGGTGTAGGGAATTTCTTTTTCCTGAAATGCTTATCAAGTATTCTTAAAGGTGTCAGTATTTGTATCTGCAAAAAGAAACTTCAGGGTGTTCTACAGTTTCAGTACAGGTGAACTTGCCACCGGTGAGGTCAACAATTTATGCTGTCAAGGCATAGCACGCTTTGATATTTTCAAAGGAAATAAAATAAAAGGAAACTGAGGTCTTAACTGAAATTTGTCTCAAACTTTCTGTTAATATCTATGTAATTCTGTATATTTCACCTGTTCACAGGCTCTAGCAAATTTCACTACAAGTTATATATTAAAAAAAAGACATCTTCCATTTCTAGTTTCTGTAATAAAATGAAGACGCTGCATTCAGTTCCTTTAGGTGCATCAGTCTTTGATCCATGTTATTGTTTCAGTGACATTTCTATAATGTAATTGGGATCAAATGTATATTTTACTTTTGTACAAAAGTAAAAATGATATTTTTATGACTAAATTCAGCAAACCCTTACCTATAACCTGCTACGATGAAATCTTTTTTTTTCCTTTTCCTTTACATGTAAAACATTGGGGGTTTTGCAGTATGTCAGTTTGAAATGAATAAATAACAGCTGTCAATAGAACTGTAAATGGCCTCTCAGACATACCTCTGACTTTAAAGATCAGATATTGCCAATGTGAAATATATAAACTGAATAGTCTCCATATGAAAGTGCACCATCAGGGCAACAAACCATTTAAGCTGACACAGCTGTACTTATTTCCACCATTTACCAGTCGCTTATACTTTGGGTCAAGTATGTACTTCATTGTCACATTACAGCTCATTTTACTTCCTAGTAGTGAAATTGTTTGACTTACCATTTTTAGGACATCTGATGTTATGAGTTCTTGAACTATTTGAAATGCATAGTTTTCATCTATGCAGTTTTACCTGCTTCTGTACTCGTTCATCTGTTCACACTTGGCATCAATTAAAGATAATTTTTAAGGATCTTACGCAGGTTTATTCTGTCTGGTTATTTTCTGGAGTCTGGTTTCTCTGCTGTCACTATTGGCCAGTTCTGTCTGAAATGAATGGTTGCTTTATTGACGGTTTTCCTACTGAATGGTATAAGAAGTGGCGATGTAGTGAGTGGGAAATGTGGCTGTGGGCTTTGAGAGGCTGGTAAATGTCAACTCAAGCTTTACAGCGCAATTAATCCAAAGGTTTGGCTTCCCCAGGCTTTGGATCCAGCCCTGAGTAAGGTTCTGGGGCCGAGCTGTGCTGCCTTCACGGCTGAGTCATCACTCAGTCGCACCAAAACCAGTAGAAATCCGGTTAAACCTACTGGCCGTGAACACTGTTTGCACCCTCCAAAGGCTTGTGGGTATTAACTAACATTATCATCTAAGTGCAGACTTGAAATCAGGTTTCAAACCACTGTGTGACTGACCATGGGTTTTGGGTTGGGTTGGATGTCAGCAAATCCAAGTGACTCGATGTTGTTTTCTTTGGAAAATGGCTTTTTCAAGGCGTGTTTCATGCAGAGCGCTCCGACAGAGCCACGTGTGCCGTGTCCCAGTGTTGTGTTGTACACAAAGGAGGCAGTGACGTAAATGCTAATTAAATACTCATTATTTTGTGCCAAAGCTGTTGTGTGTTGGGAGTCTACCTACAGAGATGGGTTTTTCAGGAGATAGGGGCGGTTTCCAACAGTGGGATGCACACAGAGC
The DNA here is from genome assembly GCA_013399195.1 of Dicrurus megarhynchus. NCBI lineage: Eukaryota > Metazoa > Chordata > Aves > Passeriformes > Dicruridae > Dicrurus > Dicrurus megarhynchus. Next base: position 41,306 of record VXAD01008598.1, read on the forward strand.
GCTGATCACACGTTGGTGAAATGAAGTGAAAGTACCCTGACCTCACACGAGGCAGAACATTTTGTGTGGCTGTCCTGTGATTTTATTGCCTTACTTGTTTTGCCTTCTTGGTCAAGAAAAGCTTTTGTCAATGAAACCCTTGTTCATCGATAGCTTCGAGTGTTCAGTCAGTTGATTGAGTATCACTCACAAACTGTCAGAAATCATTTTGTAAGGATTTGCAGTGGTCTCAAATGGGTCTAGTCCAAGCTGTTTGTCTGTTGTTGGCTGCTTTGTGGTGGTGTTCTTAATTCAATGAGGTGCTTGTGTCGTCCGTGCCTCCCTTCAAGGGGGTGATCGCTGTCGTTGAGTTTTGCTGGCTCTAGATGTGTCTGAAGTCTCATTGCTTCTTCCTTTTCTCTTTCTTTTGTTTAAAAAAACAAACCAAACCAAACCGAAAAAGATCTTGTTTATCATCTCCAACAGTAGCAGTCTTCTCCCATTTGGTCTTGGCAAAGCTCCTGTTGTTTCCTGTTGAAACTTTGTGCATACAGGACCAGGTCCTAGGACATGGTTTTGCCCTCTAAAATCACTCCATTGGAAAAAAAAAAAAAAAAAGAAACGAAACAAAAAACCAACCAACACTGAGTACTGGGTTAATTGAATCTCTGTGTTAATTCCTTGCTTAATCTCAGAAGTAAATGTGTGGGGTTTTTTACCCCAAAATGCAAATCCTCCTATGCTGTCTTTTATACTTCATAATTTACAAAAATGTTCCATGTTGAGCCCTTCCTTTGGTTACACTAAGCCACCTCCTATATAGGTTCTCTCTAAAGCATCCTACACTGGGGGAAAAAATGTGTCTCTGCCGGTATAGCTTAGATAACACATGATGATCCATGGAATAAGCTCCTCTTTCTTCTTCAGCTGCAAGTGGGTTCTAAGAGGAGCAATAATTCAGCAGGCTTTCAACACAGTGTCCACTCAGTAACAAGGTGCTATTTTCCTGTTACCTTCTTGGTATAATATTGATGACTTCAACATAAATTTGATTTATCTGGCAGTTGATCTTGGAGGTTGGTCAGTTTTCATGTACTGTTTCATTGATGGATACAAAACAATTGCTTTATGGAATCCCACGGATCTCAGGTGTGAATATACACTCTCCTGCCGTGCAGAAACCAGGTATTTATGCTTCAATGAATAAGAATCCTAAAACTCCAAGCCATAAAATGACTCTCAGCTCTGAAAGCAAAATTAAACTTTTCTCATGGGTGCACCTTTCCCCAGTGTTCACGTGTTGCCCGTCCTCTGCAGCATCTGGAGCAGGTGCCTTCGGGGCTGGCAGTTTAAGTCAGATGGTCTGATTGCCAAAGCCAGTGACACATCTGATTCAGGGCTGTCCCCCAGAGCAGCTGCTCTGGCCTGCCACAGCCAAATACAGGCTCTTGAGGTAACCCAGGGCCCACAGGAGTAAACGGGGTTGTGTCTTTTCCCCTCCGAAGGCTGTACAAAGACCACAACTTCATGCTCTTCTCCAGTCTGTGGAGAAAAGAAAATGAGAAACATTCTGTGCTCAAGGCTTCTACCAGGTACTTTTGGAGTTGCTTTATCTCCCATGGCTGGCCTGGCTATAAAAATGCTCACTTCGTAGAGTTGGAAAATCAAAGAAGCTTTAATTAGCACAACAATGCTTCAATCCACTCAGCTTCTCTAAGAGCTTCCTAAAATACCTCACATTTTATTCCAACGAGAAGACAATTATGACTCTTGAATAGAAACCTTTTACAGCTAGCAGATGAAACTGTAATTGTAGATGGTATATTTGGTGACCTCCTCTCACTAGGTAGGAGCAGCAGCACATTTGGCTTTGGAGCAGGGGAGCCTGCAGTTGTCTCTGTGACAGGGAGAGCTGCAGAAAAAGCACTGGTTGATCCTTTAGGAGGAGGGCAGGTCAAGGACAGGTGCATTTCATGGGTCACCCTTTTTGTCCAGCCTCACCTGTTTTCAGTTCACATAAGAATTTTGCTGAGTGAAACCCAGGTGCAGTGGAAGTGGCATTTAGAGTTCCACATCTCCTAGGCTGATACCCAGCTCCAGCTCTTTTGTCATAAATACTGAGAACACACAGTAGAACACAGTAGACTTGAACTATTTTTTTCAGGTTGGGGAGAAAAAAAAAGTTTTTAATTTATTGATGTTTAGCTCATTGTTGTTTGGCCTTTCTGAACACAAATCTGCATGCAGAATTCTGTGCTAAATTCTGAAAGAAGGATTTTCTAGTTTCCTGTGGCAGCTGGGTCATGGCACATTTTGGATTGATGGTGTGAGCTGAGACTGGCAACAGGGTCCTGCCTTCAAGTGGAATCACTCAGGCAATGGTAGGTGTTTAGATGTATCTTTGCCTTCTTCTTTGAGTCTTCTGTTCTGTTTTCAGTGTGTTCCAGTACTCATCTTCAGCCCAAAAAAGCCAATTCCAGCTTTCAGGGATGTAGCTTTCCTTTGGTGCTTTTCTATTTAGCCAAACTTGATTTGCTGGACTTTGTTGCTGTGGCTTTTAATGCAAATAAATCACTTGCAAATGTTCCTGAAATACTCATGGATATGCTTGTTTCCCTCAACCTTGACACCTGCAGCTTCAATTAATATCATTAAGTTTGGTTGTTTCAGTTGCATTTTTTTTTTTGACAGAATTTGAAAAGTTAGAAGGAGAAATAAAAAAAGATCTCGCTACTTGGGGTACGTACCCTTGTTATGATTATTTAGATGACAAAAAAAATGGCTGGTGTTCCAAGAGAAGAACATTTACTGCTAGTGAGGCTTTAATGTAAACTCTTGTTGTATTTAATATTTAAATCCTGAAGAGGGTAAGATGTGAGTTCTGCAGGAGCAGCTGCTGGGTTTGTGCAGTGACAGAGTGGTGTTCAGAGGGCTGTGCACTTCCAGGTAACATCCACAACTGGTCACTGGAGTGTAGGGATGCAGCTCGAACTGGGTGTTGTCCGCTGAGCTGAGACCCCAAAGTCACTCTGGGTGGTTGCTTTAGTTCAACAGAAGGATGGATTAACTTTAAGGCTCCAAAAACCAAATGGAAAATCTTTTTGCCTATGAGGAAAACACTGCTGTAACACAAACTTGCTTGTCCTGAAAAAATTTGTGCAGTAAATCATGTTGAGTTAATGTCTTCCTGTGGACTTCATGCCACGTTGGCTTCTGGCATTTTGGCTCTTAACATTTAGCACCTTTTTCCTTTATGCTTTTGTTTATCCTCCTGTGTTTGAGACATAAAAGTGGCATGAACCAGACCACTGCTTTGTTTTGTCCTGTGGCCAGTCTGTCAAAAACAAACAGTTTGTGTGAAGTTTTTGCTGAGTCTCCAGCAGGTCTGTATGTTTGGTGTGGAGATTTTGAACCCGCTGCTTTGGTCCTCCTGGGGTAATGTTGAATTGATCTCCAGCACGACACCTTGTCGGCACTTGGGATGAGAAATGCAATAAGATCTTGGTGTCATTACAAACTGTGAAGCCTTCTTGGTGTCTGGGCAGGCCTGGAGTTCTGCTGTGGTCTGCTTTGGCTCTGTGTCTGTTTGTCCCGTGGATATTTCATGTGCTGCTCTCATCCTTTGGTAACATTCCAGTGTTGGAGAGAAACGGTGTTCTGCCTCAGGAGTTTCAGAAATGGGAAGGGAGCTTTTGTGTCAGTCCCTCAGAGCAGTCAAGGGTTTGGGGATGCTCAGGCTGTGCTGTGTTAATCCAAGGTATCAATCTGTTTATCGAGGATCCCGAACAGCAGTCGGAAACAATGGGAGTCAATGCCTTCAATTATTAATTAAAGGTAGCAAATGGAAGCTGGGTCTCACAGCAGGGTATAGAGCCACTATTGCTAATCCATGTTCAAACTGCCTGACAGGACTGGGATGTGCTTCCCTGGTCTGCAGGTGTCTGTGATCTCACCCATTTATGGCAGCTTAAAAAGGCTGCTGAAATGCCCCAACACACAGAGCAGCTCAGAACAGGTCAGTGTGTCCACACCACCCCACGTCCTGGCTGGATCATCTGTGACTGGCAGACAGGTGGCAGAGTGGGGATCCTTTGATTGGTCCTTTGATTTCTGTGTGTCTTTTTGGTAATACTCATTCAGTTCTTACTCCTGTGACTTGGGCACCAAAATGAATGTGAAGAACGTGGGAACAGAGACTCACTGGCTGCATTTGTGCAGCTCATTGCTCCCGTATAAAATGAAAAATGCCCTCATGCAAGTCAACATAACTCATTTCTTCTGAACTAACCAGCTCAGGGTCTTCCTTTTCTATTCACATCTGATAAAGTTTTACATAAATAAGAGCTTTTGTTTGGCCAGCAGGAAAGAATCTTGCCTATCAGGTTCCCCTGCAGTACAATAAATAGGAAAAAACCCCCCTCTTTTAAAGGCGAGATGTGTTAAAGTGACACCAAATATATTTTCATCTGTTGGTGTTCTATGACTCTGGACAACGTTCTGTGACCACACAGAGTCTGTGCTTTAAGACAATAAAAATTAAGGCAATGAAATAAAGACAGGAGCCCATGAGTCCTTTATTTCGCCGATAGGCCTCACAGCTATGATGCTGATTTAGTGAAGACTTAAATTCTTCTCTTTCACTGTGCATAGATTTGAACTTAATATGGAACAGTTTATGAAAAACATGAATGAGAGATGGAGAATTAATTTTATATCATCTAAGATACATGGAAAATGTCAGCTTTCATGGAGACATCTACAGAGCAAGCAAACTTGTTAATTCCTACTCTTCTCCAGAATTTTTTAACACTCCTGTGATAAAGCTACTGTAGCAGTATCAAAAAATATGATTTACTGCAGTGGAAGTTTATATGCTCCAGACTTTATCTGCTTTTACAAGAGAACCTAAAACCTCCTTCAGATAAATATTATCTGGACATGTAGGGGAAGGAAGTCTTTATTTCTCTCACAGTAAATCTCTGCTGTGATACTTTAAGTCTGCTTGTGTATCTCACTTTGTGCAGAACATGGTTAAAAACACATACTGGCATTTTTTTTTGTACAAACATAACCTACATGCACTTTGGAGGTGAGTCTCCTCAATTTCAGTCTAAATTGCACCAAAACTTACACCCAGCTTCAGGACTTCTTACACTCCATGGTGAAACACTGGTGAGCAGTGATGATGACAAAGCAATTAAAACAGCTGGATCTTTTGAGAGCATCGTGGCTGGTAGGATGTGACCAACTCCTCTACATCACACAGAGAGTTATTAGATACATCCCAGGGGATTTTTTTTTTGTTTGTTTCAGCATGGGGGAGAATCACAGAATCATAGATTGTTAAAAGATCTTCTCCCTGCCACAGGCATGGACACCTTCCACTATCCCAGGTTGCTCAGAGCCCCATCCAACCTGGCCTTGGACACTGCCAGGGATGGGGCAGCCACGGCTTCTCTGGGCAACCTGTGCCAGGGCCTCAGCACCCTCACAGGGAACAATTTCTTCCTGATATCCAATCTAAACCTGCTCTGTCAGTGTGAGGCCATTGCCCCTTGTCCTGTCACTCCTTACAGGATGGTGCCACGGGAGGGAATGAAGCCCCTTACTCTGTAGCAGGAAGGGAGACTAAGGACCACTTAGATGCTCAACTGGTTGAAATGGGCTGGGTTCTGGGGAAGCCAGTGGCCCTGTGGGATTACCAGAGTGAAGTGAATGAGCACAAAACAGCCACGAAATTGTAGTACAAAAGCTGCTTATGGCAGCAGGGAGCAATTGAGGGCATTTGTCTGTGAGTCCCCGTGCATTTCTGAGCTGATCTTTCCAAGTGCCCTAAATTCCTGTGCAGTTCAGCACCTCTTAATATGTTACTGAGCAGGAATTACATTAACAATGACATGTAGGAAAGCAGTAGATGCTCTAGCTTGAGTGATGTTCCGTGGTTAGTCCAGATGAAATTCCTGTGCTTCGTCACCCACTCAAGACAGGAACTGCTGGTGTAAAGCACGAAGTAAAATGGAGCCCTGGATCTCAGAGTGTGACTACACTAAAAACATGAGTAAAACCAAGCATTTTTATTTTTTTAATGTAATCTTGGTGATTAGTGTTTAAAACAAAGCCCTCTCTGATTATTTCTATGCAGTAACATCTGGGGTGAGGCAGGTGTTTTGTGGATAAATGGGAGAAAAGCTCTCTGATTCATTTTATTTACAACCTGTGTGAGCAGCATCTCTGCGGAAGATGAGATTGTGACTGATGGGAAAACTGAGACATAAAAAGGTCTTGTTGTTTCCATTTGTTTGAACTTTTCCAGGCAATACTTTTTACTGCATGAATAGAAGACTGATTTACTCTTTGCTGCACTCTTTCTCTTAGGGTTTCTGTTGAGCCACACGAAGTGAAGCTCAGTGGAAGCAGCAAGTTTATGGGTCTGCTAGGAAATGGGTTTGGTGAATGTCTCTCTGCTCATAAATATGGTGAAGAGACATTATAATCTATTGATGCTGTGAGCAAGTTCCAGTCTTCCAAGTAATTGTTCGAGCCTTCCCAGTCTTCAGGATAAATAGCTACATTAAAAAAGCCACAGCTACCAATTTGCTGCCCAACACACATGACAATTTGCTCTGAGAAAATTTGAGTACCAGCACTGCCTCCATCATTACCTGACTGCTAGAGATAGAGAGAATTCCTGGTGTCCCAGACTCCAGGGCACACAGGAGTTCCTTGGGGTCCCTGTGTTGCCTGAACTTCAGCCTTTGGAGCAGAATCACCACGAGGGGTAAGTTGGAGACCTCTCCCAGTGCTCCCCTTCTCTGCAGTTCTCCAAGGAATATGGCACTTGTCTGACAGCCCTGGGCCACATGGATCTCTTGGTGTGTGGCTCCTGGAGTCACTTTTGCCCTCTTAGGAGGCTGAAGAAATGTTACAGTTTAAAGAGTAGTTAAAGTGCAGGGCATCCTGGTCCTTGCCCTCCCGTCCCCTTTCCTCTCTCCCCACTCTTTCCCTTGTCATTCCTTGTGTTCCCAGTTTCAGAATGGGTGGTATCTGTAAATACTCCATCTTTGCACTCTTTAGCAAATAATTGTCAGGTGATGTTTTCATTTGTATTGCGTCACATGTTGAAAATTGTTATTTTCTTGCTCAGCAGTAGCACAGAATCACAGAAATGCTGAGTTTGGAGGAAATCTCTGATGATTTTCTAATCCAACCTCTGTGCCCCAAGCAGGGTCTCCTGGAGCCAGCTGCAAGGGACCACGTGCAGTCCTGTTTTGAATACCTCCAAAGATGGAGATTTCACAACCTGAGAAATGTGCTCCACTGTTCAATCACCTTCACACTCAAAATGAGCATTTTCCTTGTATTTCTGTGGAATTCCTTGTTGTTCAGTTCGTGCCCATTGACTCTTGGCCCGTCACTGGGTGCTAATGACAAGACTCTGGCTCTGTGTTCTTTACACCCTCCCCCATCAGGGATTTAGCCACACTGTGGGGGTCCTCCTGAGTCTTCCGTTCTCCAGGAACAGTCCTGGCTCTCCCAGCCTCTCCTGGAGCATATGGCAGATGTTCCCAGTCCTTTGATCATCTCTGTGGGATGTGTGATCACAAGTGGGGCAGTGTGATCATGAGGAACCGTGAATCCAGACAGAGGCATTTGGAGGTCCATCCCTGCACATCCATGCCAGATTAGGAGCTTGGAGTCTGTCCCAAGCTGGTGGTGGATTGGCAGTCCTGTTGTCTGTCCTCTAGCACTGGATGCTGCAGAAGGCACAAAAACCCTGGAGAATTTATATGGATGGTCATGTAAATCACCTTCTAGATACATTCTCGTGTGCAGCCTCATCCTGGTTTCTGGTACAGAGAGTTTGCTTTAAAATCTAAAAGGGGATGGTCAGCATCTCTTTCAAAAATGAAACAGGTAGTTACAGAAATGAGAAATACCCTTGGGATATATGCATAAATACACAAGACTCTTTCTTTCTTTGGTTAAGGGCCTTGGTCAAGGCGAGAACCAAAATGCAAAATCTGGAGGCAAAATCTTTCGTGTTTCTTGTCCCTTAAGGAATTATTCACAGTATCCCACCTGTTTGAGCTAATGCTGATTCAAGTCACTTGAATGGAGACAGTTGTGTGCAGATTTACACACATAAAGAGTAAAGCAGAGATTTAAATACGATGCACATTCTGGGAAGAGAGGTTTGCAGGTCTGGACTTTTGGTAGACCAGTGGTCAAATCAAACCTGCTCGATTTCCAGTGGGGTATGAATAAAAGGTTTTGGGTCATGGGAACTGCTGTAGGTCCACTGATTTCCTCTAAGCTCTGCCACTTTACAGCAGGTCCAAACTGGAGTGGCGATTTCAGCAGCAAAAATAAGCTGGAGAGAGGAGAGGGGAGCCGGGTGTGTAGGCTTTTCAACAAGCATTCCCACCCATGTCAGTATGCTCACACAGATCCACTGATTTTTCCTGGGAATTTGAGATAAGTACGCTTGAATACGTAAGCGTGCTTATTTAGTACCCCTCTAATTGTAGCAGGAGGAAACATTACACGTTAACAAAAATAAATCCTCCACGTCAAAGTTTGATAGGAGCCCCTGGCTGCAGTGCATGACAGGCTGGCTGAGGAGCCCAGACTGGAGCAAACAGGGAGCTGTGACTGAGAAACAACGTGTCAGTGCAAGGGAGATGGAAATCTCCTGGTGTTGGGCTGTATTTGGGAGCAGTTTGGAGTGAGGGGATGAAGGGCACTGGTTGATCTGCCAGAGCACCGATAATCATGTCAGACACTAAAGGTGCTTGATGCTGTTGCATCCCCTGCTTGGGCTTCCCCGTGTTTGCAGGGCTGGTTATGGAGCAGAGGGTGTCACTTTTAAGCTGCTTGTTTCCTCTGAAAATATAAACTCACTTGGATGCCTCATCCACGCTGTTTTGCTTGAGTTGGGGTCAAGACGTGGAGATGAAGCTGCTCTTCCCCTCAGGGTTTCTCTCAACATTTCTACCCATGGCAGTGTGAGGCACACGTCCCAGAGAAGACTGTGCCTGCATGCCGTGGAAATATCTTAATTATTTGTGTGTGCTGCTTTTGGTAATTGCTGATTAGTGCTGTGTGGGATTCAGGCAAACATTGGAAAATTACATTCATCATAGCCTGAGGAGAGAGTGGAAACATCACTGTGATTTGATGGCAGCATGAAACAGATGCTGCCACTGTAAAAATCCAGGCACAAAGGACGAGCTCTGCGCTGGAATGCGCTGTTACAAATCACTCACATCCCCATTCTAGTCAGTCATTGTCTGTGAAAAAGAACATGGACAGTTACAGGCTGGGGGTCCTCATCTGGGACTAGCAGTTTCTGCAGAATCAGGGGGAAAAAAAAGGATGTCTAGAATCTTCTGGTTCAGGGAATGGTCTCACCTGAAGTCTGATTTCCTGAGGACTGGAAGGAGGGGTGCTGGGTTTTGTCCAGCTGCAGAAGTTTTGGTGTGGGTAAGAGTCAGGGAAAATGAAGAGGTCTGGAGTCACACAAAGCAGGTGTGTCACAGAACAGAGCTCACCTCCCTGCTTGTCAGATGGACATGAAACTTTGGCCTAAAGGATATGCCATCAATATTCTGGAAATAGTGATGTTTTCACAAACCACCAGCTGAAGTAGAAGAGAGAGGAACTTCCACTTTCCTCTGTTTGATTACTTTCAACAATATAAAAATCGCTCAGCTAGAAAAAAATAGCTGAAAAGATTTTTCAAACATGCAAAAACATGATTTGAAGTAGAAGCTTTCTCTTTTCTCCAGAATTTTTGAGCAACACATCCAAGAGTTCTCTTGTTGGCAGAAGAAAATATTTGGCTGTCCAAAAAGAAGAAAAAAAATCCCCAAACAAAAATCTATTTTGTCTTGTAGTCTATGGACAAATACTTTTTTTTTTTTTTTTTGGAGGGTGAAAGGGAACTGAAAAAACTGTTCCCATATTTAGCAGACTTCATTCTAGTGAGCTCCCTGATTTATTCAATCATTCCCTGTGAAACTGACTGTTTTCCTGCCAAAGGGGGGGTTGTGTAGAGCTGCTGCAGCACAGGCTCAGTTTTTCCAGAGGGTACCACCTCCCACAGCTCCAGTTCAGCTACATCTTTCTCTGCTTGCTGTGGGGGAGAGAGCAGAACTTGTCGTGTAGAGAGGACAGAACTCACTGGGGGGTCAACAGAAATCTGAGAGTCTTTAGAGACTCTCTGAACATCAATGTTTTAGAGACAAGATAACTCAATTTTTATCCCATTTTTTGGCCGAACAAGGCTTTGATGGATAATTTCCAGCCAGACAAAATGATTAATATTTTGATCCTTTTCAGGGCTTACATGGATTGTAACCATAAGTTTCTAGTAATGGGAATCTCATCAGCATAGTGATTAGGCCTAAAGAAATTCCCTGCTCAATGAACTCCTGCTTGCCCGTTCTAGAGAGCATTTTAATCTTATCTCAGAGTACCTCTTGATTAATACATCTAAAAGATACAAATCCAGTCCTTTGAGCATGGGACCTTGCAGTTCCCAGTTTTATATGAGAGACAAAAATCTTCAGCAATCCTTGTTGTCATTCAAATATCTTCAGAAAGGGTTTAATCACTGGAAAATATGACATCCTACATTTTCCTTTGACTTTTCCCTATAAGTGACAGTTAATTCCCCACTCTTCTCCTTGGTTCTTCCCAAGTGCATGGCAGATGTCTGTCACTCCCCTTAGCTTTTTTACCTCCACTCGATGTAGCATTTTGTCTGGGAGAGACCGGGCAGACCTCCGAAAGCAAAAGGGAGAGTAAAATTAGGGCAGAAATAATTTCTTCATAAACAGAGCCCTTGAAGTCCTTTTTGTCACACTGGAATGGAATTGTTCCTTCTACACTTGCAATAGAGATGGTCCCAGAAATCAGTGCAATAATTTGAGGCATGGTCTCTCTCCCTCTCTCTGTGCAGTTTCTCTACATGGGGCCAGCTGGAGAATCCATCCTGCGTGCTATTTCAGGCACTGTGTAGACATGGACCTTATGTCTGCAGAGGAGCTGTAGCTTAAATTAGTTCATTGACTTCTGGGCACTTCATGTGTGATGTGGCTGTAAAGCTGTTTCTGTAGCTCCCTGGCTAAGTGGGGCTCTCTACCCGCTCACTCATTCCCCCACGTAGAGAAACCCTGCAGAGGATTTAGGCAGCTTGGCCACATCAGGTAACAGGGTTCATCCAGTTTTTCATGGTCTGAATGTGCCAGATTGTTCTGAAAACCGTGGCTCTCCTTTAGCATTGGTGTCCTGATCAGTGAAGAATCCGATTTTGTCATTACTCTGTGGGTTTTCCAGGCTGCTCCCTCCCATTCTGATTTCTCTTGCTTCCCTCCTTTGAAATCCAGGTGTTTACACTGATGTGATTAAGGAGCTCTTATCACCTCCAAGGTGTTGGTGCTCTCTGATACAATTCCATTTATTATGTCCAAATTATATTTCGAGTGTAATTTTCGAGGCGCCGTTAAGCGCTGTGCTGAGCATCGCCTACGCTGCATCTCCTGCCTCCTTATGCCCATGCACTTTGTTCTTCTGTCAGAATGCACAACCCAACACGGATTTTATGGTTTGGGGGGATTTTTTCCCTCTAAAGCAAAACGATTCTTCAAGAAACCACTGCAGCATCTCAGAGGTGTTTTCTCCTGCGGTCCTGCTGGCTTCAAAGGGAGCTGCACGGTGTGACCAAGGGCAGTTAGAGCCTCACAGTTTGCAGGCTGCCTTTGATTTTTTTGTCTTCCATTGAGAATGTAGAGGCAGGATATGCCCAGCTTGCTTCTTTCATATTTGGAAGGGCTGGCATTGCACTTGGTGCTCCTGGGATTCAGATCTCTTGACCTTTTGCATGGTCTCTCTATGATGCTTTTGAAATAATGCTCAAAGTGTCTGACAGCTCTGTGATGCAGGCAGGCCTGAAATAGAATCACAAATTTGTGTTGGTGTGAGACAGCCAAATGGTGCTCAGTAACTTTTGGGACCCCAGAAACGCTGGAAAACAGTGATCCCCTGTAAATATCCTCTTCTGGAGTGCCTTAGTGAAAATGTTGCACTTGAATGCTATTTCATAAAATCACATGGCTGCACAGTCACAAGCCCGTGAAATTCCCATCCCTGAAAATGTCCTGGTAATGCTAAACTTGGAACTAAATTAGGTCATATTTAACAGGAGCTTTACAGCTGTATGTCCTATATAAACCTTTGAAAATGTAAGGGCAAGGCCGTGTGTGTTAGTGTGGGAGTTCAGTGGATAAGGCTGGCAGTTATCTGAAAGGGGGAAGACATTAAATTGGAGAGAAATCCCCATGTGAGGTCTTCAGTGACATTATTGGGGTTCAGAATGGACATAAGGAAAAAAAAATAAGTCACCATGTGGGTAGTTTAGCACTGGAATGAATCATCTGGAGAGCTGTTGGGAAACTTCAACCCTTGAAATTTCCAGGATTTGGCTGGATGAAGCTGGAGGTGACCTGGTCTAGCGTTGATGGTGGTGCTGCTCTGGGCAGGAGGTTGGTCTAGATGACCTTCTGTCATGGTTTAGCCTCAGCTGGCAGCTCAGCCCCACGCAGCCCCTCGCTGCCCCACAGCGGGATGGGGGAGAGAATTGGAAGGTGACAGTGAGAAAACTCGTGGGCTGCAAGCAAAGCAAAACATGGAATTCACTCACCACTGCCCATGGTTCAGCTCTCTCCAGGAAAGCAGGGCTCCATCGTGTGTACTGCTGGCTTGGGAAAACAAACAGCATCGCTGCCAAGATCCCCACTTCCTCCCTGTGTGCTCTGGTGTGAGATGTCCCTTTGGTCAGTGGGGATCAGCTGTCCCAGCTGTGTCCCCTCCCAACGCCTTGTGCACCCCCCAGCTCCCTCACTGCTGAGAGGCAGAGAAGATCTTTGCTCTGTGCAAGCCCTGCTCAGCAAGAACTAAACCATCCCAGTGTTGTCCACACTGTTTCCAGCACAAATCCGAAACACAGCCCCGTAGTAGCTCCTGGGAAGAAAATTAACTCCATCCCAGCCCAAACTCCCTCAATTCCAGCCAACGCTTCCGTGTTGAGAATAGGTGCTACATGAGCAAAAAGGGACAGGGGAGAGAGCAAGACATCACATGCTGTTCTGAGAGCTGGAGGCTGGAATCACCTTTCCTACCCTTCCCGTGCCAGGAGCGAAGCAGCAGAAAGGTCACACTGTGCGATCTGCCAGGGGCAGGGGAAAGGTGAGGGCTTCAGGGCTGTGCATCATCCAGTCCTTCTGGGGAGAGAGGCTGTGCCTTGGCTTGTGCCAGCTGTTTCAGCCCAGGGTTTGTACTCTTAGCCCTCTGAAGGCTGGGATGTGTGAACTTGTGGCAGGAATTTTGCCCACCTCCGTGGCAATTCTCTGTGTCTTCATTCACAATTTGCGGCTGCCCTCCTGCTCTTGGTGTCGTGATCCTGAGGGCACTAATAGGACTTAATTAACCTGATCACCTGAGGCTTCCACAACACACCTGATATACACTGACAGCTCCCTGTCAGCTCTGCCTGGAGGCATCAGGCTCAGTCTGGCTTGTGTTGCAGGTATGCTTGTACCTAGTCTTGTCTTTTGCTCTCCTGGGTGGATTTTGGATGTGTGCTGTCAGTAGCTTTGGCTGTTTAGAGCACAGGAGTACTCCCAGCAATGCGGTGTGGATATCTTTGTGCTTGTTAACTTATATCAAAATGCAGAAGGGGGACCTGTCATAAAATAAGAGATAGATCTCTTTTGTTTAGAGGCACAATGTCCTCCCTGTTTCAGTCAGCCAAGTTGTTCTTTATGTTTAAGGAACTGGTAGGCAAGGGAAGATTTTTCTGGTTGATGGTGCACAGCATTTAGGTTTTTAGCCAGCTCTCTGCTGCTGGAGAGAGGTGTTCAACCCTTTGGGCTCTGCTCTAAAGCTCACTGAATTCACCCAAGGCTCAGTCTTTGTCTTCAGTGGACATCAAGTGCAGAGTCAGAAGAGACAGCTCAGGTTTGTTTGCAGTAAGCAGGACTGCACAAACTGTGTGAGAAGTTCAGGTTGCACTTTAATTGACAAAACAATTGGAATTGTCATATAAAGAGTGCTTGAACAGGAGATTCCTAAATGAAACTTGAAAGGAAGAAGTCATGGTCTTTGTAGCTCTGGTTCATCAGATGCACTGTGACTGCATCTGAGCATTGCAGTGGTGCCACAGTGTAATATTTGTGTCATCGATGTGTTTTTGAGGCAAAAAAAAAAAAAGAAGATTTGGGTCCTTGTGGTTAACAGACCTCTCAGAACAGAGTAGCTGGCTGAAGTCCAGCGTGGGCACCTGTATTTCCTTATTTAAATGTGCCTCTCCCTCCTGGCTGATGCTGTTTGCTCAGTGGTGTGTTCCACTTCCACATTTAAAGTGTTTTTTTCCCCCAGCAGCCTGCCTAAGCAGCTGCCAGCTTACACTGTGGGTATCTGGGTTTCTGGGGTGGGTGAAATGGCAGCTGCTTGGAGTCCACAAAGTGCTGTGAGTTGCTTCAAGGTGAAAAGCTCTCCAGAGACAGCAGCTCCTGTGCTGCTGGGTGTTCTTCAGCCTGCAAAGGGTCTCTGCTCCTTGATTTCACTGTCCCTTAGGGCATGGGAGCCTTGTGGCTTTGGTGGGGGGGTGGGGGGCAGGGTAAACAGCACAGCTTTTCTACCTGTGTAGGTCCCTGGAGCTTTAGAAAAGAGGTCAGTTTTCCTCTGCTGAGCAAGATGAGGAGTAGAAAATGTGTCAGTCCCCTTCCAGGCTGGGCTGGTGTTGGCTGCAGAGTGCTGCTCTCCACCAGGGAGCTTCCATGGCACTCTGGATTTGCAGCCATGGTGGCAAACACGGCTCAGCTGTGCTGCTTCAGAGCAGTGTCCTCACGTGGGGGAAGGGTTTGCTACAGCCTTGGCAATGATGCCTTTAATCTCCAAATAACACCCTCAGGAGATGTTGTCCCCTCCCTTCCCTGCTAGGCTTTGGAGGACTTGTGCTGAGGTGTCATCAATCTTAGGAATGCTTCAACATAAAAGATGTTTTTGGTTTATCTTGCTATATTTAGGCCTCACTTACAATAGGAGTACTAAACTTGGAATGTTTGGAGCATACGGGGGTGTTGGTATCTTATATTTAGCTTGATCTGTCAGTTATACAAGCATCTGTCACAGACAGAGCAGATGGCAGAAAGCCCTGATAGGGTTCAGAGGGAAAAGAACCAAGATCTTGGTTATTTGGGACAGGGTATGCTTAGGAGTGAAAAGTGCTCAAAAAACATATGTCTGTTTTCTGCAGGGAAGCAAGAGCTGGGCTCTGATGTGGCATGATCAGCGTGGATCTAAGAGAAGTGATTGCAATAATTTAAAGTTTGAAAGCTGAGCTGGCTCGAGAATGTCACTTGAGCTGGGGTGACTCTTGGTTGTGGGGGCTGTCCAAGGATGAGTGAAAACTCGGTCCTTAGGCCAGGGAGCTTTGCAGCCTGTTGGCTCCGTGGATTTTGCAGGCTCTGTGGCTGCAGCTGTTGGAGCAGAGGTAAAAGAAGTGTTTGACTGGGAGTGTGGCTTCACAGCCAGCTCACCCTGCCTGAGTTACGTGTGATGTGCTGCCAAAAGGAGCAGCTCCTCTGCCTGTGCTCAGCCAACGTTCCCAACAAGCCCAAATCCACTTGGGTGTTCTGGGAGCTGTGCTGTGACTCACATCAGCTCCCCGAGCTTGGCTGAAAACTCAGCTTTCAGCTCTGTCAGCCTGTGGATTCAGTCACCATGGAGCCGGAATTCTGGTGGTGCTGGTGGAAAATGGGGGATTGGGAGAAGAACGGGGTATCCAAAGTTATGGGCTGGGCAAAAAGTGAGGCCCGGTCCTTTAAGTGGTAGCAGAGTCTCACGTGGGTCTCCCACGGCATTCTCCTGTGGCTGCTGGGGACAGCGGCTGGACATGAGCCCAGGGGTGCCCAGGGGGGCAGGAGGCCGATGGCACCTGGGCTGTGCCAGCCATGGGGTGGCAGCAGGGCCAGGGCAGTGACTGTCCCCTGTGCTGGGCACTGCTGGGCCACACCTCAGATCCTGGGGCAGCTCTGGGAACCTCAGGGCAAGAAAGACATTGAGGGGCTGGAGCGTGTCCAGAGAAGGGAACGGAGCTGGGGAAGGGGCTGGAGCAGCAGGAGCAGCTGAGGGAGCTGGGAAAGGGGCTCAGCCTGGAGAAAAGGAGGCTCAGGGGGAACCTTCTGGCTCTGCACAACTCCCTGACAGGAGGGGGCAGCCAGGGGGGGTCGGGCTCTGCTCCCAGGGAACAAGGGACAGGACAGGAGGAAACGGCCTCAAGCTACACCAGGGGAAGTTCAGGCTGGACATCAGGAGGGATTTCTTCATGGAGAGGCTGTCAGGCATTGGAAGGGGCTGCCCAGGGAGGTTGTGGAGTCTCCATCCCTGGAGGTGTCCAAGAAACCACTGGATGTGGCACTTAATGCTTTAGTTGACAAGGTGGGGATCGTTTAAAGGTTGTACTTAATGATTTTGGGCATCTTTTCCAACATTAATGAACTTGTGGTTCTATTCTGTGATTCTAAAGGTGCCTGAGGTCTTGCCTTGGAAGTCCCAGAGCAGGATGTGTGTGTGCTGGGGGCTGGGGCTCTCTTTGCTTTAACGAAAGAGGAATGACTGTCCTAGGAATGCTTTTCCCACTTCACGTGAAGATGTGTTAAGTGATTCATTGTGGTCATTTTACTTTTTCATGAACATGCACTTGCTTAGACAGACTCCTTGTATCATCAATTAGGATGAATTATGAATTAAGTTGAATTGGCTGAAAACTACCCATTTTTGCAGACTGTACCAAGTGCTTTTTCTTCCCCAAGAAAATGCTTTCATTCTTTTGCTCAAAAGCAAGCAAACAAAATCCCCATGATAAATTAATTGATGTAGCAGATGGGGTCTGTTGTCACCAGGTAGGAAAATCAACCTTTTCTGAAAGGCTGTGACAGGCAGTTCAAGTCACCACTTCCCTCTGCTTTCAGTGCTGAACCAGGGAAGGGACACCAAGGGGAGCAGAGGGATGGAGCAGCTCTGCTGGGAGGAAAGGCTGAGGGAACTGGGATTGTTCAGCCTGGAGAAGAGAAGGCTTTGGGGTGACCTCAGGGTGGCCTTGCAGTGCCTGAAGGGAGCCCACAGGAAAGATGGAGAGAGACTCTTGACAAGGGCCTGGAGTGACAGGACAAGGGGCAATGGCTTCACACTGACAGAGAGCAGGTTTAGATTGGATATGAGGAAGAAATTGTTCCCTGTGAGGGTGCTGAGGCCCTGGCACAGGTTGCCCAGAGAAGCTGTGGCTGCCCCATCCCTGGCAGTGTCCAAGGCCAGGTTGGATGGGGCTCTGAGCAGTGTGGTCTAGTGGGAGGTGTCCCTGCCCTTGGCAGGGGGGTTGGAATCCCTTCCAACCCAAACCATTCCGTGTTTCTATGCCCAGCTCACACGAGGCCCCAGTTCTGCTGGAAGGAGGGAATTGGTGTGTGTACAGTGGGAGAAGGAGGTAACATTTGCAAGCTGCTGAGAGAAGCTTAAGGACTGGGGGAGGTGGGGAGGAAATAGGGAGAGAGGGGAAAGGATGAAGAAGTCCTGAAGCTTTCTGTGTACCTGTTCACTTGAAATGTGTGGTGGGAATGAAACGTTTTTACACAAACAACTTTGCAGCCAATAGAAACGAATCAGTGACTATAATTTTCATAGAAGTGCTTCATTTTCTATCTGGCTTGTCTCCAGGACTTAATCAGGGCTTTCTTGGAAATGTTGGGTTTGCAGTCAGTGTGAATGCATCTCTGAGGCAATTTTTGGTTTGCTGCTTGCTTTCTGTGCAGCTGCAGGGATGTGTTTAAGTGAGTAGGATGCTGCTCTGTTCTGTTGATGGCATGTAGCTTTTCCACACAAAAGTTAGTGGGAACCTGCTGAATCCCAGGAGTAGTATTAGCCCCTCAGAGGTAACTGAGCTTTTGTGCAAGTCCCAGCTACTGGTTTTGAGAGTAACCTCTCTCCTGAAGAGGTGGGTGAAGTTTTAGGTGCTTACCAGTAAAGGTGAAAGTTATGCTGGTGCTCAGGATAGATTTGCAGTGAGTTATGTGAAGGGTAAAACTTGATATGGATGAAGATTTTCCCATGGAGAAGTCAGGTTTTCCACTGGAAGGACCTAATGCAGTGCCCTTTCACATTTTAATGTGCTTTGGAATAAAAATTATTCATCAGGCTTTCTTGCTGCCAGTCAGGTGATAATCCCAGTTAGATAATGCTGAGTGGCATTGTTCTGGTGCACACAGAAGACAGGGCAGCACCTCACTCTCCATACCCTGGTGCATGAAGCTGCCGTCTCTGCTGGTGATCAATAGTGCTGCAGAAATAGCTGTGCCACTGGTTATAGGTGCACCTTGCAGACAGTGAATAGCTGCCCAGCAGGGACTCATTGTGTGTGCATTTCCAGGCAGATTTGAAGAAATGCATCATTTACACTGATACCCTCTGCTAATTCAGGTATCTGAGAGAAGTATTTAAAGCATATTTTGGTGTGGACTTACGAGTAAAAAGAACTTTCCCACCCCCCAAAAAAACAAACCAAAACAAAAATACCCAAAAAAACCAACCAGCCCCCAAACCTGGCACTTTCTGTAATCCTGGATTGTTATAATATCTTTTTTCTTTGTTTTTACTGGGTTTGCCTCGTCAGTTGATAGAACACAGCTTCTTCCAGAATATCCCCTTACCGAAGAAAACATTTTTAGCTGGCCCCAAACAGTTCAGCTGAAGGAATGTGTTAATAAAAGGAGTTATTAATAATTCCTGCACTGAATAGACTTTAACTTCGACAGGAATACTATTTCAAGATGCAGCAGCTCAGCCTAAGGACAACAAGGCATGTTTATTTTGTAGCTGATTCAACGGTTGGAGTTCAGTTACATCCAAATGCTTTGAGGAAAATTAATCAAGTAGTGGGGGATGGAGGCAGTCAGGGGGAAGTCTGATTTTATTTCAGACTCCAGACCATCTGCTTTCAAAAAAGGCAGTGCTCTTAGATGGAAGATACCTTTTCTTAACTATTTAACTTTCTAGGTACTTTTTTAGTTTGTATGTTGCCCTACCATAATGTGTTCTTATCAGCATGTAAAGTCCCTTTTTTTCCTGAGGGCTGCTGGATACTTGTGGCAGAAATTTTTGTTCTTGTGGAGGGAAAAAGAGTCACTTTTGGGGAAGTTCAAACTGAAGTAGATTATTTACATGGCATTGAAGTCCTCAAACTACCAGTGGAATGTTGCTGAGGATATGGCTGGATCTAACATTCCCTCCTTTGGAACACAGGGTAGATGCCAGACACTTGTCAGCCTTCCTTGCTTGAAAACAATATCCTCATACTCTTCCCACTCCTTTCCATGAGCAGGCAGGAAGGAAGAGCCCAGGGAGCCACAGGCTGGTCGTGCTCACCTTGATCTGTGGAGAAAGTGATGGAATAACTCGCCCTGGGAGGTATTTCCAGGCATAGGAAGGTGATCAAGAGGAGGCTGCATGGATTTACCAGAGGGGTGTTGTGCTTGACCAATCCAGACAGCCTTCTGTGAGGAAATGACTGGGGACAGCAGTGGACATTGTCCACCTGGACTTCAGTAAGGCTTGTGATACTGTCTCCCTCACAGCAGAGCAGATTGAGGGTGGGGTAACTGAGGAGACAGGGGACAGGCTGAAGGGGATGGTGAGTGGCACAAAGTCTAAATGGAGGCCTCTGACTGGGCTCAATCCTGTCCAACATCCTCATTAATTATCTGGATGATGGGGCAGAGTATTCCCACAGCAGACAGAGAGCTGGGAGCAGTGGCTGGTGTCCATGGGGGCTCTGCTACCATCCAGGGGAGCCTGGGCAGGCTGGAGAAATGGGTGGTAGGAACCTCCTGGAGTTCAGGAAGGAGGAGTGCAAAGTCCTGTGGGCCTGGGGAGGAAGAGGCACCAGTGTTTGCTGGGGACTGAGTGACTGGGAAGCAGCTTGGCAGGAAGGGACCTGGCAGGCACCAGGACGGATGTGAGCCAAGCGTACTCCCATAGCAAGGAAAGTTAAAAGTACCCTGAGCTGTGTTAGGAGGATCATTGTCAGCAAGTCAAGGAGCTGATCCTTCCCCTCTGTTTAGCCCTGGTGAGGTCACACCTGGAGTATTGTCTTCCCTTCTGGGTGCCCAGTAAAGAAAGACATGGATGTGCTGGAGAGAGTCTGATGAAGGGACTGGAGCATCTCTGCTGTGAGGAAAAGCTGAGAGTGCTGTAACTCTTGAGAGATCTCATCAGAATTATCTGATGGGGGGAGGTAAATAAGATGGAGCCAGGCTTTTTTCCATGGTGCCCAGCCACAGGACCAAAGGCAGTGGACACAAACTAGAACAGAAACTGGTTTTTTGGTTGTTGTTTGGTTGGATTTTTGTTTGTTTGGGGGTTTTTTTAAGTATGAGGGTAACTGAGCACTGCCACAGGTTGCCCAGGTGATGCCATGATGATTTTTTGCCTTTTCTTTTATACCCNTGCTGTAACTCTTGAGAGATCTCATCAGAATTATCTGATGGGGGGAGGTAAATAAGATGGAGCCAGGCTTTTTTCCATGGTGCCCAGCCACAGGACCAAAGGCAGTGGACACAAACTAGAACAGAAACTGGTTTTTTGGTTGTTGTTTGGTTGGATTTTTGTTTGTTTGGGGGTTTTTTTAAGTATGAGGGTAACTGAGCACTGCCACAGGTTGCCCAGGTGATGCCATGATGATTTTTTGCCTTTTCTTTTATACCCCTTTTATACCTTTTTACAACTTCTGTATTCCTTAGTGCTTTTGCCTACATTCTTGGACTTGTTTGTCAAGTTAGGACACTAAACATTTTAGAGGTTTTGTGGGTAGGGATCAGAGTGCCCCAGACCCCAAGGCTCTCTCCAGAACACATTTTGTAAACTAAGATAGAACCATCCAGGGGAAGGTTCCTTGGGGAGGGGGCTCACTGGAGCCTCTCATTGGGGAATTTATGATAGATATGCTAATTGGTAAAACCTGTAATGATATACCAGATATTTTGGGGGGAGCAGTGCAGTGTGCATTGAGGTGCATTCGACCTGGATGTGGTGCACCTAAGGATCCTTAAAATAAATACCAATGTAAAAATCCCTTTTTCCCTTCTAACCGTGTTTGACTCTTGATTTTAAGACCAGGAAAAGGCATCACAGGGAGGTTTTGGACTTTTCATCCTTGGAGATAGTCCAAGGCTGACTGGTCATGTTCCTGGGCAGGCAGCTGTGGCTGGCCCTACTTGAGCAGGGGGTTGAACCAGCTGACCTCCAGAGGTCCTTGATAACTTCAGCCTTTCTGTGATCAGTAGTGAAAATAACCTCTGGGTTTCTTGTCAGTGTATTGACACAAGGGCTGATCTGGGAAAAGCTTCTGCTGAGGGTGATTACAGTATTTAACTCATGAATTTCCTTCTAATTTCTCCATATAGTTCTGCAAAACAGAAGCCTGAAGGGACTCTTGTACCACTCACTCTGCTGTTGTCACTGATGAAAGATAAAGTTCAGGAATATACTGGAAATAATGACAGGAATCACCATTTTGTAAATAACAACATGACTATATCCCTGCATTAGACATCTCTTTAAACCTCTTTTCTTCCTTTTAAGAAAAGACTGCTTTATAAAATGCTTTTTATATTATTTCATACCTCTTAAGAGGCTGTTTTCCAAATCTTACCATTAGGACATTTTGGTTGACACTTGTGCCATTTTTTGCACTTAAATTCATCAGCTTTACTTATAGACTCCCATTTTAACTCTCCATCCTGTGTCTGTCCTGTCAGAATCCCAAATGCCTGGAGATGGTTGTTATTCTTCTTCACTTGAGAGCCTGCCTGTGTAATGCTGCAAGATGTAGAGAGTGGTGGGTAGGGTTTAGTATCTCTCTGGTGTTTCCAATTTTCAGAATTGGTAAGGTTGCTATACTCTCCTACACAACCTGGCTGAAGACTCATTCGGTGGCTGCATCATCAAACTGGTTGCTCTGTGTATTTCCCTTTTTGGCTTTCAGTGCTGTTCTCCAGCAGCACCACTATCCACTTCTCCTTCCTGTTGCATATCCACCTTTTTAGGCCTTTAAATAGATCAGAATCCAGCTCGTTAAAACAATTTGTGAAAGCATTTGGTGACATTCACTTCATTCTGGCTTCTTGAAGTCTGCCAAAAAAAAAAAAAAAAAAGAAAATTCAGAGTTACAGAAGCAGTCAGAGCTGCAATGTGGGTAGGAAGTTATTTGTATATATGCATTATATTTGTATTTATGTAGCTAATGAACAATACCTGAGGATCTGAGTTGGCCAGGGCAGCAGAGTCATGTTGATTCTGTTGTTGGGAGAACAAATGACAGAGAAAGCATTAATCTTGTTTATATTTCTCTCAAAGAGTCTCTGAAGTCATTTTTGTATCCCTTCACTGTATTACTTGGGTTTTGGGGGTTTAATTTCTGTGTGCCATGTGAATGCCATCTGTGCATTATTGTGAATGATAATGGGGGCCAGGCTGCAAATTAGTTCTAAACTATTAGATCAATTAACATTACTTAATTATAGAACCACAGAATCATGGAATGGCCTGGTTTGGAAGGGATCTTAAAGATCATCTCATTCCAGCCCCCTGCCATGAGCAGGGACACCTCCACTGGACCAGGTTGCTCAGAGCAAGGGATGATCTCCTCCCTAGCCTATGAGCACTGCATTTGGCTCACTCTGTTTTTTTACAGTCAGTTGAGAGGAAAAGGAATTGCTGGGTGTGATTCTATGAATCAGCCTTAAATGTTGACCTGACAGTAAGTGGATCGTGCTGCAGAAATACCAGTTTGACCCCAGTGACTGTAATGGGAGTTCAGATCACTGGCTGAGTTGTTCAGTGAGTCCATAAAACACCGGAGATAAGCAGGGTAAATCCAGCCCCTGGTTTCTAAAATCTAAATTCTGTGAGAGATTAGGTACAGGTCTGATGCAGATTTTCAGCCTTGTGAGGAATGCCAGCACCTTGGAGCAGGCCCAGGTGACCTATCAAGTACCTGGGAAGCTCTAGAGCACAGTGTTTGAAACACCTGCAGAAGAGCCTGTGATTCAATTGATGTAGTGGTATTTCAGAATCATCTTCCAGGTCTTAGGTATATTTTTATTTTTTTTTAGTCTCTGTATAAATATCAGAGTTCTGTTTGGCTCCTTCTTGATGGTTCATTGCTAACTTAAATAGATCTATGAGTGCATTGCTACATGGAGTTTTTTGGGGATAGATCCACCAAGTGATAGGCCCTGAAGTGCTCAGTTACTGCTTCAGCTGGGGCCACAGAAGGACCTGGGATGGAGTGGGTGGTGAAATGGAGAGGGTGACATCGTTTTCTCTGTTCTCTAATTCCCTTCTCATGAATTGTGTTAATGTTGGATCTCACATTTTGCATGAGTCAGGAGTGCTGTAGTGGTAAACATGAGTTTCTAGTCAAGCACAAGTGCAACAAGAGAGAGGATGAAAAGAAAATGTGAAAAAAAGCACTGTAGGCTCAAGTGGGGATGGTAGAAGGGGGGAGTGTGATGGTTCTGTTCTCTGGCCTTCCAGGGATCTCCATGGAAATAAGTCTACCAAGTTAAAAAATAAGAAGGCTGAGCTATGTGCTTTATCAAAAATACACCAGATTGAGGTGGAAGAGAGCACTTCTTAAAAAAAAAAAAAAAAAGAAAAAAAAAGAATATTTTTGTCAAAGATAGGGAGGTGGGAGGAAAGTCCACTAATGCTTTGCAACTTAGTAGTAACAAGCACCCACAGGAGCAAAATATATCTGTGTGCCACTGTGCCTGAGGAGGAATGAATGTGTGAGTGGTTGTAGGTAATGGAGGGGTTGTATATTTGAGCAGTTGGATGGAAGGGGTTGTTCTGCTGCCTATGAATGAGCAGTTTGGCTTTCTAGCCCTCTTTAGGTAGATTTTTTTTTTTTTTTCTCTTGCCCTTTGGAGCACTGGTAATCACCGAGATCCACTGGTGGCTTCCGTGTGTGAGGTGGCCTCACCCAGATGAAGGCATTAGAATAATTGCTCACACTAATCTCGTAACAAAGAATTGGGAGGGCATTAAAAAAATGTGTTTGGGGAGGTGTAGGCCATGTACACCATCACAGCCACAAAGGTTAATCTGAAGTTCTTGTTGTACAAGAGCTGGATGTGATTGGGCAACCAGAGGGACGCCCCTGTGTGTGACAAATGAAACCTGCTGGGTTTTCTGGTGATGTAAAATGAGTTCCCAGCAAATAGATTTATGTGCAGTCAGTGCCTATTTACTAAAGCATGCACAACACATGGATGCAGGCATCCACCTCCCCAATCTTTTCAGTGCCCCTACAGAAAATCAGTATTTCTGCAACATTCATAGAATCACAAAATGGCCTGGGTTGGAAAGGACCTTACAGACCATCCAGTTCCAACCCCCTGCCATGGGATGGGGCAGGGAAGCCACAGCTTCTCTGGGCAACCTGTGTCACAGCCTCACCATCCTCACAGGGAACAATTTCTTCCCAGTATCCCCTCTAAACCTGCTCTCTGTCAGTGTGAAGCCATTCCCCCTTGTCCTGTCCCTCCAGGCCCTTGTCAAGAGTCTCTCTCCATCTTTCCTGTGGGCTCTCTTCAGGCACTGCAAGGCCACACTGAGGTCACCCCAAAGCCTTCTCTTCTCCAGGCTGAACAATCCCAGTTCCCTCAGCCTTTCCTCCCAGCAGAGCTGCTCCATCCCTCTGCTCCCCTTGGTGTCCCTGCTCTGGGCTGGCTCCAGCAGCTCCCTGTCCTTCCTGTGCTGGGCCCAGGGCTGGATGCAGCTCTGCTGGGGGGGCTCAGAAGATTCCCAGGCTCTGTGGCTCATGTACTTCCCACATCCTTGCATCAGTGGGAGCTTTTTCTCCCTGGTGGACTGTTCAGTGGTTTCCTTCTTATGGCATCAGTGAAAATAAACTTAACCTTTATCTTCTAAGCTCACACGGCTCAAGGTGTATCAATAAGTGCCATGGAGCTGCTTGGGTGGTTTGTTTTGTTTTGTTTTTTTTCTCTCTGCCTTAAGGAGAAGGAGGGTGCTGTGTTATGGAATAAATAAAAGGGGCTTTTTTACCTAGTTAGGAATGCTGCTGTCCCCCACTGATGCACAGAGGTAGGAAACAAGTGTGGAAGGAGAGGTAGGGATGATTGGTTGGAAGTTGGAATGTCTTATCTCAGAAAGAGCCCAAGACTCTCTCTCTGTTAAGTTGTCCCCACATCTGCATCACTCTGGAATCTTAATGCTCTATATTTTAAGTCCAGGAGTGTTTTTTACAGACATTTACACTTGCTTTTGCCTGAAGATGTAAACAGCATGGTCTTGAAGTCCTCTGTGCTGACAGAGAGCCCAGCCCAGCAGATATTGATCCGAAGGGAAGCCTTTGGATGCTGCTGCACAGCAATATAGGAATATCAATTCCCCTCATGTCTCTTCCACTGTGGGAGAAATGCATGTGGAATATTCCTTCTTGCTGTCTTTGCAACAGATGGAAAGCACACAAACAGAAAAGCACGATTTTTAGATCTGTATTGGGGGTGGGAAAGTAATAACTTGGAGGACAAGCCACAGTCATTGTCACTCCAGGAGTTTACTGTTATTAATTGTCAGCTTCTGTCCCTTATTTTTCCCTAATAAAGGCTGCAGAAGGTTTTTCCACTTAGTGAACAACCTGTTCTACACAACAGGGAGTAAGGAAGATGAATTCATCTCTATCTCAAATTTAGATGAGGAAAGAGTGGAACATTTGGTCTGTAGCGAGGGGACACAAGCTGCCTCTTCAAAAGTGATCTTCCACAAACTCCAGTTAAGTGGAATGCTGGGTTGTCTGAAGTTATCCCAAGGCTGGAAGTGCGTGTGCGCATTTTCTTTTAATTTTAAAGCTGTGAGGTTCATGCCCAAAATCACAGAATCTTAAGAGCAACATTTAAAAGGTTTGAATCACTGTTTGAGATGTGGTCTTTGTTCAGGCTCCTCTTGCTCTTGCCATCTAGGCTGTATATTTTGACCCTGCTTGAGCACGGAGGTGGGACCAGATGACCCACTGTGATCCCTTCCAAATTTACCTATTCTGTGATATTTGTCTGTGCTGGTGACATGACTTCTATTTCTTCATAATTTTTTGATGGGTAACCTTAAGAAAATATGCTGCTAATGGTCATACTGCTCATTTATCTTAGTCTTTAAATAGAAGTTTCCTTCTTTGCTACTTTTTCTGTCTGTCCATTCACATCCCCTGTGATGCCTACTTGGCTTGTGCACCTTTTGAGGAAGCTGTGGTCCTGGGGCAAATTCAGCTGCTCCAATAATCCATTAATATTGCTGGTCCTTAGTCTTGCTGTGGCCTGTAGTGCTGTGTTTTCATGAACAGAGGGGTTTTTTTTCCTTCAAAAGCATCAGCTGTGTTTCCTGGTGTATCAAATTAGCAATAATTTACTCAGGGAAAACATCGTGAGTTACAAAGCGGGATTGCGTCTAATTGCGCTGGCCTTCTTCCATCTGGGATTTCACCAGCCTTTTGCCTGTGATCCTTGTTGGATCAAAGCTTCCCTCTGAAGTGGGAAGGGCTGGAAAATGGCAAGAGGGAGGAGGTTTCCGCTCAATTCTCAATATCCTGAACTAAAGCACCCTGGTGGTGGCACTCTGGTATCCTGAACCTCAAAATCACAGGAGTCACATCAATTTAAAGGGCAGCATCAAATTCCAGATCTCTGGAACCCAGGTACTGTCCCAGGGCTGAGGGTAGGCATCCTCATATGTTAAATTTGCTTATAGAGTGATGAATGTCCTTCCACTGGTCTGTTTTGCACCGTGAATATAACTGATTTTAGCAGTGCTTAGCAAACAGCTATTGGCTGCTCTTTAGATCCTATTTGTGCTCTAAATACCATGGATAAGTGCTTGCCATTAACAGGAAAACTGTACTGTGTTTTCTCAGAGCCTTTAGAAGTGTGTAGGTGCTCCACCTGCACCCTCTCCCTCCCCATTTTTGAGTCCCTCAGCATTTGGACACTGAACTTTTGGGAGCCATGCTATAATTCATGTATCCTTCTTCCTTAAAGGATACGGGCTCCTACATTTCCAATCCACAACAGTGGAGTCTTTCTTAAGAAAATCCAAAACCATTGCTAAACGTAGAGGTAGAAATGCACACAAGTGCAATTCTAGTCCAGACGATAATATTGCTGTAAACAAAATTTATCCAGTAACTATCAGGATATTCTTATCACAAGCTTCAGAGATCCCCTGAATTAGCTGTTTAAAAAGAAAAAAAAATAACAAAAAAAACCCCCAAAACAAAACCAAACCCAAATGAACAAAAAAGGTACACACAAAAAAAAAACCACAAAAAACCCCCAAAAAACAAGCAAACAAACAAACAAACAGAAAAAAACAAAAAAACCCACTGTGGTCCCTTCTAACCCAACCCATCCTGTGATTCTTTCAACTGTTTCTATTTCCAATTCATCACAAAGCTCAGGACTCTGGGAGGAGGGTGGGTGAGTTAAGGTGAGTTGGGCTCGCCTGCCTGCCCCCCGTGGCACCTGCAAGCCCTGAGCCAGCTAACATTGTTTCAGTGCAGAATGAGGAGAGAAAAATCAGAGGATGAGCAAAGCCTGGCCTGCAGCCTTTGCATGTAATCCACCTGTCCAACAGCACTGACATCATCTCCTGGAGAGGGAACTGAGAGGAACTTTAGTGTAGAAACCTCGGAGAGTTCAGTATAGTTTTTTGGACAGGGCCTCCTGCCCTTTGATGGGGGCTAAGACCAAGGTCTTTGATGTTTTTAATACCTTTTACATACAGAGCAAAAATTACATTTGGACAGAGTCAGTTTCTGAAGTGTGAGCATTGACTTTCTCAGCTCGGTGCCATTTTAGTTCCTACACAGACCCTGTCCTCTTTCCCACATTCTCTGGCAAGATGAGGGAGCTCAGTGCCTGGCAGTGAAGTGTTTTATTGTCTCCAGAGAAGGTGGGCTGAGGGAATGCTGGGGAGTGATCGGGAGATGCCGTGAAACACAACGGGAACTCTCAAGGAATGTGCAAGTACTGCAGAGCTACGTGCGTGGTGGTGGGGCAGGAATTGTTGAGAGATCCCACGAAAAATGCTGCAGTAACGCAGAATGGGAATGCTGGAAGAGACAGTGAAGTGCAGAAAGTAAGTTTTGCTACAGACGGTGGAGATGGGTTCTAAGGCCTTGTGGGACAGAAACCCTTATTTTTGAAATGAACTGAGCGTGGTTTGTTCTAAAAACAATCAAGATTCATGCTACAGATTCCAGTAGAGTGGAAGAATTTCAAAGTGAATGAGTTAAGCTGGGAAGAAGAAAAGTAGGATGAGAAGGTGTAACAAACATTTGGAAGGGCTGCATGACAAATGTCTGCATAATCTGTCTTTTTGATTTAAATTCTGTCATTTCTGTGTTGTGTCCTGAATACCAGCATTAGGAAAAAGAGAGTTATGGTGTAAGTTCTTGGGCTGGGTGAGTAATGCTGTATTGAAAAGTTCCCCAGGGAAATTTTGTCTTTATTGTTTGCATTACCATATTACCAAAAGGCCTTTGGGAATCAAAATATTATTTTTTAAGCCCTATGTGGCAGAAGTATCTCCACTATAAGCAATAACTCTATAGAGAAAAAGTGCAGTGGTAGGGAAGATAAGAACTGGAAGCAATACTAGGAAAATCTCTTATGCATATTAATATTGCATAGAAATCTTGGTAGGAGATGAAATTGGATTTTAGAGTATTTACTTCTGAAATAAAAAATGCTGTGCTGAATCTGTGGAGAGAGCTTTAGAGAATTTAGCTTTCTGAGCTCTCATTTTTCTTTAAGGCAAGAAATATGCTGCTGGTGCAGTTCCTGGGCTCTGTAGGCTAGAGAATGCTGATGGCATCTTAGAGAAACCTCCTCGTGTCACTGGAGGAAACTGGAATTGTGGGATATGCTGGTAAACAGATGAAGAAAAAAAAAACAGGCTGGAAAAAGGTTAGTGACTTACCACAGAACCACTGGCATCTATATTGGTCACATTCCAATAGGATATGTGGGCCACTGGACAAGATTCCTGAAGGGAATGGATTGCAGGTATTACTGTTGGAGTCCAGAATGCAGAGAATATCACTCTGCCTGTTTTTGAAGATAAAAACCCCCCTGTACATCAGCATTTCTGACCTTTGTCCATGGAGAAATCTATATACTCTCTGGGAAGAATTAAAATTTACACTGGTGTGAACTAGGTTATGGGATATTATGTAAGGTTGTCACAGGGTGAAAAATCTAGACTTTTTAGGTTAGTTAATATAGTAAATAGATAAAAGCAAAAAACTTCAAAATGGAGGATAATAGTTGTCTTTTAGATCTTCTTCTTCTTCTAATACTCCATATTCTGCGGTAGAGGTGGTTTGGAATGATTGGATAAAAAACCTGCAATTCCGGTGAACGTGATGAGGCGAAATATTGAGCATTGGTAGAAAAAAGAAAATATCTTTCGTTTTAAGTTTTAATTGGATAATTTACCTTTAAAAGAGTGTGCAATCAAGATAAAGTGGCCATTCTTGGCATTCCCTGCTCTGTGCTATGTCTAACGCCCGGCTATGGGCTACAGCTCTCTGATAAGACTTAATAAACAACTATCTGCAAGCTAAAAAGACAGAAGGTGTTATTCTTTACGGCACCTAGTAAAAGATATTAAAATTCCCTCATCAGGAGAATCATAATTGAGGCACAAAACCTAACATATTACAATCTCAGTTTCAGCACAGCCATGATCTCTGTGGAAAACTTGCCTCCATAATACATGAGATTTGTACTTAAACAGCCAAAATGAGATACTGTTCCATCACAAAGTTCAACTTTCTCCCTTCCCAGAATTCAGAGGACACTGGATTTCTGAAGGACAGGGCAAGAGAGGCTCCTGAAGGGAAAGTGTAGCTCCAGAAGTTGTGGTGGCCTGGCTCGTGCCATGCACTACGGTACTTGCAGGGAGCACTGGGTGTGCAGCTCCTGGAATGTGCTTTTTCACTTATAAGCAGTTTTTTCTTTTCCTCCAAAAAGTCCATTTCAGCCATGTCTGAAATGAAGCTGAGAGATCTTGGTCACAGCAAAGCATAGGCGTTGTTCCATCACAACTGAGCCTGCCTGCTGCTGGATTTGGGTTAAAATTCAAGCAACCCAGAAATTACATTTATCCATTTTGTAGATGACATGGCTGTGCATTTGTCCCTGGGAAGAGAGGGAATTGTCTTCCCTGATTGTTTAGTTGAATACCCACAGTTCTTTGACTCCTTTCTTTAGAAACAGGGCAGGAACCGTTCCCGTAAATTTAAGCAGTTGTCATGTAAAAATCATGAGGAAGTACAGGCAAGGCTTCGTGGCCTGCACTGAGTGGAATTTGATCACTGTTTATTGTATTGACATTTTGGAAGAGGTTTTGTTGTCTAATGTGGTTGCTGATTGATGCTGGCATTAGTGTATGATTGCCTGTGAAGATTTTCTGTCTCCACAAGATCTCAGAACAGAGTTATGGCAACAAATTTTAGAGAAGCAAAAGGGTTGGCCTCATGAAAAGAATACAGAATAAGGCTGGGGTGGAGCTAGATAGTGATGAGAAAATCTTATGGACTCCAGTTTTCAGGAACTCCTGCACCTGTTTCTCTGGCCAGAAATGCACAATATAAAAGAGAATTGGAGAATCTATTAAAACCTCTCTGTTTAAACCCTTTCTGGGCATTGCTTCCTTATCTGCTTCCCTCGTGAAATCCAGGCTTTTACTTTATTAGGGATTATGCCTAGATAAAGCCATATCTGTGGAGAGATACTTTTTCCTCTTTCTTGACTGAAAGGTGTTCAAACCAGGAATCTCTCAACAGAGACCCAGGAATAGAGAGGCTGCTGCTAAACCCCTCCTGCTGTAATGTGTTCATAGGAGAAACTTGTTGCCTTTCCCACTGGTGCTGAGGAGAGATGATTTGCCTTGTAACAAGGACTCTGAAAAAATATAGAATGTGATATTACCTTTATTATTATTTCCTGTTTTGTTTGGGGTTTTTTTTAATGCTACATCAGTGTGTCTATGCTTATATCTATAGAATATATACAATACATTTGATAGAAAACAACACTGCCTAGGGTTGACCCAAAAGATCATCTGTTTTCTCCTTAAATACGGTCTTTCCAACTTGAAACATTTTGTATTTAAGCACCTACATTTGTTGAGAGTTGCTTCAGCAGTTGTCCCGTGAGCGCATTTGGAAAATAAAATTTTTGAGGGGAAATTGGAGCTGTGAAAAAGTCAGTTTGAGGTTAGAAAACAAACAGACATTTCACCCTACTTACCTTTCCAAAATTCTCTGTATTTGGTTTGTGTCAGTTCCTGTCCCTGGTAGCTGGCACCTTGTCCTTAGAGCATTCCCACACATGGGACAGGCTGTGAGGTTGTGCAGAAAGACAGCAAAAGGCTTAAAAAGACCTTTTCAAAAGGCTTTAATAAAAATATGGGGTGGGTTGTAGTGACTGGGTGTAGGCTTGTTCAGCCAAATCCACTGATCAGTGAGGGGTTACATTTGACTGGCCCTTCTTTATACCCTTTTATGTCCTATTCTTTTCCTCCCCCCTTGTTTTGCCCTGACCCACTAAACGTTCCTGAAGTTCAGTCCCTCAGGCCCACCTCAAATATCCTCAGCTGTCCTATTCCTCTTGTTTCCTCCTTCTTATCAGTTACAAATTCCTCTCCAAAGCTGTGCCTGACAATCCTTGGTGGTCCCATCAATTAAAGGTTCTTTCCCAGTGCCTCTCTCTCTCTCCTGTGCACGTGCCTTGTGCCTCTGCATGTTCTTTTTTATAAATTTCTCCTGCATTTCATATTCCCTTGGGAGTGAAAGGGTCCTTGAGTGGATAAATGAAGCAGAGGCCCTCACCTTCCATATATCCTTAGAGTGGTGGCTCCTGTCTTGTACTGGAGGCTCAGCTCTGGATGTAGCCCTTGAGGGCTACAAGAGCCGATCAGGGAGGCAGAACTTGTTTCTACCATTTCCCCTTCAGTACAGTGATTAAACATGTGTTTAATATGGCACTCACAGCACTGCACAGCATGGGCTGTACTCCAGCATGTTGTTTGCTTGGCTCCCTCAAAACCTGTCATCATCCCTGAAACAGAGTTCATTTCTGAAGCAATGCTCTGGGCTATGGTTCTGATGCTGTTGCCCTGAAAACAGCCAAAGTCTAATTGGGGCAGGAACAAACTTTCAAAAGAGAGTTCAACAGCACCAGGAACTCGCCTGTTTTATACAATCTCTTTATTTCACCTGGATAGAGAGATTCAAATCCTTATTACTTCCCTATTTACACATTATTGTTTTCAGTAGAAAATGGCTGGAGATGGCCCAGCATGATCCTACTGAGAACAGTGGTGCAAAGATATTTTCTCATCAGCACAGAGCCTTAGACTGGCTCTGAATGGGAGAGCACTCCTGAGATCAGAGGCCTGACGGATGGTTGTCCTTCTCTTCCACACAGACAATAAACCTGAGTTAGAACCACCAGTGCAGATTCAGAGATTAAAATCTGCCCTTTGCCACCATGGGCCTGTTAGGGACAGAAGGCAGCGTGTTCTCCCTGTGGAAAGAGAGGCAGAACCGTGTTGCCAAGCTGTAACAGAAGAGCTGTAATGAGCCTCAAGGAAGCTGGGAGAGTATTAACTTACACAAGTGACCAGAATCTGTAACTGATACGGAACAAAACAGCATCTGTGTCCTCTCCCTGCTTCAGGGCCAGCAAATCTCTTCACTCTCATAGCAACAGCCACACTGAATAGACCTGCAGGAGCTTTCATCACTTCTACCAATATGTGACCCTTGTCCTGCTGCTCTTGTTAGCAAGGACTCTGTTTTCCATCACCTCTCTTCAGGCAGGTTGGACTGCCCCTCATTCTTTTGATGAACTAATCACACCCTTGGATGACAGGCCAGCTAGAGGGGAAGAAATATGGGGAGCTGAATATCATCCTGTGAGCAAAATAAACACATACAAGAGCCAGGAAACTGATTTTGACTTCTGAAAACGTCTCTATTTAGCAGGAAGGGAGAGGATCTGACATCCAGCTTTCAAAGCCACGTTGCAGAAGGAGGTCAGGAGGGGCCAGTCTTCTTTCCCTTCCAGGGAAGGCTTCTGGAGGTTGGGAAAGAAAACAAGATGTGCTCTGCTTGTAGGTTCTCATGTTGGTTTGGAAGGCTGTGACTCCCTGTGCTTCTCCTGCACCAGAACTTCTCTGCCTTGCAGGAGCTGAGCTGGGAGTGTAATTTGTTTTAAACAGTCTCTCCATTTCTCCTGCAGCCTCCCTTCAGGCACTGAAAGGCCACAGTTAGGTCACAACTGGGTTCTTTGGTCTTGCCCATTCCCTTTCAGGGTTAGGTCAGAGCTCTTTACCTTGAACTAAAAGCATCAGGAAGAATCAGGGTTTGTCTTAGTCCAATCCACTGTTCCTGTATAATCTGTGTCTAATAATCATTCCTATTCTTATCCCAGTCTGCAGGAATAGGACTTTCCTGCTGCTGCCCTCAGTTTCCAGGTAGGGAACTCTTGTGCAGAGCAAAGAAAAGATGCATTCTTCAAAGTCCAGTGGCTCTTTGAGTCTTTAATAGCATCAATTCTATCCATAAGATTGGCCTTCAAAAGTGTTTCAAGCATCCAAGAGCATCAAATCCAGTGAAAGACAAAATGGTTTAAATTTCAGACCGGCCAAGTGCTATATGAAGATTCCAAAGTCTCCTGGGTGTTTCAAGCCTGTGATAACTGCTTAGAGATTGCTTGGAGCTAATTGATTGAGAGTTACATGCCTTTGAGAATCTGAAAGTACCTTGACCTTATTTAAAACCATGTATCCTGAGCTGACACCTGCATGTAACGAGACATTGGGGTCTTCACTGGATGAAATTCAAACAGAAAATAACAAAGCAAGGTGCCACATGTCTTAGTAAAAGTAAGGATGCCTTCAAAGACAGTTTATTTCTTGTTCATTTTCCTGTAAATGATAAAAAATATTAATTAATGTTTTACTAGTTCAGCTACTATATTTTTTTTTCCTTGGTGTATTATTGTCCAATCAGAGGTTTTTTGAGGAAGCAACAGTTCACCTGGGAAAAATCTGTTTCATTTTCAACAGGAGTGGGACAAAGAATCGCTCTGCTTTTGAAACCTTCCCCTTTTGTTAGTGAAGGGTGTATTTATACACTGAATCTTTCCTAAAATATTTGATGCTTACATATAGGGTTTTTTATATGGGCATAGCTATATCTTGCAGCACATTTGGGGGTAGTAATTAAAAGAATGAATTTTAATCTAAAGGAGAGAATCAAATCTGCACGGTCTGACTTTTAATAGCATAGTACTCTATATCTGGCATCACCTTTTCAGTGATAAGTCTTTATGCCTTTGTCTCACTGTGTAGAGCAGCTTGTCATGTGATTTTTGCCCTGCTCTAGAGAATCAGAACTTGCTGGTGCTTCATTTGTACCCTGAGAGCTCTGGAAATTTTTTCCACCCTTGTATCTCAAGGTTGCTCCAAGTGCATTGCTGATTTTATTCTGTCCTGTTCAAAGAAATTAAAAGGAAAATTTTGAGAAGATGATTTCTCGGTGGATCTCATCAAAAGTTTGTGCCCTGTTGTGCTCTGAGTGGGTAGATTCAAGTTTTTTCTTTTATAAACTGAACTGAATCACACCTGGCTGAGGTTATTCCACAAAGCTGAACCACAGTGTTCCTTGTATGGAATATTGACTCAAAAAAGTGAAATGCTCTTATGGAGCTCTGGAAGGTGATCATCCCCAAACCTGAAGGGTCCAAACTTAATTTGAAGTTGCTGAGTAGGATTTGTGTGATGTCATCCTGGGGATGAGGAGGAGGCAAAACAGCTGTACTTGCACAATAGATCTGCAGGGAGGTTAATCTTTCTGATTTATACATCCCAAGACTACAGAAAGACTGGTTTGGACAGACTTCCAGAGTACCAGTAAACAAGGCTGTCTCTTCTGATTTCTACCCTCATTTTGAGCAATGCTTTCCTTATCAAAATTAGATACCATCAGATAGAGTCTCTGGGGTGAAGAAGGGAAACAGATTTGCGAGGCATCATCATCATTACTGTGCTTTGTCACGCCAGGAGGGGAGTAGGAAGAAGGAGTGATAAGAAATTTATGTCTTGTATTTTATTACTCATCCGAAGTCTTCAATTATTAGCGCTATGCTAATGAAGTCTTTTTGGATTGTCTGACAGATCTTAGGATAAACTCCTTAAAGAGACGATAAAACTGGGAGGATGTCAATTGGGTAATTAGCTGATAATCAATATCCAGCAGCTGTGACGAGATGGCAGGCAGATATCAGGCTCTGCTTGAGGCTTTGGGTACTTTGTTGGTTCAAGTTTCAGGGAAGATGCTGCCAAAACATTAATAATTGCATCGTGTGACAACAAGAGTTGGGATAAAGGAGTAGCAGCCTAATAGTGACATTAATCTAAACTGAATATGTAGAAATCCTTTCTCCTACACAAATCATTATGCAGTGGTTGATCCTGGCAATTCGAGTTTTCTCTTGACATGGGCATTAGACAGGAAAGATATGAAATGCCCTGGGTAGAACCTTAAATTTCTAAATCTCCAAGGAGCCAGGGATATCAGCCCATGTTACATTAACCATTTAATTATAACTTCATGGATGCAAAGCTGATTGGACCACTCCTTTACTATCTCAGAGACAACTGGAGCAGGATTTACTTCATTTGTCTGTAGACATTGACAGCAAAGACTTAGACATAGTTCTGAGCAAGATATCTCAGCTCCTGTGATATCCAGAAACAAGGAGCAGGAATTGTCTGGTGTAAGGAGCTGTCCACATTCTGATGGAGATGAGGTGCATTCTGGAAGTCTCTGGTTCTGTTCATTACCTCTGGAAGCCTGGATGGCCACATCAGCTGCCTGAATTTCAGAGATGTGAACCTTGCTGTGACTGACTGCACCACAGACATCAATGAGAATAAGAACTTGCTTGGAGGCAGTCTGTGTGGCAGATCCAATGGCACAGTTATGTTTTGCTTAATAATACACAGCTGGAACTTTGCTTAGTGAAATTCAGCTAATTCCAAATGTAACTTGGAGATAGACAAGGGAGAGCACAATTTGGCCATGGAATCATGGAATGGACCTTACAGATCATCTTGTTCCAACCCCCTGCCATGGGCAGGGACACCTTCCACTATCCCAGCTTGCTCAGAGCCCCATCCAACCTGGCCTGGAACACTGCCAGGGATGGGGCAGCCACAGCTTCTCTGGGCAACCTGTGCCAGGGCCTCAGCACCCTCACAGGGAACAATTTCTTCCGAATACACAATCTAAACCTGCTCTCTGTCAGTGTGAAGCCATTGCCCCTTGTCCTGTCACTCCAGGCCCATGTAAAAAGTCCCTCTCCATCCTTGTTTTAGGCCATCTGTTACCTCTCCATGAAGAGAGGTAACCTCTCCATCTGTTACCAATCCCTGAAGATCCCAATATGATTTCCCTATATGATTTTCCACTGTGCTCCATTGCCCTGGGTTGGTGAGAAGCACACAGTATCGTGGACAGGATATTTCCTCTGAAAATTAAGGCTGAGCCCTTTTGTTGATTTTAACCACCTAAGAATGAGATTTTTTTTTTTTTTTGGACAAGATTCCTGAATGTCACAGAATTCCCTTCCATCCTAGCTGGAAGTTCAGGGGGTTTCTGGACTTGTGTGAGGTAACGAAGCAGGTTGGAGGAGACAGGGTGGGCAGGCTGTGCCAGAAGCATTTCCTTCTCACATAGCAGAGGGGGATATTAAAAAATGCCTCCTGCAAGTTTCTGCCCTGCTGAAATCTCTCCTGAGGGCTGTGCTGTGCTGCAAAGCACCTCAGCAACTCCTCCTCTTCCCTACAGTTTGTGTCAAGCCTGGCTTGCAACTCAAACCAGGAAAGGGTGACCACTGCTTTCACAGAACCTCCCAGTGGATGAGAGACCCTGGCTTGAGATTTAGCTCAAAAACAGGAAATAAGGGTTGGGGGAAATTAAGAAAAAGCCAAAAAAATGGCAACCCATCAGAAGCAGTTGCCACAGCTTCTTGCATATTAAAGCAGGTTAGTGTTCCAGGGTTGTACTGCTGGGAGAGTTTGACAGGTTTACACTGAAAGACAACACTTAGAAGTGTTAACTTCTTTTAGCTTAGCCTTATGGAGCCTTTTCACTGCAGAGTACAGAGCTGGCTACAGCCTTCATCATTCATTCTTAAAATGCGAGGTTAATGTGTAGCTACATTGGATATTAAGGGAAACAGATGGAGCTAGGAACACAGTGAATCACAGGGAATCTGTTCAAGAATTTTTCTCACTAAGAGGTTTTTTCCTCACTGAGCCTGCCTTAAGTAGCAGAGAAAGCTCAAATCATCATCTAAATGCCAGTTTCACTGCTCCCTGGTTGGGATTCGAAGCTTCCAGCTAAATGTTGGATTTGTCTCTTTGGGCTGGGACCCACCAAGGAGAACCAGCAAATTCTTTCTCTTTGCCTTTAAGCTGGATCCTTGTTCCTGGTCTCTCCTGAAAGTCTCAGCCTTTGATTTCCCTGATGACCTCTGCAGTATTGTGCTTTGTAAACCTCACATGCAGGCCTGCTTATGTCAGCCATAAGAAGACATTCCCAATTCCTAACAGAAGCCATACCTCCTATCTAAATTTACTGTATTTCCAGGCTAGCCATCAGCTTTCTGGCCAACTGCCCCGGGGCAGGGGATGGCTGTGTGGTTACATAAACAGGGTTGTTGGAAGCACCAGGGGAGGTCAACTGGCACGATTCCCACAGTCAGAAAGCCCAGACAGGATTTCCATTGCTCTTCAATCAGATAGGATGGAGGAAGAATGTCTCTGATGATGTCAGCTGGGAGCTGATAACCTTCCAGAGCCGGATAAATAATAAATGGCTCCAGTGATGGCTGTCTCTGAAATGTGCTAATAATTTTGGTAGAATGTGCTGGATGGCATGGGTGCATGTCTGTGCCCTCCAGGTAATCCAGAGTTTGTCACTGGTGTGGAAGAGAACAGGAAATGAGGGCCTGTTGTGAATACAGTGGTTATTCCCTGGAGGACATAATCAAGGGAAGCATCACCACCTCCTGATGTTTTCAAAGCTGGATGGCTTTCAGGAATTAGAAGCTTTAGCACAATATTTCTCACTATGTTTAATGAAGAAGCGAATGGGTGAAATTGAAGTCTGTGGAACACAAGGGGCTGACACCAAGAGATCAAATGGCTCCTTTGTGCTTACATCTTTCAGAAAATCTTTTGCCTGTATTTTCAGTTAAGAGTTTGGAGCAAAACATTTCTAAT
Organism: Dicrurus megarhynchus; assembly: GCA_013399195.1. Classification (NCBI taxonomy): domain Eukaryota; kingdom Metazoa; phylum Chordata; class Aves; order Passeriformes; family Dicruridae; genus Dicrurus; species Dicrurus megarhynchus. The sequence continues at coordinate 79,781 of VXAD01008598.1, forward strand.
CAGCTTTTGAACTGGTGAAAAAAAGGAAAAGTGTTCATTTTTTTTTTTTTTTCTGTCATTACCCATTCTGAGAAAAACATTTTGGCTTGATTTGTTGTCAGCTGGTTTTCAACTCTTTTTTTTTTTCTTTTTTTTTTTTCTCCCCATGGCTCATATTGCAGTAATCTGTACCCTTGGAACAAGATGATCAGAGCTTAGTATCTGCCCCTACTGAACTAATCCTCTTGGCTGTGATGTGTGGCAAAGTGGCAGCTCTGAAAGTCTCTGGTGTCCTCTGCCCTCACCCGCTGGGTGGGATGTGGTGAGGAGCTGTGCTGTTTTGCACGGAGCAGGAGCAGAATATTCCCTGCTGTTCTCTCTGCAGGAGGGAAGGACTTTGCACTACCCATCCAGCTGGAACACCCTGCTCCTCTTGGCTTACCTCCACACAGGCTGGGGATGGGGGAGAGGGAATACGTCAGTCTTCCCATCCATCTTCAATTCCACCTACTTTGTCTTTGGCGTGCGAGGTACACTCAACCAATTTTAGGCCAGGAGATAAGAATCTAAGGCCCTTCTTCTTCCTCTGTAGCAAGGAAAGGAAACCCAGGCTCTATTAAGAGGGGACAGAAATCTGTGTTGGTGTCAAGGCTCCCATTTAGCTGGCACAGGTAGTTTGTTCTTCCAAAAGGCTCCATCTGGGCTGACACTTGGTGTCTCCCGAGGCAGGAAAAGGCAGCATTAACACATTGGCAAAGTCAGAGCTGGAATCCTGTACCTGTTCTGCGTAAGACCGTAGGTTTGTAGTGTCAGGGGTCAGGAACAGACTGGGGGGAGTGCAGGAAGCTTCTTTCCCATCTTTGCAGCGGGCTGGAACCCTGTCCCGTTTTCTGTGCTGGGCTGGTGGTGCAGTGGAAAGCTGCAGCTCCTGGGCTGGGCAGACATCCCCTGTATGATCCTGCAGCAGGCTGTGTGTCCGTCTCTGCTTGTGTGGGGTCTTGGTTCTTGCACCCACAGAATCATGGAATCCACTGAAGGGGCCCACAAGGATCATGCAGCCCAGCTCCTGGCCCTGCACAGACACCCCAACAATCCCACCCTGTGCACCCCTGGCAGTGGTGTCCAAACACTCCTGGAGCTCTGGCAGCCTTGGGGCCGTGTCCATTCCCTGGGGAGCCTGTTCAGTGCCCCAGCACCCTCTGGGGGAAGAACCTTTTCCTGATATCCAGCCTAACCCTCCCCTGACACAGCTCCAGCCGTTCCCTGGGTCCTGTCCCTGGTCACACAGAGCAGAGATCAGTGCCTGCCCCTCCTCTTCCCCAGGTGAAGAAGCTGCAGAACTGCTGTGAGCTCTGGCCAAAGTCTCCTCTTCTCCAGCTGAACAGACCAAGTGCCCTCAGCTGCTCCTCACATGGCTTCCCCTCCAGGCCCTTCACTGTAGCTGTCACCACCTTCCATAGCCTGACTGCATCCCTCAAAAGGAGCTGGTACTTACACAGGCCTGGTGCTTTTTGTGGCACTGTTTGAGATCTGAAATGTGCCAAGTAAACAACAAAAAAGAAAAAAAATACCTTGTCCTCTCCCTGTTCTTGCTCCTTGTAGAATAGGCTGTGGTATCATCCAACGAGAAAAAGAATGGGGGTTTTCTTCCCTTTTCTGTGTGGTGGGTTTTGGTGATGGTGTTTCTGGATCACTTGGTACATCTCTGCCACCTTTGAGGCCTTTCTTTAGCATTCATGTCACTCCCCAGCAACACCTTCTGGGTGCTGGCAGGAAGCAGTGCAACACCAAACCTGTTGGTGACCTGGAGAGGTGGCCAAAGCCCTTTCTAAACCAGAGGTGGCAGGAACCCTGCTCCTGATTTACACTGCTGGAATTTCCATGGCTTGAGTGGAGGCTTTCCTCACCCACTTCCTCACCTGTGAAGTGAGGGGAGAGCCAGGGTGAGCATTTCTCCCCTTCCCTTGCAGGTGGGTGTTGTGTGGCGTGTGGCTTTGGGCCCCTGTGTCACCGTAGTAACAGCAAGGCGTCGTTTCCTGGCAACTGTCAGGGTTGCTAAGAGAAAAGCCAGCAGCTTTGGTAGGTGTGACATCTTTGACATCCTCCACTCACATTGCATTGGGGTGGGTTTGATGGAGAGAAGATGGCCTGGTGGCCAAGTCTCATCTCCTTTGATGAGAATGAACCAGATGAATGCTGGTTTTCAGAAATAATTGCAGTGTCTGTAAGGCAGTGGAACAGCCTGTCTGGGAGATAGGGAATGTGGATCCTGGTGTTGGCCCTTTCAATAACTACAAGTGACACTCCCTGCCCTCTGCTAGGAGATGAAATGAGTTCTGGGAATAAAAATCACTCCCTAGGTACTGAGTGTTATCATTGGTCTTTGATGCTCTGCTTCCCCAGTACATTTCAGAGGTGGCTTCACTGAGAAAGAAACTTTCCTCGAGCTGTCTCCTCTGCCAGTGCTTCATTCTGAAAAGAGCTTGCTTCCCAAACCCACCTGTCCATGGGGTGAAAGCTGTGGTTGGCAAGGGGTGCGTGGGTGGGGGATGGAGCAGCAGGTTCCCTGAGGTATTGCTGCAGCTTAGCTCGGTGGAATTCAGCGCAGTTGAACCGAGGCAAAGCTAAAAGCACCACAGCGATGGATTGATAAATCCTATTTGCTCACATCTGCCCACTCGGAGCCAGAGCTGGGGACATCACTCCCTGCTGCTGCGTGCCAGAGCATGTGCAGAGGGAGTTGTTGTGCTCTCTGCAGCGCTCAGGAGACAGATGGTGGAGCCCACCCATTCTGAAGAGTGCCTACAGAGAGGAGGATTTCTGCAGTGCCGGGGTGCTGGCAGACGATGCAATGGTGATGTTCTTACATCTCACAGAACTGACTGGTCTCAGAAGTGATATTTTACCAGTGTTCTCTTCTGGCACCTTTTTTTGTTTCACAGCTGCCTGCACAGCTTTTGGCACAGCATATGATGGAGAATGGGTACTGCTCTGGCTGGACCAGCTCTGCCATTTAGGGTGAGAGTTGGACTGTAGGGAAGAAAGCCAAATAATCTCAGCTGCTTGGGTTGCTTTTGGGAGAGGAGAACCAGCAAAGTGATGTTCTTATCCCTTCTAAAATTTCAGCAAAACCTCTGTATTAGCACGGTGTGGGAGAGCTTCTCTGGGTTGTGAGTTGGGGCAGATCAGATTAATGGAGATGTCTTCTCTACCCTAAATGGGAAAAAATTGTTTTAGCTGTACAAGTGGGACTTGTGACAAGGGAATGAAGCCTGGTGCGATTTTGCAGAGGCCATCAGAAACCCTGGGGACATTCAGAAATGCTCAGTTTCCCACCAGTTTCCTGCAGCTGACAGCACATTTGCATTGACCTTGGTGACAGCACCAGCCTCGCAAATGAAAAGGGCATGCATCACTAAGAGGAGAATTAAATTTGCAAGGAATGCCTTGTATTTCATTTTCTGTTACTGCCATTATTATCTGTCCCAGCTAATCCTTGTGTCCCTAGAAAGCCTGCCCCAGTGTTCCACTTCCTGCAGCAGGAATGGTGTCTGTGCTCACAGCAGGGGTAGCTTTCTCCAGCCCTTTTGTCAAACGCTGTCATGGACCCCCTGAGCTCCTTGTTCCTTTGCCAGCTGTGGGGAGTGTGCAGCTCGCCAACGTGGAGCCTTCTGTGTCCTTCTCAGAGCAAGGAATCAGCCCTGACTTGACTGATGCCTGTAAGAGCAGCATTGCTCAAGTGGAAGCTGTTCCCAGTTTAGCAGATTCCAACACAGATCCCCCTGTGTTGGAATAAGGGGAAAAATAATCTCTTCTGCATCTGTCACTTCAGAGATCTTCATCCCTCTCTCTTATGTGAGAGCATTACAGACACAAGAGGTGTGGGATACAGGTATGTGAAATGGCTTCATACAGCTAGACAGACATCCCTTTCAGCCTGCTTTGAATTAGAAGAGGTGTGGGATTAAAGAACCTATCCTCTTTTTGCTTTTTAAGAAAATGTACAGGCTTGGCATAATTACCAGTGCAGTAGTGACACACTGTTGGTGCATACAGATGTGATTAGTGTTTTCTTCTTCTCCTCCCCCCCTTTTTTTTTTTGGTTGTATAAAATGTCACTGCAGCTCATTTTCCAGGATTGTGTGCTCATTATTTTATAGTGACGTGGCTCTGCTCAGAAGTTTCTACCTGAAATATCCCAGAAGGTGAGGTTGTTTCTTAAAAACCAAGGAACAGTCATCTCTAAAGAACTAGTCCAGTAGTCTGAGCAGCCTAGAGCTGTTTGCTCCAGTTGCAGAGGCTCAGCGTTCCTGAGTTGTGGGGAAGAGAAATGATTGGATACCGGACCTGAGTCCTTGGCTTCTGGAGCTGGGCCAAGTCCATTTCCTAAAATTAAACCGCAGTCGTCAGGGGCATGACGACAGCTAGAAACGGCCAGGTAGGTGATCCAGTAACCTCCCCTGTCCTCCACCAGAGACGAGGAGGAAGAGGGGGCAGAGCGAGTGGGGAATTTCAAATGGGTGCTGTGACAGGTTGTGCCCCACTCCAAGAGAGCCTGGCTCCTCTCCCCCTCGCTTGTCCCCCGGACTTTGTAAGGTCGCGGCGAGGCTGCCCGTGCTCCCGGTGCCGGTTCCTGGCGGCAGGAATGCGCAGTGCCCCTGGAGCTGTGCTCCAGCTCGGCACAGCACACTGCAGCCAAGTCTCGATGACTTTGCAGATGCTGGTGCTGCGCATGGAGTGACCTGAGCTGAGCTGAGCCACGATGCAGTCCCAGCCCTGGAGAGCTCTGCCTGCAGGAACAAGGCAGCGGAGCTCCAAGTGGAGTTCCTCAAAAAGGTTTTCCTTTACAAAAGACTCGGGATAGGTGCAGCTGGTTGAGGTGAGGATGCACTCGTGTTGCAAAGGCGGTGGGATATTCTCTTGTTCTCCGCGGAGACAGAGGAGCTTGGGAACCATGAGGAAAATGTTACCAAGAGCTCTGTGGGTAGGAGAGATTTTGTAGCAGCAGCTCCCTCTCTGTATCCCCAAAGAGATCTAAGTCAGGGAAACCTGAGCACAGCAAAGCCCTTTCTTGGCAGTATCCAGCAGCATTTCCTCTCTGGAGAAGTCCAGGTCTCTAGTTCTGTGCAGACAAAATGTCAGGGCTTCGTCTGTCTGTCTCCCTCCCTCCTACCAGCTGAGAAGCCAGCGAGTACCTTTGTAATGAAGGATTAACTGTGCCATCAGATCTGTGCTCCTTGTGCCATCCCCACACCAAGCACAGTCATACCCAGAGCACAGGGAAACATGCTCACGGAATAAATCCAGGTCAGGTTTCAGGCTGCTGGCTTAGCTGCAGCCCTGACTTCTTGAAGCTAGACTTTGACTTGGTTAGTAACAGTAAAGCTGTGCTACAGGTCCAAAAAGCAGGACTGGAAAGGTTTTGCTCCTGACCTCCCATCTGAAGGACACAGCTCCCTGAGCTGGCTGGCACCCTTTGTTTCTCAGCTATGATCCATACAGAGCCATCATGGAATCCTAGAATGGCCTGGGTTGGAAGGGACCTTGAAGATCATCTCATTCCAGCCCCTGCCATGGGCAGGGACACCTTCCACTAGACCACACTGCTCAGAGCCCCATCCAGCCTGGCCTGGAACACTTCCAGGGATTGGGACAGTCACAGCTTCTCTGCAAAACCTGTGCCAGTGCCCCAGCACCCTCACAGGGAAGAATTCCTTCCTGATATCCTATCTAAACTTCCTCTCTGTCAGTCTGAAGCCACATGCAGCCTCCAGCAAAAGCCCTCTGGCATTTCAACCGCTTAGCAAGGCTGGGGGTGTGGTAGTTGCTGTGGGGTGGAAGAAGAACTAGGGCAGCAAGGCAGTAGAAGCCTGTTTTGAATCCATGTTCTTGGATGCCAGCCCTAGGCCACACCTAAGGAAGGGGACATAGTGGTTGGGCAATGTGGGAACAGGAATGAAAATGAACTCTGGACCTTTTCTGTTTAAAACATGTCTCCCTAGCACTAATCCTGTAAGGACTTGGAGTGCCCTCATCCCAAAAAACAGCGTTTCCAAGCCAGACAGTGCTGAATATGTCCTTGCTTTGCTTGCCACAGGCATGGAGAAAAGAGCCTGAGGAAAACAGTAACTCCTGCTGCCAGCTCTGGAAGGCACCGGACTTCTCAGATGTCAGGCAGATCTGAAACATCAAAGAGGCTTCTCCTGAACTAGCTGACCTTTTATTACACATATCCTTCCACTAATACCCAGCAGATTATCTTTGCCTTGTTTTTGCCCCTGTGTCCCTGACCTGTGGAAACCTCCGTGCTTTGAACATGCTCTGTGATGGCTGGGAGGTGGCATTTGCAGTGACTGCTCTGCTGCAGGTGGCTCCTCTGTGAATTTTCTTTTGGATGTGTGCGACTGGAAGTGCCTCCAAGCGTGTGTCACCTCCCCCACACTTCCATCTGATCCTGAGCTACAGGTGAGCACCAGCTCAGCAGACACTGAGAGGGGGTTTAGCCCCAGGGGAGCCGGGGATTGCTGTGAGTACAAGTTGGCTGTGCTTACACACGGGGATAAGCTGCATCCCCAGACCACCAAGGACAATCATTTCCAGTGGTTTTCTCTCTCCTTTCAGCAGTCTTGCTGAAATCCAGGGGAGCACTGGTGGAAACAGGTGCAAACATGGTGGTTTTGGGGGGAAGATGTTGCTGGTAGCTTCTGGATGTAACCACCATCATGAGATGAGGCAATGAAGGAAAGCCAGCACAGAGGAGAGAGACCCTGTGGTTCCAAGCACTGCTCTGCTGTGTGCCAGTCATCTCTCACTGACCCCATCACACAGTTCCTGTGGAGATGCAGCACGGTGCTGCCACACACAGATTGCCTCTGCCTCTGCTCTCAGGGCTGTCTGCAGCTTCCTCCTTCCTGGGCCTGCTGCTCTGGTCCTGGACTTTCTCCAAGCAACGCCTCCCACCGGCCTCGTGCTGTTCTCAGTGGTTCTCCTCTCGTGTTAGAATCTGCTGGAATAACTTGTACCGCATAGGCAGTGCTTGAAATGTGCATCGAGTGTACCCTTAGGGCAGAGGACAGGCACTAGCAGAGACTATGAGAACCACCAGATCAACACCAGTCCCTGCAGGGAACAAAGGGCAGAAACTGTGCAATGTGTTGCTCAGACCATTAGGAAACCCTGGTTTCTAGGGGAAGGGGGCAGTGAAAAACGTGGCTGTGTGAGCCTTGGCATGCTGGACCAAACAGTGAGGGTCAGCTCCAGTTTTCCAGAGCCAGGACCCTGGAGGGCTGTTGCATTCACTAGCTATCATGTCATGGTGTGGAATCCAGTGGCTTGAGGCTGTGCCTGCAAATTTATGTGTCTGGTTCTCTCCCACTGTCCTTTTGCAGCCCTCAACATCCACTCATCTTGTAGCCTTCCAGCACCTGAAGGGAGCCCACAGGAAAGATGGAGAGCTATTGACCAGGGTCTGGAGTGACAGGACAAGGGGGAATGGCTTCACACTGACAGAGAGTAGGGTTAGATTGGACATTAGGAGTGAGTTTTCCCGGCTGAAACCTAGTTTTTAATGCTGGACTTAATCCTTGAATAATGAGGTGGAACATTTCTACAGCATCTTTGTTCCAGGAAGGATGGTCAGGTGCTCTGTAGACAGCAAATCCATGATAATTTTTATTGTTAGCAGAAAGACAGATAATAATTGATTATAGTTACCTCACTTTTGCCATCTCGAAAAGAATTCGGGAGCTGCTGGATGAGACATAGAAATATCAGGCAAAGCTGTAGTTGTATGCATGAACTGCATGAAAATTAGCCTGTTAACTTGGCCTAGAACATGAAATATTATTGAAACAAAATTGGAACAATCCAGTTGGGTCATGCAGTGAGAGGTGTGATTTATGAGGGTGAAGCCAACTGAACATCCTCTTAATGACATACTATTAAATACACATTGCTAAATTTGATATGTCCAGGAGCACACTGCCTGAGGGCCAGCATTCCCAGCTAATTCCCCTCTTTTTCAAACACGTTTCATAGCCACAGAAAAAGAGCAGAAGCACTGTTTCAGAAGGTTTCTCTGCTGGCTACAGATAAAGGTAAAATTAAACAGTCACAGCTAATTTAATGTCACCTCACAGAATCACAGAATATCCTGAATTGGAAGGGATCACAGGGATCATAAGTCCAACTCCTGGCCCTGCACAGGACCAGAGCCAGGCACAAGCACAGAAATGTTTAGATTTTGCCTTCTGGAGCAAGGAAGGGAAGGAAATGGTATAAGACCTCCTGTCCTTCATCTACCTGTTTCTGTGAGATGACCTTTCCAATGCTAATTAAGTTGAGTCAGAATCTGAGTTGTGACATGAAAAATTCTTGAATGCAAAAAAAAGCAATAAACATACAGACACAGTTCTGAAAGCTGAAATTGCTCTCCCTGATGCAGAGAAATATCTGTCCCCTAAGGTAAATGCCACCAAACAATGCTGGATTCCTGTCAAAGTGGCAGCTGATGGCCATTCTGGGAGTGTGACTACCGATGGTTCAGCAGCTGCCAGCTTGGCCAGTTTGTTTCTGCAGGATTCAGGCAGCAGTTCAAGTTGGCCTCTCTCAGCAGAGCTCATTCCAGGGACTGAGGGGTGGAAAATCCCTGTCCATTACATACCTCCAGCTCCACAAACTCATATCTCCTCTTGAAAAGGGGAAGGTGTCCTGCACCTCAGTTTCTGTATGGGAGGAGACAGCTCTTTCCTGTGTCCATAAGGTTTTGCCCCAAAGATCACAGAGCTCACAGAATGGTTTGGGTTGGACAGGACCTTAAAGACAATTTTGTCCCAACCCCCCTGCCATGAGCAGGGACATCTCCCACTAGAAGTTCTCCCATGCTCTTTTGATGGGACTCACATAAGGGCAGGGCACAGAGATTTTGCTCATAATCATGGCTTGCAGTTTTTATGCTTCTCGTGAACAACAGCCAGCAAGAGGAATGAGCAAGTGCTTTATTGGTATTGGGACTTGGAAAATTCATGGTGTGTGCAGCACTCTGCATCCAAGCCAAGTGCCATCTGGTGATGCCCCAGGTGACACCTGGAGCACAGGGGAACTGGTGAGGATCACCACAGCATCCTGGAAAGCGCCCTTGGACCTGCACACAGAGACCTGCTCCGTTACAAAGCCTACTGAAGTTTCTAAGAATGATACAATCACGTGAAGGGAGACCAGGCTTAAGTTATCAGGTCAGCAGCCATCATTTGGAGGAGGCAGCTGAGGTGTAAGCAGATAGCAGCAGCAGGGTGAACCAGAGTTCACCTGGGTTACAGGGCTCTCTGCGTGGCATTAACTGGGTTTGATGCAGAGCAGCTGGAGGGATGGGCAGCCAGCAAGCCCCTGTGGAAATGGGATGGTCAGAAGGTTCTGTGTCTGAAGCAGGGCAGCAGGTCACTGGTCTCTAGGGGCAAACTGTCAGAGTTGCTGGGTTGGGTCCTGGACAGATGCACAGGAAAGAGGAACAGTCACACAGAACTGGTGTGTGACTTCTGCTCTGGCACAGAAACCACAGCAGGGTCCTAAAGTGCTCCTCCATTTGGAGGAAGGGGTGCCTTGGTAGGGGCGGGATTAGTGGGATGCTGCAGGGAGATCTGGAGATCATGGAAATACTGTCAGCATCAGCGGATCTCCATCCTCATGTTTGCTCATCCTTGACAGACTCACTCCATCTACGTTCTCTCCTCATTCCCTGCCCCTAATGGTACAGGCAGAGTCAAACAGCTCTTATCTTATTTTCTATACCCTCATGCCCTATGACTCCTGAGGGGGAGGCAGTTTATCTCTCACTAGAACTTTGGAAACGTGGGGAGAATGAATTTAAATGCAGTGTTTTGGGGTCATGTTCTCTGACGGTGCAAATCAGCACAGCCTCAATTAATTCAATTAGCAGTGCTGACCCTGGAGTCATAAATATTGGTGAGTCTCTCGCTCTGAGCGCTGTGGCAGCATGCGGAAGATTTTAAAAGAGCAATTTTATACCCCCATAGTTTTTTGTAGAATTCCAAAAAATGCTAAAAAAAAAAGTTGTCAGTCTTTGGGTCAAAGTTCTGGAACCAAATATCAGCTGTGCTGACTGCTAGTCTGCATCTTAGCACAACCCTCACTGGATGCACTCGACTGTCTTGTTCAAAGGACTTCTTTCACATTAAAAATTGCCTCAGGCTTGATTAACAAATGACAAATAAGCTGCTCCAAGTCCTTACGGGAATCCTGAAGGATATATCAGTGTGGGGGCATACAAGGACTTTGATTTCTTCTTGGAGGAAATCCTGCCACCTCCTATGTGTGGAGAATTGCAACAGAAGCGTTCATACCCACAAAAGGAATGTTTCCTGTGCATTTGAGATGGCAACAACAGACAGGATTCCCTCTCAGCATACACACATCCTCTACAAATGCATGGAATTCCCAGGAGGTCTTGGTGTCCAGTATTTTGGGTTTTTATTATTTTTGGGGGAGGGACTGACTTAATTTTAGTTTGTAAGTGCAGCAGGTCTCTTCCCAGACACTGATAGTCAGAAACCCAGGAGGACTGGATGGCATTTACTGTCATCTCTCACAAGAAATTGAAAGCCAGCCACAATCAGGGTCAGAGACTGAAGTAATAACAGCTTTCACAGTAGCAACCAGACTTTCATTTCTAGATCCTCATGCCTAGCTCACTAGAGTAGCTTCAGCTAAATCCCATTTTTTATAGAAAAAAAATCAAAGTCAACTTAGCCAAGTGGCAGAAATACCAGATTGGTAAAAGGGTTGAAAGGAAAGAAAGCGGTCATTTGTATGCCAGCTTCACCTCAAATATGCCCATAGGAAAAAAAGAAAGGAAAGATGAGAAATTACTGGGCTTCATTCAGCCTTTACTTGAGAGTTTCCTTACCTGAATTTAATGGTTGATCACAACAGTTGTAGCTTAAATATCCCAATGTTCAGTATAAAAATCACACGGGGCAGGGGAATATGCTGCATTTTCTGCTATTGCAGAGACAGAGAACTGGGAAAAGGAAGGATCAATGTCCCCAGAAACCTTTCTCCTGCAGCATATTCCCCTGCCCTGTGTGATTTTTAGACTGGACATTGGGAAGCATTTCTTTACCAAGAGAGTGGTGAGACACTGGACCAGGCTTCCTGAAGGTGTGGTCAGTGCCCCAGGTGTGTCATTGTTTGAGAGGCATTTGGACAATGTCCTTAACCTTTGGTCAGCCCTGAAGTGCTTAGGCTGTTGGACTGGATGATTATTGTGGGTCCCTTCCAACTGAAATATTCTGTTCCATTCTATTCCATTCTATTCTTGCTGTCATTGTCTTCTCTGTGAATAGGGGAAAAAAGAGGGAATGAGGGTCCCAAAGGACATGGCTATTCCCTGAGGCTGTGGGCAGCAGATTTCAAGTGGGGTGGATGCCAGAGCAGTCCCCACATGCCAAGATGTTAATGAACTGCAGATCAGGAGTGAAAGGCATTGACAGCACTGCAGAGGCTGCTGACCCAGCACCTGCCTGCCTTGAACCTGGCTCAAACCAAGTGTATAAGCTGCTCATGAGTTCTAAATATGGTTATTAGTTTTGAAAGCCAGTAGGAACTTGCCTTTCCTCCCCCCTTCCCCTTCTCCTGCATCCAAGCCTTTTGCCTTAGTGACTTTGCTGCGTGGGCTGGGAGCGGGATGCTGGGAGCAGGATGCTCAATCTCTACTTCCCACCCTGTTCCCAGATGGGAACAGGAAGGGTGCCACTGTGGTGAGAGTACCGTCACTTCCCTGTGCAGGCTTCCACTTCCAGAAAAGACAGAAGCTGTGTTTGCATGAGGGGCATCCCTGGTTTATGTGTCCAATAGCTGTACCCCGTCTGGGTGTGTGTGCTGAACAGAAAGCTGTAGTAGCAAAGCTTCCATCAGCTTAAGGAGAATTGTTCCTTAGTTATATCCATAAGCTAAGAAATTGAAATGAGGGGGGGAAATGAAGCTTGTCATTTTTTCCAGTATCTGTATGTTTTATTGTATGGACTCCAGCGGGTCACAGGGAGGGGATTCTGCCCCTCTGCCCCGCTCTGCTGAGCCCCCCCTGCAGGGCTGCATCCAGCCCTGGGCCCAGCACAGGAAGGACAGGGAGCTGCTGGAGCCAGCCCAGAGCAGGGACACCAAGGGGAGCAGAGGGATGGAGNGGCCTCATCCCTGTCTGTCCCTGTGTGTCCCTGTCTGCAGGGAGGGCTCAGAGCAGGGCCCAAGCTCTGCTCCAGGTGGCCCAGCAGTGGCACCAGAGGAACGGGCAGGGACTGATCCTGGGAAGTTCCACCTGGACAGGAGGCAGAACTTCTTCCCTGGGCAGTGACCGAGCCCTGAACAGAGACCAGAGAGGGTGTGGAGTCTCCTCACTGGAGATATTCCAGACCCCTCTGGACACAATCCTGTGCTGTGTGCTCTGGGATGGCCCTGCTGGAGCAGGGAGGTGGCACCAGTGACCCACTGTGCTCCCTTCCAGCCTGACCCATCCTGGGATTCTGGGATTCTGTGAGTGCAGGTGTCTTCATCATCTGTGTTAAAATCCTAATTTAGAAGGCACTCATAAATGCGCCGTTAAATTCTTGGTGTGTTGTACAGAGACTGAGGAATGAGGGGAAGTCTCCAGAGCACAAATGCTTAAGCTCGCAGTCTCCAGTGAGACAGGAGGAACACCTTCCCTCCCAAAGAAGGTGTAACAGGATCAGAGAAGGTGATACTGTATATCTTTCAGTGGTGGGTTGAGCTTGTCTAAAGGATACTGGTGTGAATATGCACCTTGCACGAGAAGGTGAGGATTTTCCAGAAGGGCTAAAGCAAGCTCATTGGAGAGTTGGTGCTGAAAATGAAATTTGGGGTGGTGGATCTCATCCCTGGCCCTGGCTGCTGGATTGTTGTCACCTCCCTTTTTTCTAATGGCTCCCCATGTTTCTTGAGGGAAGAGAAAAATTTGCGATGGAGTCACGCTGAGGTGTTCTGGCAGAAGGCTCATTTTTGCTTTTTTATTAATTACAGGAGTTGAGTGACTGCTTCAAGTGCAACAGCATGGCCCCGGTGTCCTGTGGAACATATGGGCCCAGGAGAAAGGTCTGACCTGAGCCTCAGCTGGTGTCCCCTGACGTCAGACCAACCACACCTGCTCAGGGCAGCTGAGGGAGCCTGTCTCGTGTGTGCAAAGCTAAGCTGTTTGCCTAAAGGGCAGCCTCAGCCAGGCTGAAGGACTTGTTTTAGGATGAGATCGATGCCTCCGTACTTCCCATGTAGTTTTTTGAAACGTTTGCATCAGCTTACTGATGTAGCCTCGAGAAAGAGAGGAGGGAAGCCTTCCCTGGTGACTCCAGGGGTGCGTGTATGCTTTAACAACCCCAGAAAGGGAATGCTGGCTCCCCATGGTGAGAGCTTCCTGGAGGGAGAAGCTGATCAGCTTGCCAGGGTCACCGAGTCCTCTGGCTCTTGTGCTTTGTTAGGATGAGGGTGCCAGGGACACCGAGGCTCGGATGGTCTCTGTTCCAGAGCATTACAGTCCCAAATCTGCAGCTGGGGAGAGGCAGCATAATTCTGCTTTACTGCCTTCTCCTGTTTGCGGCCTTAGCCCGGAGGATTTGTTTATCAGCTCTTCCACATGCCATGTTTCAGTACGAAAATTCAGCGTGTAACAATGCTAACGAGAATGACGTTTAATTTTAGCAGACACCTCCTTTCTGTGTGTGGGAAGATGGGTTTTGCTGGGCGCCAAACGCACAAATAAGGCTGTTATCGAACATTCCCATGCTGGTGTGAATTAGAAGCAGCACGGTTTTAAAAATCAGCAAAGCTATGCCCAGTTTAAACCCAGTCCGCTTTCAAAGTCTTCACCAGTCTTCACCAAAATTGATTTTGCATTTGCTGTCCCAAGAGACAAAGGGAGGGCTGAGGGTCATGTTTCCTCCGGAGCCACATCAGTTTATATCTGCTGAGCCCCTGCCTTGGAATGCTTATTCCACCAAGCGTGTCAGATTTGCTGCCCTGCTCTGCAGTAAATGCCTAAAGACTCGTGCAGTGCCTGAAGCAATGCATAAAAACGGGGCTGGAGACACCAGTGACCAAGCCAAAAAAAAAAAAAAAAAAGAAAAAAAAAAACACAGGCAAATTAATTCTAAGTATTATACTGTTTCTCTCTTCTGCTGACTGTATTGAAAATGTATACTGTCATACCAATTCAAGAGTTGTCAGTGAAAGTATACNCGCATGAAGGAGCCGCGCGAGAGCGAGCGCAGAGGAGGATGAGTCACCTTCAGGCTCTGGCTTGGGTGGCAAGGGAAGCGCCTCCACCTCCAAAACGCCTCCTCCTCTTGCTTTTTCACTGCCTTGCTGCGCTCAGGCTCTGCAGGGAGGCCTGGCTGTGGGCTCAGAGAGGGACGGCGGCAGTGCCCCAGCGTGGGCAGGGCAGCAGCTGCGGTGGGGATGTGACAGCCCCGGCCGTTCGCTGTGCCAGCGGTGCCTGCCGCAGGACTGGCACGGGGCTCGGGGTAAGCCTGACTCCCTCGTGTGTTATGTAGTCACTCAGCACCCACAGCGCTGGGGGAGGCAGCACCAGCAAATCGAACCAGTTCTTTACACTCAACTTTGCTTGCTTTATGTCCCACACGGAGAAATTACCTCACAGAGCCCTCAGCAGAGAGCTTCACAGCTGCGTATTTCCAGTACTGCCATCGATACCCAGCGCTGGGGGCTGCAGAAGGGACATTTCCCCTGATTTGAACGACGGCACTCAGGCAGAAAGCCTCGGTTAATTGTCTGGGCTCTTTATTTTGTCAGTACAAAAACAAGGCGCTGCTAGCTGGTGATTCACGGTAGGGCTGACAGGCACGGTGACTCACCTCCCAATAGCACTGGTTTGTCTCCAGGGTCTGTGGGTTTGCTGAAGACATCTAACTTTCAGGTGGGTAAACTTAGGTGAGATGAATCCCAGGAAGCAATTGCTCTTGCCTTCCTCTGCAAACACCTCCAGTGAGAGGTGTGCAGTGACTTGTGAAGAAATGTGCTCTTCAGGATGAAGCAGCAGCTCTGAAGTTAATACTGAGAAATGTCAGTGGCTCTGCCCGTGGACCTCTGGCCAGCTTGTAAGAGAGTAACTATTAGACCTGGACTGGGGGGATGTCAGGAGGAGAAAAGCACCAGTCTGAGTGCTCAGCTTGATTTTACCCACAGAGATCCAGTTACAGATGCATCTCAGGGGTTACTCTGAAATCCACAGAGAAGTTTTCTCTACACGTGCAGAACATTTGCCTGTCAGAGCAAAGCAGAGTGATCAGGTGGCCAAATCAACATGAAAGAAAACCAAACCAAAACAACTCCCCCCCAACATGATAAACAGCACCATTGTTTTGGAAATACCCATCTCTTATGACTACTTTAGAAGAAAATAGTATTTCTCTAATAACATTAAGCCCTCATGCATAGGGAGGTACTTTTTCCAGACCACCAACACCAGTGAGGATGTCAGATGTGCTATATTTTCAAAACAAGTGCACAAACATGCTAGATGTGAACATTTATTCCTAAATTTCAATTTATTCCTAACTTGAAACCAGCTGGCTGGGTGTCTGTTCAGTAAATCCCAATCTAAGCAATGTTACACAAGAGATCAGTCCACAGGTTTTAAAGAGAATAAAATGATTAAATGATTTGCTTATTAAGTGTTTTCTCTTATTAAACTGCTGAGAAGTTGCTTATTTAAACTTGTTCTGCCATTGGCAGAAAGTTGTCTTCAGAAGTTGAAATTAAATACATAGAAACTTCTTTACAATCATGATGCAGATTTGTACTCATTGTACTCTCATGCCACTGACAGATAATGTGGATTTCTCCAAATGTGCAGCACATTACAGGCCTCTAGTGGTAGAAATAAAAAAAATCCAGCTTAGGATCCATCCTGACTGTAACAGCTCCTGATGGTGCTCAATTCCAGTCTTAATAAATTACATAATGCTTTCTGTTTATAGATTTGGCCTTGTAGTTTGCTCACCTGAGGGAGATGAAAATTCAGCAGAGGTCAGAGGTGTCAGTGACAATTCTCTGTTAATCTGAAAAAAAAAAAAAAAACAATGAGAAAGTAAACCAGGTTTAAAAAAAAAAAGAGAAAAGCACTTGGTGCATAGCCCTAGTCTTGCTTAATTAATTAATTAATTAATTAATTAATTACAGTAGCCAAAAGAGGTAGAATGCTGTGAGTCTGGCAGGGTCCAACCATGCCACACCACACCTGCTGAGGCTCCAGCCTCCCCACCCCGTTTTCTGGCAGGTCTGTGTGTGCACTCTGCCAGTCCATCTCAAAGTCTCATTGCTATCACCTCCCTGACAAATTCAGGTGAGAGTTGCCCAGGAGCATCCTCCTCCTTGCAAAAGGAACATTTCCTCCTGCCAGGGCTGATCTCGTAGCATTTAACATTTGATTTACTCAGCCCCAATTTATTTATTTTGCACAAAGTACAAGGCAGTGACTAAGCAATTCCCACAGGGTTGTTTGGTGATTTGTTTTTGGTTTTCTGGTGTTTTGTTTTGGTTTTGGTTTTTTTATTACAATTTTTCATTAAGATTAATAATACTACTCTCAAACTCTTCATTTCTGAGATAAATATGATGCAAACTTATACTTCCCAAAAATCTCAGCATTTTACTACATTTTTAAGGAGAGGAGTACTATATGTAAAAAAAAAAATAAAAAGTGACAAGCGTTAGAAATGATTGAAGATTTTTTCCTCTTAGGTGTTTTTTATTGGACAACGGGGTTTGGTCACTGGTCGCTGCATTTTGGTGAAGAAGCAGGCAAATTTGAGAGGCTTCAGAAGAGGTCAGATGAAATGCTGTATATGTGGGGACTAAAGAGCTGTGGAGGAAAGCTTAAGGTCGTCAAAATCTCTGTGTGAACAAAGACCATGGAAGAAGTGATGGCAGAAGAGGGTAAAATTCTGTTGAGGGTGGCATTCAAGCCAGAACATTGTATTTGGAAGTGAATGCATTCCTGTGAGATGCATCATCTTGGGCTTAGGTGTCTTTAGACCCTCATGGATCTATGGAAGAGGCCTGGTCTAGTGGAAGGTGTCCCTGCCCATGGCAGGGGTGTTGGAACTGGGTGATCTTTAAGCTCCCTTCCAACCCAGGCCATTCTATGATTTACACTTACCAGTCCTGTCCAGGGGATGTGTGAGTTGGGCCATTTTGGTACAAATAGTGCCAACATTTCTCAAACATTCTCTCTCATGATCCACCATGAAAAAAAAATCTTTTATTCAGCACAGTAGTCCAGCTGCATCCTGAGGGAGACCTCACTGCAGTTCTGCAGCTTCCTCATGAGGGGAAGAGGTGGGCAGGCACTGATCTGTGCTCTGTGTGACCAGGGACAGGACCCAGGGAACAGCTGGAGCTGTGTCAGGGAGGTTTAGGCTGGATATCAGGGAAAGGTTCTTCCCCCAGAGGGTGGTGAGGCACTGAACAGGCTCCCCAGGGAATGGACAAAGCCCCAAGGCTGCCAGAGCTCCAGGAGCATTTGGACAACGCTCTCAGGGATGCACAGGGTGGGATTGTTGGGGTGTCTGTGCAGGGCCAGGAGCTGGACTCAATGATCCAGGAGAGCCTATGATTCTATTGCTAAATCAACTTTTTTAACAGATTTCTTGCAGCTGTTAAATGTTCCCAAATAGAGAAGGCTGCAATGACTGAGACATGACTAAAGGCTCATGGCTACATGGCAACAGCAACAAAAAAAATCAGGTCATAAAATAACTGGCCTAAGTCCCTAGTTCACAACTGAGCCCTAGCATCTTTGTCTGATTTCCAGGCAGCTCAGAGAGAATGAATATTTGCCTGGGATCTACAGGATATCTCTGATAATCCATTTAACTGAGGTATAAGGGCCCCAACGAAGTGATTTCCTGGCAGTGCCGAGGGGTGGGTTATTCTATCAATGTAGGGCCACAGCTGGGCTGTCCTCTCTATGAGACATCACTGCCATTCATGCAGTGGGAACCCTGCTGCACCCCTCCCACAGTGCTGAGGGAGCATCACCAGCTCCCCAGGATGCCACGGCGAGCTCTCAGAGGTGACACGAGGCCCTTCCCTTGTCACCTTTTACTGGTGGCAGCTGTTTTTTGGCTGAGACATTGCTCCTGGGGAAGGGGCTGGACAGGTGAGGCTGTGAAATCCTGAATACTTTTGTAAGCAGATGGGAGGGATCCATTGATGAATTGTGTGGAAGGTGATTCTGGCACTGCACAAACCAGCCTGGTGACTGCCTGTGCTGGCACTTACCAGGGTCCTAAATGCATGCCTTTGGAGATGCTTTTGCAAGGAGCAGCAGGAAACCTTCAAATCTCTCTTTAAATCTTCTCCCTTACCTACTTAGCACAGAGATGGGACTATCAGCCTGGGGCTCAGCATATTATCCTAATTTCAGTGCACAATCTCTGTAGTCTTAAGGAAGCCCGTGAGCCATGTAGACTTTTTTTTGCAAAAGGAGGCCCCTTTTCCTTCTGTCTGCTTTCTTTATATCATTAGTTTGGGCCTTGCTAGCTACAGAGTCATTATATCATATTTTAATTGTCTAAATCTCCTCCTGACAGGAAGTCATTTAAAAGGCTTCCTTCATCTGCTATGAGACAGCTGAAGACAAATTGTACACCCTCCATTTTTTTTGCAAACAGATGAGACAGAGGTATGTGACCTGCATACTCAGAACCAGGCTTTATTTCCAAGGTCAGTGCCTGCTTTGTATTCCATCATATCTCCCATGGCAGAGATCAGTGTTTTCCTCTCAGAGGGGTGGTTTGTTGGCTTCCAGCTCAGAGAATATTCTCTCATTGTGTTTTTCCCACACTGGTGTGTAGAAGATTGTGTCTCAAAGCACTGTAGGGCAACAAGGACAAACCCCCAAACCTAAGGAGCGTGCACAATCCCAAATGGTTCAGTTCCAAACTTCTCACAGTAAGTCAAGATGAAAAGGAAGGATGAAGTCTGTTGAAGTACAGTGAGCTACCAAAGCAGGATTGCTAGCCCACGTCATCCCTCAGGATCTGGCCTGTAGCCTGGAATTATGACAAGACCTGTGCCTGTAGGCCAGGTTAACTTCCCTAGCATGTAATGCAGTTGCAGGGGAATGGAAAACAGGAGGAGAGGGAATTCCTGCATGTTACTCTGGCTCACTTGTTGCCACCTTTACCAGGACTGTACTTGCCAGCAGCAGCAATGATATTAACAGCACTTCCCATGAGCAGATTGCCTTTCTGTGAGGATCCCTAAGAATAAAACAGAAATTAAACCTCATAACACCTCGGGGAGTTGCAAAGGAGTCGCGCCACTTTTATGATGCAGCTCTGCAGCTGTTTGACTGTGTATGGCCCTTCTATTATTGACTGATTCACCACAGGCCTAAGGAATCTGAACTGGAGGAGTCCCATCCACATCGTTTTTCTGCAATAAATGGAGGGGGAATGGCAGTTTTTCTCCAGTGGATCACCCACGCTGTTTTCAGAGAATCCCAAAATGGTTTGGGTTGGAAGGGACCTTAAAGATCCCCCAGTTCCAACCCCCTGCCATGGGCAGGGACACCTTCCACTAAACCAGGTTGCTCAGAGCCCCTGAGCAAAACCTGGCCTTGAGGGCTTGAACAGAGTGTTCATTGCTGTGAGAGCAAAATATAAAATCCAGACCAAGTCCTGCCCAGTAGAGAGGTTGCCATTTTTTTCTGCATGGAGGAGTTTGTTGCCTCAGTAAGGACTTCACATCACTGTCTTTTGTCATGAGTTACGTTAACTCAAGGTGAAATCTTCTTTTTTCACGCATAGATAAGAGATTCAGCATGGACCATGACAAAACTGAGTCTTTTTTGCTACTGTAAATATAAGGCAATTTCAGGAAGGTGTCTGCTGTTCTCCAAACAGTAATTGCTTTAGAGGACAGAGATCAGAACACTCTGTGCTGCCTATTGGCTCCAAAATCCACCACTGGAAGTTGGAAAGTCGAACTGCTCATTTTCTGGCTCCTATAAATATCTGCTCTATTTGGCTTCCAGATCACTGGGAGCAGATGTACCAGATCATTAGAGGAGGAAAGAGGATTTTGCATCCTCAATTTTTATTGCTGCCATAAATACTTTGGTAGTCACTGCACGGGGAGTCAGACTCTGCAGAGCCTGCAATCTGCATGTTAGACACGATCCAGTGCTTTGCAGACATGGGCAGGATAACGGCAGGAGGAGGCAAAATGGGAATAAAAGGTGAAGTGGAAAGAGCTGGGGACACATCACGGCCTGGTTGACCACCACATGTCAGCGACTTGCAGGCATAATTAGGGTGAAAGGTTTGGTGATGAAAAGGAGCCATGCTAATGTCTGTGGGGAGGTTTCTCCGGGTGTAGGGCAGGAACAGCACGGGATGAAAGCACAGCACCATCACAGAGGGATTTAGGTAAGTCTAATTTGGTGGAGACATCCTTGCAGAGGGAGGATGATACAGGTATTTACCAGACAAACAAAAAAAAAAAGGAAGAGTTGTCTTAGACTTCCAGAATCCCCATGAGGCTGACGGATGTCGGTGTGGTAATTCAGAGCATCTGATTTTAAAAACAGAATACACATTATTTTCTTTCAACAGCAGCATTTGAATTACAAGACCATCCTCTTTCCTACAGTGTGAACTCCAGACATTTGCAGGTGGCCTGCACAATGTTCGTGCACCATTTAATGTCTCTCTTCAGCTTCTGAAGTAGCATCTGGTATGATTGGCATGTTTGATCAGCTGAGTGCACATAGTGGAGGAATATCAGAAATTAGAGGGGAAAAAAAAAGGAAAAATAATCCCTTCTCCAGTGGCAGTGGATGTTCGGTGGCAAGTTCTGTCATGTACTCTCCAATAGGAAC
Organism: Dicrurus megarhynchus; assembly: GCA_013399195.1. Lineage (NCBI taxonomy): Eukaryota > Metazoa > Chordata > Aves > Passeriformes > Dicruridae > Dicrurus > Dicrurus megarhynchus. The sequence goes on from VXAD01008598.1 coordinate 100,686, forward strand.
AGCTGGCCAGAATTAATGTCTCAGCTCAGTGCTGTTGGTGGTTGTGTGGGAGTGAAATGGCAGAGGAGAGTTCTCAGAAGCACCGAAACGTTCAAGTGTTACCGAGAGACAGGTATATGGGAATTCTGTACTCCCTTGATTTCGGATGGGAAAACAAGAGACAGCAGTCATCAGCACTGTACTCTCATTACACGGGTACTGCACTAATTATAGCAGGAGCTAAATCTGTGTTCTACCCACGGCTCCAGCATATTGGAAATGCCATGGGGTCTGGGTCTGGAGATCCACAGGCTGCTTCTGCTGGAGCCCTTGGGCAATCAAGTTCGTTCTGTGTTCTTTGTAGAGCTCTAGGACTAGAACAATATTCCTGGCATCCCTTGGATGTCTAAATGAAGGCTCATCACCTCCTCTTTCTTTTGGTTTCTCACTCCTTCTATGCCAAGATCTTGGTGTAAAAACTTTGTTGCTACCATGATGCCTACAGTTTGGGTTTTGGGGTTTTTTTTTAATAAGAGGTTGTTATTACCCAATTGATCAATACATAATTTTAAGCTCATTTCTGGGAGGTTTTTGAATGGTGTTTGGCATCAGCATTAAGTCCCTTCTCCTTGCCAGTCCCAGTGCAACTTTGAAATAACACTGATTGAAGACATGCAGATTTTGAGATGAGAGTCAAAGGGTTCTGATTTCTCTGGGCCTAGGAGTTATTTGGGAATGCATTGTTGGATACAGAGCTGTTTCAGGCTCCTACAACCAAGACTGATGCTTGGTCACAAAAGCCCATCACGAGAGAAGGTTCTTATCTAAAAGAACTGATCAAGCAAGTAGACAAGGCTGACAAAAGGTGGGTCTAGAAGCAAAGAGGACTCAGTTCAGAGGCCTGTACATAGGTAGGTGTCCACTGCACTGGAGATGCCTTAAGATAGCTCTGATACCCACGTAGATCTCACAGATGTGGCACAGAAGTTGCAGGAATCCTTTGCCTAGAGAACACTCGGAGCTCAGGTGAGATACCCTGGGGCACCCTGAGTGTCAGCCCATGCCTCTGTGTGGACAGCTGGATCAGCCCTTAGAGCTCCTTGCAGAGTTCATTAAGCCTTGCAGAAGTTCATTAGATGTAGACACCTAAATTTAGGGCTTTTGTTAGATGATTCACACTTGAAATTACTGACCCAAGGTCACAAAGACAGCAGCCCCAGAGCCAGAAGTCCCCTAGTTTGCACCCAGGTGGGTGGAACATGGCAGATTTGGCTCTCCACTCACTGCAGATCACCTTCAGAAGGTTTCCTTCTCCTTTACAGCTCTGGGAACTGAGGCATGGAGAGGCCAAATGACTTTTCTGAGACCCCCATGGATTAATTAAAGTGAAAAATTGGTACTGGTGAAATTAAAATACTGGGGTTTGAGACTGTAATTTACATGAGAGTTGATGCAATCTTCCAGTCCTATGCACAGAGACAGGCTGCTCAGTACCTCTGCCAAAAATTCCTTCCTGTAATCTGTTCTAAACCTGTGCAATTGGTTGCATGGTGCATAAGTGAGGTAATCAAAAAACAGAATCCCTGTGCCAGAAGCAGCTTCAACTGCTTCACTGTGCCTCTTAAGGGCTTCTTGTTGCTCTAAATAGATGTGAGTTTGGATTTTTTCATGCACAGGAGCTTTTTGGACTAGACCCAGATGTGCTGAAAAGTTTGGTGAGGTTTTCAGAGTGTTTTAGTGATGGCTGATTGTCACCTGAAACCATTGTATTTCCCCAGAAACACATGTAAGCTGGTAATTGCATATTAGCAAAACTAACTCAGCCATTCAATTATTATTCTGAATACAATAGAATTATTATTCTATTGCTGTAAAAACATCTATTACTGTGTTCCCCATTGTTGGGAGAGTACTCATAAAACCAGCTGTTATTTATTTCTGTTGTGAGCAATTGAGAGCTGAGGTGGTTGTTGAAAAGTGTGAATTAGGGGAGATGACATGAACCTCCCTTGGCTACATATTCACAGAGATGCCATTTCGGGAGTTCAGGGCTTTCTCTGGAGGACACTTGCCAAGGAGCCAGGTAGTGGTTCATCTGCTGGAAGTGAGGAAAATCTGATCCTTGAATTTCTCCTGATTCATGTGCTGTCCTGATGCCTTTTCCTGGTCTTAAAATCAAGAGTCAAACACGGTTAGAAGGGAAAAAGGGATATTTTAAGGATCCCTCAGTGCACCACGTCCAGGTCGAATGCACCTCAGTGTACACTGCAAAAAACCCCCATCCCCCCACAAAGATCTGGTATATCATAGTGGTTACTAATTAGCATGTCTATTATAAATTCCCCAATGAGAGGCTAACATGAGCCCCCCTCCCCAGGGAACCTTCCCCTGGATGGTTCTATCTTAGTTTACAAAATGTGTTCTGGAGAGGACCTTGGGGTCTGGGGCACTCTGATCCCTAACTACGAAACCTCTAAAATGTTTAGTCTCCCAGGTTAACAAGCAAATCCAAGAATGTAGGCAAAAAGCACTAAGGAATACAGAAGTTGTAAAAAGGTATAAAAGGGGTTTAAAAGAAAAGGCAAAAAATCATCATGGCATCAGTCCCATAAGCAGCATGTTTAGCAAGAGTGCGGATGTAGTTATGAGCTGAGCAAGAGATTTGTGTGTTTGTCACCTTCTTTCCTCTTCTGGGGCATCCTCAGCTCTGATATTTACCTCTCATTGAAGCCAGTTCCATACATAAGTTACCAGTAATGTTTATTATCTGCATAAAAACCACTACATCTGCATGTCTGAGAGGAGGTTTAAACTGGATATGAGGAAGAAATTGCTCCCTGTGAGGGTGCTGAGGCCCTGGCACAGGTTGCCCAGAGAAGCTCCCATCTCTGGAACTGTTGAAGGCCAGGCTGGATGGGGCTCTGAGCAAGCTGGGATAGTGGAAGGTGTCCCTGTGCATGGCTGGGGGTTGGAACTGATTGATCTGTAAAGTCCCTTCCAACCCAAACCATTCTGTGATTCCGTGGTCTGCCAGTTCTCTGCTGTGGGGTTCAGAGCAGCACCATGATGTAGCCTGGTATCCAGATGAGAGTGGCCCCCTGCTCCTTGTGTTTTTCAAGTGTTAAAACTGGTCTCTTTTTGGTAATCTGTGCTTTTAGTACAGCTTTGGTTGGAAGCAACAGCAGTCATGGGACCAAAGAGCAAAAGCTGCACGGTCCAGAAGCCCTCAGGATTGTTTTACTGCTGGTATTGGCTATTGATAACGATTTTGTGGCAACCACCTCTAAACTATGCTGGAGACAGCTGGGCTTGTCATTAGTTAAAATATTTCTTAATCTCTGATGGAGTTGTCTGAGCTGTCACACACTCTACAGAACTGAATTCCTTATTACTGTGCCTGTCATCCATGTTCCTGCAATACCCTTTTTTTCTTGCCAAGTCACTGAATGAACAACCCAATTCACTTTGGCATTCAGAGCTCCCCTAATACTATTTCAGTGAAGGAGCAATGTTGGTTTTTTTTTCCTACTGAGTTCTTGCTGAAAGTGAAAGCCCTGAGGCTTTTCTGTGTGGTCCCTGCAGAGCTGCCCTCACAGTTGTCCTGCCATTCATCAAAGGACACCCATTCCTGGAGTGTAAAAGTACCACCTTACTGGTGACATCTCTCCATCTGCTAGCCGTGCTAGTGAACATCTGCAACAGCACCACTGAGAATACTTCAGGAACAGGGAAGGTTTTAAAAAATAAAATATGTTTCATGGTATTGAAAAAAAAAAAAATCCAGTTTATGTGAACAATAAAATAGTTTGCCCCAAATGAAATTTGTGAAAATTCACTGCAGGTGAATTTTTGTCACCAGCGTAAAAAAAGTTTGATGGAAAAGTGTCTGTAATTCTGAATCTTATACATCAATATCAATAGCTCAACAAACATTACTTAAATTACCAAATAGATATAATAAAACATAGTCCCATCTACATGTGACGGATAGAAAGGACTGGTCTGGTTTATCACTTCCATCTATTCACACAGATAAATCACTGAACCTTTTTTAGGACTGAGGCACCAAAAATATAGAAATGAAACCTGCTGGTTCACTAGCAATTAGAAAACTTCAAGAAAGAGTCTTTATAGGAAGCTCTGAAAAAAAAAAAAAAATAGTGTGTAAAGTTCACTATAATTGTAAAGTTCACTATAATTGTCTCCCTGAACCTGGGTCAGAAAAAACCCAATATGATACCAAAGGCCAGTCAAACCCTCTTCTAAACTGGATTGCCCTTCTAACCCCTTGACCCCCAAAATTCAAAACCTTCATCCTAAATCACTTTTCCCAAAAATATCTATTTAAATTCTTTCATAGTTTCCAGACATCATAGAAACGCAGTAGCTGTCCAGCAGCATCAGCACGTGATGTGTTTCAGTGAAAAACTCCCAGCACATGATATGCCTGATTCCTAAAGCTGCTTTGAAAAGCTAATCTTTGGTGCTTTGCCCTTCAGAAGGGTTTGTGATGGATCTGGTGACAGACAAAATGCAACGGTATGAGAAATGGTGCTACCCTCTACTTTATTTGGAGTTTGCTAATAATCTGTGCCCAGTGGGAAAAGAAGAGGATGTATCTACACCCCAGATGACCAAGCAGAACCCCATCACTTGGCTTCGGGCTGTTTCTTGGAGGGTGGGGATCCAGGGTCCTGGTTCTGCACTGGTACACTCACATGGGACCGAATCACTGCGGCTCTCTGCATGTTCCCTTGTGCAGTCGCTGGGGATCGCTTGGTGTCACTGTCACACCCTTCCACGTATTTCCCTGTCTCAAAATTTACCTTAAAAACGGTAAATGTGACTCCCCCGGGGACACAGGCTGGATATGAGGGGGTGACTCCAGATGAGCTTTCCCTGCCTTCCATGAGTGAGTGAGTGAGTGAGCGAGCGAGTGAGCGAGTGAGTGAATGAGTGAGTGAGTGTTCCCACTGTTCTCTGCCCCCTCATTTGGTGGTCTGGACAAAAATTCTGAGCACACAAAAAGCTTGCTGACAGCCCCTTGTGCTGGCCTGAAGGAATGCTCTGAACAGACTGGTTTCCAGGCGTGATCCCTCATCTTTTACTGTCTGCAAAGCTGTCGTGGCGTGTCCTGAGGAAACCTGCACAAGAAATGCTGGCCGGGTTCCCACTTGGCCAGGCTGCCGAGCATGGCACTAAAGGTCAGTGGTTCGCTCCTGGGGGATCCCAATCCTCTTCTGCATCCGTTTCCCTCCTCTTCCCAGTCCCCTAATCTGATAAACCGTGTGGGGAGAGGCAGGAGAGGGCGGGGGAGGAGAAGGTGATGTAACCTCTTACTCCGGCAAAGTTGCGCGACAACCTCGCGGTGCCTGCGGCTCGCGGTGCCGTTTTGGTGGCTGCCCCTGGGAGACTGGAGAAGAAGCATGAAGATCCACCACGGCTGTGGGAGGCCCAGCACGTGATGTACTCACCTCCCTTGTGGAGAAGAAAACTGAGCGCAGTCTGCAGCTTCTTGTCTCGCTGCCTCTACCTGCGCCGCGACCGGCTGGGAACACCCCTGCAGAGAGGGATGCTCGGAGGCAGCTGCGCTGCTGCGGTGAGTCCGCTCCTCCTTCCTGGCTTTTCCCGACGGTTTGGGGGGGAAGGAAGGGAAGCGGAGTGAGCTGGAATGCGTGTGGATTGTTTGGGGGCGTGTAACCATATGAAATCCCTGCTGGTTTGACTCTGAGCCAGCTGATAATCACCGACTAATCTCGGTGCTGGCAGATTCCACCCGGATTACAAGGGCATGTGTCTCTGGGTCAGGATGGGTGTGACGCCTGCTGGGGGTCCCGGGCTTTGTGTCAGAGGAACACCCCAAAAACGGGTTTGGGATTAACTGCAGGCGAGAAATTTGGGTGTGTCTGTCACCAACACGGTGTTGGGCGAGGGTGTCACAGTCTGTGAGGAGGAGCCAAAGGAGAAAATGCGCTTTTCTCAATGCCAGCAGGAGATGAAACTGGGAGGAAGCTGGTCCTTTGTATTTGCTAAGGGAGAGAACTGGATCAGGTAGCACAAGCTGTTGAAACTAACTGCAGAAAAGTGTTTTCTAGGAGAACTTCCAAGTGCCATTGAAAACATCTCCCTGCTAAAGGAAAGAAGGGAAGGGGGGGATCATCATAATATGTATGGATATTCCACTTAATCTACTGTATTACAGAATCTATACAAGAATAAATATCTACTGTATTACAGAATCTATACAAGAATTTATACACGATAAAACAAAGTTAATATTTTATAGCTTTATAGCTGGAAAGCCAGATAACCAGCTCTGTTAACAGCTCTGGAGCTGCAGCAGTACTGAATGAATCCCTAGCTGCCTTCCAGCACTGGGAATATCCAGTAATACCTGCAGAAGGATGCAGTTATGACACCTGGTGTGTGTCCTCACATCAATGTTGTGCCCACACTGCTTTGGGAAAAAATGCCACGTGACTGATTTCCCAGTGGTGCTGGCAGTTCCCTCCTGGCCCTGGCAGATTGTCACATGCAGCTGCTCAGAGCATTTTTTAGAGGTGAAACCTCCATGAAATATCAAAATCTGGAAATGAAATAATAAGTCATTTAAATTTATAAATAAATAAAATCTGGAAGTTAAATAGCTAATCACTGCAGGGTGGGGTTCTCTGTCTTCCTTTTTTAAAGGGGACTTTAATCCTGGTCTAAGAGTTAAATTTTTAGAAAGCAAACTATTGTCTTTTCATTAGCTGTAGTCCTGAGCTTCTGTCTAAGGAGCCTTCTCGTTCTAGACTCAGTTGAGTTAATTTCTTTCCAGAACCTGGGATGGCTTCAACTTGGCAGAAAACTCCAGGAATTCTACAACTGGAGAAAGTGGAGGTAGGTAGAGATGCTGTCTAAAATGGGAATTTCTGCATAAACAGCTTGATCATGAAAACCATACCTAGGAGGAATGCAATCCTTATACTAGCCCACATTTTCTTCACTAGGCAGATTTCCACTTTTCCTTCTGCATGATCACAAACTTCCCTTAAGTCTTGAAACATATCCCAGGGACCCTCCCATTGGATCAGAGCAAGGAATGAAAGGATGGGGGATTTCCCAGTGGGCTCTGACAGGACCAGGAGCAGTAAATGCTTGGGATTGCCTGTTAAGTCTGGAATACTAAAGGAAGTGAATTTTTTTAAATGCATATTCATGTGTCATGGGAAAGCTTAGCTGACCAAAGAGTTAATACTTTGGGGTTTAAACTCTTTGTGATGCCGGTAAAACCTGTTATCAAATGAAATATTGTCAGTGACCACTCCTCAGTGCTTGAGATTTGACACTTTGCAGTGAGGAGACATCAGATCTTCAGTAGTTAGAGGCTCAGTTTGGTCCCAAAGGTCTCTGTTGTATCTCTGGGTGTAAAGAAAAGCCACAAAATCCCATGGAAGTAGAACATCAGGCCTTCATGGTGGTTTTGGCAGGAGGAGGACATGGGGCATAATGCTCAGACTGTAAAAGTTTCAGGACTTGAATTTCACAAGAGCGTGTAAATTGGGATTCAGGACTTCTGACAAACTGTTAAATCCAGAGATGGAATATCAAAGAGCTCCTGACAGATCCTGTAACAGCCATAGTAAAGAGCTGGATGGTTTAGAAGGGGTGGGGATTAACAGAGTTGTCCAGACTGGTATGGCATTTATTAAAAAAAATGAGGGAGTTTGGCAGAGCAGAGATCACACTGGCAACAGGAAAGGAAAGCACGAATGGTACCTGGGATGTTTTTGCTGATATAACATATCCTGGGTGATAGAGCAGGATTAGGAGGAGGTGGCATGACAGAAAATCTGTTGAGTTTCCCTTTGCTGTAGGACTGAAGAGTTGTTCCAGCATTTCCCAGTGAATTAATGCTTTTTAAGAGAGTCTGCTCTATGAGCAGGTATAAAAATGAAGGAGTGGGGAATTTCAGATGTCCTGAGGATTGTAAGGAAGTAACACCAGTGATGGAAACACTTTTATTAGTTAGCTGTGAAGATTTACACTCCTGAAGAGCCACTGTTGCTTTGGCTGCTCCTGTGCCTCCCTGTACAGTGTCTGGGATCGCTCCTTTCGCCCAGGAAGGCTCCAGCTCATCCCAGGGAAGATCTGCCTTCCAGCACTGCAGTCCATACCCAAAAACTGTGCTAAAACCTTTGTGCTGAAGCCTTTTGGCAGAGTCACAGCAGAAGGACTGTGGTGCAGCTTTGCAAAGACACAGAGACACCAATTTTCTTTCTGCCACCGAGTGCGCTGAAGGGCAGTAATTAAATAGAATTAAATATATCCACCCCGCAGCGTGTGGCAGTGCCAGCTGTGGCTGTGTGTTTTGCTTCCCAGATCCAAGGACAGACCTGTGGCCACTGGTCTACTCCCCACTTCCAGTCACCTTTGTCTTCACCTCGTACCTCTCTGTGGTGGCACTGGGGCCCTCCTACCTGCAGAGGCAGCTGGGGCTGCGGGCTGTGCTGGTCACCTACAGCCTGGCCATGGTGGCATTATCCAGCTACATGTTCTACGAGGTGAGCAGGCAGGACTGGCTCCTAGGTAAGCACCTGGGAAGGGTTTGAATTCCAGAGCCTCCAGATTCCAGGTTTGGAACAGCTTTTGCTGACGGACTCTGCTGAAGGGAGTGGGAGCTGGCTTGAACGTGTCCCGTGTTTTGCCACAAGAGGAGCACTATTGTGCTGCTGTACTTTATTTCCTCCCATTTCTCAATCCTCCTGCCATTCATGAAATTAACACGGGATTTCATTCATCCTGAGTGAATGAATTGCAAGCTGAGATCTCCCCATTAGGCACAGAGTATGTGGAGGATGTGGAACGGCCTCATTTTCTGAGTCTGGCTGGCGATGGATCCATCTCTGAGGATGAGAACCACTGATGGAGTGGAAGGTGTCCCTCCCCAAGGCAGGGGGTTGGGACTAGATGATCTTTAAGGTCCCTTCCAACCCCTTACCATTCTCTGATTTTCCAAAGTTGGCAGTTCTCTCCAGGAGAGCCAAGCACTCTCTGCCTTCCAGCTGCTGAGAGTGTAAAGAACACTTTTTTTCTGCTTGTTCTTAATGCACAAACCTTTCCACAAGCTTGTCCCCCCTCATTTATGTAGGTCACTGAAAACTCTTCGAGGGAACATGGCCAAATAGGTTTCAAAAACATTTTGATGTCAACAAAGAGGCCCTTTTAGTTTGTATCACAAGCATTACATTAACACGAATTGCTTTTTTGTTTTTCTGGAAGAAATACTGCTCCATCTGAGGACAGGTGTGCAATTTGCTTTTCTGTGCTTGGTTGATCAGTTACACTGGTTACTTGGTCCAGTTTTTGGCTCTCCAGTGAACAGGCAAATGCAACCAGCCAAAACAGAACAGCCTGGGATCTTTGCAAAGGAGAACAGTATCTTCTCAGAGAGACTCAGAAGCCAAGATTTCACTATTCCTGCTGAAGTAGTTTTTGAGCTCTCCAGTGTTTACACAAAGAGTTACAAATCGTCCCAGGCCAAATCTGCCCTTTGAGATTCCAACCAGGATGTGAAGTACTTTGTTTTAGGTTTTTACTATTTGTTCATAGATTTTCTGTCAGTGACTATTAGACTGAGACCCTACTACCTTAGTATTCATGTGCCCGTCTTCTTTGGAACAGATGGTATTGAACAGAAAATTGATTTCTATTTGCTTTTTGTTTGTTTCAGGTTCTGGTCATTCAGTCTTGGCCAGCTACAGGTACCTGTGCCAGCCAGTGGATTACAGCCGGAGTGAGCTGGGAATGAGGGTACAGTTCTGGAGAAAGCTTGCCTTAGGCCCTGCCCTCCCGTGGCTATGCAGATTCTTTTGCTCATAAATAGCAATTTGCATGGTTGAGAAGGCTTTGACTCCAGTTTGTTGTTGCCTGTAAATCTATTCCACTCATTTGTCTGCTTCAACAGTTGTTGCACTTTGCTTTAGTTCTCTAAAATTAATCATCTCAGTCAACGCAGCCATCTAAGTTTGCTCTTTGATCACTGCAGAGAGGGTGATTTTACCAGCTGAAGTATGGATATTGCAAATTACCTCTGAAATAGATGTGATTCTTTGCATGGATTGTGAGGATTCTGGGTGATCACTTCCAACAAGAAAACCGATTTTTATATCCTCTGCTTTGCATGACAGAAATCTTACTCAACACTTCTTTTAGCAGAGGGGTTTAGCTAAAACTGAACAGGGGGTTGGGTCCCACCAGCTTCAGCTGTCCAAAAATGCTGCCTGAGATTTTTCTGTTTGAATTTGGAGTTACAATGCCTTGCTTTGAACAGATGCAAGCAACATATTATCTTTTCAGTTTTTCAGAGACTTGCCGTCTGGAAGAAAAAAAAAAACAAAACAAAACAGAAAAACGAAAAGAACCCCTTAATTTCCCTCCCTTGCTGCAGACCCCGGGTGGGCAGGGATACAGCCCGTGGCTGGAAATGTGCTGATTTTGGGTAAAGCTCTAAGCGCCGTGCCTTGGGCTGCCCAGCAGATGGCAAGAGTGTGTTGGTAGTTCTTCTCCAAAGTCATCGAGCTGCTGGATAGGGTAAGGAGGGCGCAGCTCCTCTGCAGCACCGGTGCTGGAAACAGATATTTCCTTGTCAGAAAGGGGCAGCGTGCCAGAACCGATGTCCTGGGCTGATCCTCTATTGATTCGCTGCCTGTGTCCATGCCGGTGGCTGCACACACTCCCTCCCCAGCACCCTTCCTGAGGCTGGGCAGAGTGATAGGGGAGAGGCTTTAACCCTGGCTACTGCCAGGTGGGCCCCCAAAATTTTAGCTGCTGGTGCCACACAGGTTGTGTGCCATTGCCTGGCTAGCTGATTAACAGTGGTCAGTGGGGTAGGAAACAGCGAGGGGACAACTCCTGGCATCTCTGCTGCCACAGTTATCCTGGAGCTGTGTGCTAAAGGTTTGTGTCACGGGAGGAATTGAAAGCCCACCTCTCTATAGCTTGTCTTCAGGTCTCCTCCTGCACTATAAATGAACTAAATGACTGGACAAAGTCTCTGCTTGGCCAGTAGAAGACAGCTGTGTCCTAGCCTAAAACTTCACAGCCCTTTGGGCTGTAAGTTGACAACACACTGAAATGTGAATAAACGTGGATCCTTCCTAGGCCTGTTGCCAGTGGTTTGGCCAATCCTCTGTCTGTTTGCATCAGCGACAAAATCAGCTTTTTGCCAGTCCTGAGTGCCTGAAAAGCAGATTCACTTTTTGTTGTGAGTGTGTATGCATGTGCATGGTGAAATACAGTGACCTGACACGTATTCATCTGGCAGAACCATTCTCTTTGCTAATGCAAATTCCAGGAGGGTTTGGCCATTCAACACTGTGGTTTTTCTGTGGGTTATTGTCTGGTAGCAGTTAACATACAGCCTATGTCCTGAAAAGGACCAGACCCAAGCAGCTGCGAATTCAGTGGAAGCTCAGTCAGAGTCTCAGATGTGTCCTCTTTGGACTTTGGGATGTGAATCCAGACATAAAAAATATCTGGGGCTTTGTGGAAGAAATTCTGTCTTCCAGTTCCCCCTGTAAATTCTGTTGCATCTATTGAGTTTCACCAGTTTTTATCAACAGCAGAGGAAATGGGTTTGGGAGATTCAGACTCATCATTAGCTATTTTTATAACTTTTTACTGTGAAATGTTTGTCTAAACACATCGACTCAAGGTTCTCCTCTGCCTGGTTTCTTTCAGGTTTTCTTAATTCTGCGCAAGAAACAAGAGCAGGTGACTTTCCTGCACGTGTACCATCATGGCTCTGTGCTCTTCAGCTGGTGGTCAGGGGTCAAATCCATGCCTGGAGGACAAGGTATACTCATAAGAAATGCTGCTGCAAGAAAACCTTGTGTTTCAGGGCTTTTTTGGGCTGTGGAGGTAGCATTAACAGTGCAGATGGGCTGACTGGCAGCTAGGAAGCTCACCTGCTTCCAGAGGTGTGAAAAACATGTCCATTTCTGATGATCCCATCTGCTCAGCTCTTGGGGCTGTTTAGGCTGCCATGTTCACTGCCTCACTCAGAATGAGAGTCTGCCAACAGAGTGGGTCCACACAGAAAAAACCAGCATCCCACAGAAGGTCAGTGTGTATCTCCTCCCAGAGCAGTGCTCCCTCACTCCCCATGCAGAGGCCCTATACAAGATGCTGGGGCATTCTTTTTTGGGAAGTCATTTTGGCTACACGGCCTTGACACCAGAATGGTATGAAATGCTTAGGTCAGAAGATCAAAAAGTTTCTCCTCTGCCTTTGAAGCTCTTCTCTGTCTCTGAACACTTGGTATGGGATGGGTATATTGTGGATGCCCCAACCCTGGCAGTGTTCAAGGCCAGATTGGATGGGGCCTTGGGCAACTCCAGCGGGAGATGTGCCCTGGGGGTTGGAGCTAATGGCCTTTGAGGTCCCTTTCAACCCAACCCATCCAATGACTCTAGATGCTGAAGGAAGGGAGAAGCTGACGTGCTTCCACGGCAGAGCCCGGATGGAATGTTCATGCATGAGGTGGATGGGATTGGAAGCGTCATCATAGTGGCTGTGAGCCCTTCACAGGGTTAGCCTGGAATGGGTCATGTGTCTTGTTCACCCTCACCTCTTCACTCCTCAGCCTTCTTTATTGGGATGCTGAACTCCTTTGTCCACATCTTCATGTATGGCTACTACGCCTTGGCCAGCCTGGGACCGTGGATGCGCCGGCACGTGTGGTGGAAGCGTTACCTGACCACCCTGCAGCTGGTAATTAGCTCCAAGTGTTCATCCCTGCCCTCCCATGGTCAGGTGTGATGGCCCCTGCTGTCTGTCACCTCACTGGCTCAGTCTCTGCTTGCTGCCCACGGACAGCAGCACGTCCCTAGGTGCCCTCATGTGCCACTCTCAGAGGTGAAGCCATTGGTGACCTGCTCCAAACGCTGCTTTTACAAGACTTGTCAAGAGGCCTTCAGTGACCACACCAAACCAATTATCCACGGCGTTGTCATGGGAAGGGGAGAGAAAAAATTAGCAATTGGATTCCTCCTTTTTGTGTTGTATATGGAGCACTAAAAACAGAGCTTGATGTTGAGAGGTGGGGGCAGTGATTCAGGGAAACTTTGGATTCTCAGTAGGGCAGCAGACTGGGAGACTTCATTCAGTTCCTTCTGAAAGGAAGGGTGTCTCTAACTGCAGGCAAACAGGCGAGTTGAAGAGAAATATGTGAGTTTTTCTCTAGAAAATCCTTTTGAATTTTCTTTCCCTCATCTCTGATGAAGTCACAGATCCTGAAAACCCTTTGTTTTTTCATAGATGCAGCATAAATGCAATGATCCAGACAAGGACAATGGTCGTAGGAGAGTTTTTTCCACTCAAAGAAAGGCTTTGCAAACCAAAAGTGTGCAGTTACAAGGGAAGAGGAAGAGGATATGTGTAAAATAGTGGTGCAGTGAAGGCTGCTCCAGAATTCTCACTTAGCCTGCATGGCAAAGCAGAACAAGAAAGCATTGCATGGAATAAAAGGGTATCTGTAAAGCAAGTTATAGCACAGGAAAAAAAAATTATTTAACAGCTTTTTGGTAGGTAGAACTCATTGCTTTGGGTATTGAGACAGGTGACTTAGTAAAATACAAAAAAAAAAGGGATTAATGTTTAATGTTTAAATGAATAAAGGTCGTATCTGTAGTTCCTCTCTGCAAGCTAAAATACAAATCAAAATAATTCTGGGTATAATAACCTGATTACCCCTGGGGAAGAGGAATCTCCCACCTTCAGTTTCCATATTCCAACACCTCAGTTACTGCTCTGTGGCAGAGAAATGGGCGAAGGGCAGGAGAAGCTGGATTGGTTCAACCTCCAGGTTTGATGGGCATCTTTCCTGGTGGAGAAACACTGCTGGGCTTGAAAAGCAGGTTCTCAGGGATGTCAGGAGAGGCAAGCAGGTGATCCTCTGGGTTGAGGACACTGCTAGGATGTCATGATAGTTGTGATGGTCTCAATGGCCAGCTGAGGTGTATCTCATGCAGGTTCCCTAATCTGGCTGCTTCTTTTCTCTGCCTCTTCCAGTGCCAGTTTGTGGCCATTGCTGCTCATTCTTCCTACAACCTCTTCACAGAGTGCCCATTCCCTGATGGAACTGCAGTTCCAAGACACTGCAGTCTTCCTCTACATCCTGACTCTCTTCCTACACTTCTACTATAGGACCTACATTAGGGGAAAGCAGGAAAAGCTGACTTAAAGGAAATCAAAGAGGACAGTGAGCACAGTCTGATGAACGTGCACGTTCTCTGCTGCTCGTGGCATGGTTTCAGGAAGAAAATGTATTTGGGGAGTGTGTGTGAGGATCATGTCTTGCCTTCAAACATGACAGGTTAGGGAGAAGAAAGAAATGGTGTAAACTCAGGGATTAAGGAACTGAGGAGCACGCTTAATTAAGCTGAGGCCAAGTTAAGCCAAGTAATCACCAGCATAGCAGGCTTTGGGACATTTGCAAGATAAGGTCTTTTTCTCTTCCATCTTTAACTCAGTGTCCAAGGTCTAGCAGCCAGCTACAACTCCTTGCCTCATTTCTTAGGCTATTCAGGGTTTCTTTGCATCCATAAAACTATCTCAGCTTGGTGCTGCAGATCAGGCAGGGTGGTGTGCCCCCAGCCTGGAAATCAATGTCCAGGTAGCAGCAGCAGCCAGGAATCCACAGGGACTGCAGGAGGCCAGCAGCCAGGAATCCACAGGGACTGCAGGAGGCACTCACCTGTACACTGCATCCCACCCTGTCCTGCTAAGGAAGCTCCTACTAGGACTGGGGTGGTCCTGATGGATTAACTTCATATCAGTGTAAGCAGGAAGGAAATTGGATATTATGTTGTCTGGCTGGACAGGTGTCTTCGCTGTCCTGAAGCTAAAGAAGGCATTTTTAGCACTTTCATCCTAGTAAGAAACTAGTGCAGTGAGAGTTACCATGTCCCATTTTCTGGAATGCTTATTTGCCTTTGGTTGCTCTCATAACAACAGAGGATTTTAAGGCATGAAGATACTTCATGCTCCTTATAGATGCCACAACTGAACTAAAAAGAATAGATTAATGTTCCCTATTCATAACTGTTTTCCTCCAATTTGTTACTATTTTTAATATTGCTATTTTAAAATTTTGCTTCTCGTCAAACATAAAGAATTTAACAACACCATAAGCAACCACCTCCACTTCCTAATTGTGTAGGAATTAATACAAAATTTATAAAATCAATTCACTGGCTAGTGCAAAGCTGCATAGCTCCATTGACTTTAACACATCATTAGTTGGCTTCTTTTTTTGCTCCTAAATCAACTACAACAAGAATTTGGCCCTTATATTCACCTGCAGATTGTTAAATACTGTTAAAGTTTTGATGTGGTAGTGCTTTGAAAATCCTAATTAAACTACAAAGTGGTAATTATTGATTGAATTCTGCTCAGTTGATTAAAACAGGTATTAGAGAGCAGTGGTATTTTGTGGAACACAAAGGTGTTGAAGGAGAATTAGTGACATGGTGCATTGCCAGACCAAATCCACCTCAAACGTAAAGAAGCCCAACTCCACTGGGAATGCCCAGAGGACTAGAGCTGCCCTGAACCTAGCAGATGGATGTACCCCAAAAATCCCTGTGTGCCCTACACCAATCTGGAGTTGAGCAGCTACAAAAAATAAATTCAACTTGTTCCTCACCACTCTGTTTTCATATCCCAGACCTTTCCTTCAGCCCCCCCACCCACATATGGAAGATAAAACAATGTTCTGCCATTCCTCGCCCTCCTCCTCTTCCCACATATCCACAAAGGACTTGTTTACACTGTCACAAGGACACATCATAGATGTCCTTCCTTTGATTCGAGCAGTCTCTCTTCTGATTGTCACTGGTGAGTATGAGAACCACTGCATCTATGCTAGCTGGTTTTCTTCCTGTCAAATATTTCTCCGTGCAAATTGATAAATAAATAGTGACCCTTTTGCATACTGGAATTCTGCTTTTGTCAGAATTTTAACTAGCAAATCCCTGGGTGAGTCCTTCATTCCTCCCTTAGTTTGGAAAGACAGGAAGACAGGATCTGCAGTGTATCTAACATACTGTATTCATGTGGAGGGTTTCCCCTGGGGCCTCTCCAGAGCTGAAGACTCAGTGCAAGTAAAGCTGTTTCATTACTCCTGTCCACTTAATGATTCATTTAGGGCACTCTCCTGCTCAAACCATCAGTACATTTGGCCCTCTAGTTTCATGGAAGAGCACTTCCTGCATCTGGCTAAATTATCTGTGCTCACAAAGCAATCTAATGCTCTTTTTCCTATACATGAGTAGGTTTCAACCTCAGTTTCCCCTCACTTTAATGTTTTCAGAATGTAGTTACTAAGTTCACTCATAATTTTATACCAGACTAAGCATCATGTATTTTGATTTTCCTTGATTCATCATTGCTTAAAAATTAGAAATGAGCACGAAATCTGAATGAGATTACTCAATGCTTTTCCACTTTAAAATATATGAATTTCTAAATGTGCCATTTAGCTTTTTTTAAGGCAGCCTATGCAGCTTAATTCGTGTCTGTGTGTGACAGAGCAATGGATTCTGGAGTGTCACTGGCCACATAGGTGGTAACAAAACGTGAAAGTACAAATCTGTCACCTGACAGCTTGAAGTGGCTGATCACCTAAATCAGACACCGCTGTCACCATTTGTTCTAGACATGAAACCTTCGATTTATTCCTGTCCCTCTTCCTCACAGCCTGAGTGAGTGGCCTGATCTTGAATGAGTAAGAGCTTTTTGTTGGTGTGACTTCAGTGGCATAGGATGAAAATGAAGTATTTTCAGGTGACTGATAATGAGGGATTAAGTTTGCCCAGAAACACCACGTTTTCCATACAGGAACAGACACTGGCATGGAGCACAGCTGCTACAGAAGCACTGATGCAAGCAAAATTCACTCGTGAGGGTATTCTCACTGGCAGTGAGGATAAAACTGCAGGGGTGTAGCTGAGTGGCTCTGTAGGTTGCTCCTTCAGATTGCACTTGCTTGTCTTCATTCTCCTGTTTTAAAATTGGGTTATCCCAGTTGGAACTGTCCACCTGGGCCACCCTGTTGTGACAAAACCCTAAGAGCACAGGTACATGCTCCTGGAATTTAACAGAGAATAAGGGCAGCGAGTGGGATTTCCCCTCTAAGATCAAGTCCCTGGAGTTAAAGGTTACACCACAGCAAAGCACTGGAAGTGAGAACTGGGGGGAAATTATAAATTGCAAGCTGGGATGGCTCATGCTGTCTGGTAGAGTCCAAAGCTTTGAGGATGAATTGAAAATATCCTGTCGCAGCTGGATTTGTGAAAAACCTCTGGGCCAAATGCTGATTCCAGAAATATCAGTGACAAAGGCTGAAGATTCCTCTGGAAGGAGGCTGCCACAGCTGCATGGAAAACAACACACTCGGCTCCACAGCCCTGTTTGCTGGGAGCAGGCTGGAGTGTTATTCAATCTTCACAGATGACCTTTAAGGGCACGGTGGTGTGTAAGTCCCCCCCTTATAAAATGTGGGTCATTAGACATTCTCAGAGCAGTTTACAGGAACAAGATGTAAAGCACAGTGTAAGTGGGCTGTTGAAATGAATGAGCTTGGTATCTGGTAGTGCTCAGCATCTTTCCTGCTGTTCCAGTCAATGTAAATTATGGATGTTCTGATCAAATTACTTTTGAATTAACCAGACCATTTACTCAGTGCTTACTTTCTCTCTGAAGATAAATGAGAGGGATTCTCATTTTAATCAAAACAAAATACAGAAAAGAAAATCAATTACTATTTAATGTTTTTTCCATCCCTGTGAGATGGAAAGTTTCCAGAGGAACTTGGGCTTAAAATTGCAAAGCAATGTAAAATGCAGGGACATGGTTGGGTTTTAGCTATTGGATTTTTTTATGTACTATCAGAAAATATGGCTGTGTGTGGTTGTTTTTTATTTTTAAAGGCAAAAGAATTACTCTAAACAATTAAACAAGCAAAAGAAGAATACAGTAGATTGCTTTACCCGAAAAATAAAAATCTGTTGATACAGATGTAGACTACCTAGAAGCCAAACATTTAAAAAGATCAGCCAGCCCTATATATAGAACAGTGTGAATGTGCTGAATTCATTAATGAATAGCTTCGTGGATTAGGGCTTGATAGATGGAGTGCTCACATCCAGATGTTTACTGTGATTTGTCAATGGCCTTGTACTTAATCCTCTTGGACAGGAAATACGAGTCTTCTCTCTGGGGTCTCCCCTGGGGACTGTGGCAGTCTCTCTCTCTGGCCTGAATCATCTCAACACGGGATCAGGCTGCTGAGGAATTAACCAAGTGGCGGCGGAGGCACGGATTTGCCTTTAACCCCTTCAGTTTCCTCTCAGCTTCAGATGATTTCCTCACCATCTGCCACAACCTCGCTATTATTTAGTCAACACATGGAGAAGGAAAGAAAGGAGTCACCCGTGTCACACTGGGGTCCCTGTACCCACAAAATGTGCCGAGGGAGACACACAGAGTCCCATCAGCACTGAGGAGGAGGGCTGTGGGCAGCCTCAAGAGCTTGGTGTGCCTCTCTTCACCTCTTGGCATTGCAGTTTTGTTTTTGTGATGCTGCAACTCCCTGTCAGTGACAGGGATGGCCCAAGAGGGAGTATTTGTGAGAAGACTGGATGTCCCCAAGGTGTCTTTGGTCACAGTACCAGAGGGTATAGTGTGTGCATGAGTGTGTTTGGGCATGGGTAGGCGAATGCAGCCCCTGCAGATCATCCCCACGGCTCATTTCTCAACATGTGGGACCTCTCCATGGGATGGGTCTTTCATTTTGCTGTGGGACACTGAAGGGCAGCTCCCAGCAGCCACACCTGCTATGGAATGGCACAGTGGGAGCTGGAGAGGCAGTGGGAGCTGCAGTGAATGCTAGGTTTTGTTGTGGACATGCTGGAGTGTAAGGGACTGATTTCCTGTGCTCAGGGTAGAGAATACTTCTGGCTAAATCACAAATGTGGGAACAAATAAATTCTTTTCAGGGAGTGCCTGGTTAAAACATTAGTAGCACATCTCAGCACTATTTTTCCCTAGTCTGCATGTCATCCTTTCTCTCCAGTACCTTGGTCTTCTGCTGCTCTCCAAGAGACTGTTCAGGGTCTTTACACTGAGCTGAAAAAATGAAGGCTATTAAATAAAAATTGTCCTTTAAAATTCCCTGCTTGGAGTAGATGTTCCTTCCTCTTTAACATCATCCTCCCACTTTCTCTTGTCCCCTCTCTCTGCTCTTCTTTTGAACCCACATATACAGACACCGTAATAGATTCTCAGACCTTTTAAAGCTGCAAAGAAAATAGCTACAAGTTACTCAAATGCTGTACAAGCAGCTGCATTTTTCTGATCTATCAATTAATAATGTGCATTTTCTTCACAGGGTTTTCTGCGAGGCTTTCATCCAGGTGAATTTGGGCAAGCCTTTCTTTTTCTTTGCACTTTAGCATAATCCCATCTGCCTTCAAATTCAGGACGTGAACACTGCAACTTGATACTTAGAAAGACTAGAAACTTGAACTTAAATTCAGCATGGTTCCTCCCAGGCATTCCCTGTTATTGATGAAGGAATGACAGAATGGATACAACCATCTGAGAGGCAGCAAGTTACTGCTCCGCTGTACACTTTATTCTGCTCTGTGTGGTGCCCACCACCACAGATGTCTGAGGATGTTTTCTCCTGAAATAAACGGTTATTCCTGAGACAGTGTTTCAAGAGAGAATGCCTTGCATTACAGGAGCTGACAGAGTTGGAAAACCAGAACAGTTTTCGAGTGTGCAAGCCCTTCTCTGGTTGTAATCCCTGATGTGCATTGGGAAAAGATCAGCCACTCCTTGTTGGGGTGTGTGTGGTGTGTCTGTGTTTATTGTGGGTTTGCTAGTCCCAAAGGGTGTTACCCTACATTTTGCAGGTTTAATGTGTTATTCCATTAAATAACTGTAAATCAAAGGGACGTTATTTTCGAAGAAGAACTTATTTTCCAGATAATTTTGCTTCTACAAATTACTCATGTGAGTAAAGCAGTCCTTTACTTCACTGGCATGGTGGCAAAACAGGTTGGCAGTTCTGTGCTCAGTTCTCAGAGATAAAATGCAAACCACCACTTACAGAAACCACTTAATACAATTATGGTTTTCTATTTCGGCACTACTTTTAATATCTTTGGGCATATTTCATACACAGAGGTAATGTTTTAAATTAAGGGAAACCCACTCGTCACAGTGAATCTAGATGAAGTGTTTGATGGAGCTATGAGTAGTAACATAAGGATTTAGGGAAAAAATGTCACTGCAGTGATGCCAACTGGAAGGCAAAATGGTCACACTCAATTTGTTAGAAAACCAGAAACTCCACAAGACTGGAGTGGTGTATATATACCTACAGAATTCTATATATACCTACAGGTTCTAATCCTACAGAATTTATATACATATTTAGTGTATTCCCCTGCAGACCTTGAATAGAAAGGATGAGTTCATGGCTTGAATATGGGAAAGAAGATCTTAGCATCGATTGTATTACTGAACTGTAATTGAAGTAATTGTGTAAAGCTGCTTGCTTCTCTCTAATAAAATGTGCATGTAAAAATGTTTCAGCCTTGGATGTGGGTTTAAGAATGCATCGATGAGAAAGTGTTTGCAAATGTTAACATGAAAGTAGCATGGCAGAAATGTCGTTTGCTGGCTTGGGAAGCAGCTTTTGGAGGTAATTCAGCGAGAAACTCGAGGGAGCAGGACCGGGGAGAGCAAACGCAACGGGGAAAAAAAAAAAAACCCAATCCCTTCCTTTTTTCTTATTCCCCTGGGGAACGGGGAGGGGAGGACACACGCCAAGAGGCACCAGGAATCCCCGGGGCTTTCAGTTCTGATTTTCATTAGAGGTGAGCGAGGGTGTGCAGCCAGAGCGCTCGCTGCGCGCAATCCCTTTAGCGAGCAAATCCCCGCGCGGGGGCCGCTCCGTAATCCCCCGGCGCGGCGGGGGCGCGGGCTGCGGAGCGGAGAGCGCTGTGCCCCGCGCCCCCCGGGCCGGAGGGCGGCCCCAGCCCGCTGCCGGGCCACAGGTACCGCCGGCGCCCGGCTTCCCGCACCTCCGGAGCGGTGCTCCCGCCGCGCATCCCCCG
>VXAD01008598.1:125275-136782 GCA_013399195.1 Dicrurus megarhynchus
TTTTTTTTTTTTTTTTTTGTAGTTTTACAGTTTTATACCTTTGTTATATATTTGAGACACAAAAGGAAATAATACACTGTCTGCTGTTACTGGTTTCAACCCAGTGCACAACAGATCGAAAGCGATCTGAACAGATTTTCAAGTGCACAACAGATCAAAAACGTGAGGCAGTGGATAGGCACAACAAGAAAGTAGAATATTGAGTGCAATAGCTGCAAAACTGCTTTCACTGTACGCTCCAGATTCCTTGGGCGTGTGTATCAGTCACCTCTGTGTATCCACACACCATTTGTACACACAGTTCACTGGTTTTAGTTACCACACACCGGGAGTGGATGGCACTTCAGGAGTCGAACGTGGCATGCCGTGCTGCTTAAATAACCATTGCGTGGCTTTTCTCTTGGACGCGGATGGAAAGCACCCTCTTTTCATCAAAACACACCCCTGGTGTCTTTTATTTCCAAACAAAACCTTCTCAGCGCTGTGGATTTTACAGTTGAGGTGTTGTTGAGAGACGAGTGACACATTCTCTTCATCGAGATCACAGCTTACTCTGAAGACCGACACAAAGTTGCTCCTTTAGCTCAAAGAGCCGTGTTACCATTTCTCTTGCAAAGGACATCTCTGTTTCCCCCTCCAGCTTCTTATTGCTGAAGGATGTTCCATGCCTTTTCCACATCCTGTGGCACAGCAAGAGTAGCAGAAAAGAGAAGGCTTGATTGTCAACATTGCTCGAGGTTTGTTTCTAACAAATTTTCTAATTTTGCTCAGTTGGGATTGTAATTTATTCAAGTACCTCATCTACGTCCTGAGATAAATTGAGATCGGCTTTGCCGAGCAGTGCTCTGACATTTCTCTTCCCCAGACACAAATGCTGCTTTCCTGTCCCTGACTGTGCTCTTTAATGATAATGCCCAAATGCATGGTGATTTTTTCCTTCCTAGTCAGTAAAATAAGTGCCAAGCAAGTCATACTTTTCATGAACAGAGTGCTCAGCCCAAAACCCAGGGCTGAGGGCCAGGAATTTGAATCTCGTAATAGAGAACAGCATCTTCCACATTAATTTTAGGATTTTAGATGTTGGTTTCTTGGTTTGCTTGCTTGTTTATTTAAATGGGGAGTGAGGCTGTAATATGCTGAGGAGCTGTCTGAAACAAGACTGACAAGAAAAGTGCCCAGTGCAGCTGCACTCCAGACTCGGGGAGATCTCCAGTTTGCTTTGGTGGGAGTTCTTGCATCAGGGGGAAGTGCAGAATCAGCTCTTTGGTGAGGCTGAATCTTAGTTGAAACAAAGAAGTGGTGTAACTCCGCTGCATGTGCTGAGATCTAGGTCACTGATAGACTTGGAGTAAGGCTTTTTGGGCAGACAAGTGGTTTGATTTGCTCTCAGTGATCACATCCATCCGACCCACCTGAATAAGCACCAAACAATTGCAGTGAGTCTTTCAGGATAAAGTTTTGGGGTGGTCTTTCTCTAACCACTACCCCCACCTTCCTGACTACCAGAGTTTGGTCTCCCAATCGTGTGTTACATCGACTGGGCTGTTGGCTCCTCAGAGCAGGGGCACTGCGTCCACAGAGCCACTTGTTTGGAACCCTGTGTAAGAATTTTAGGGGTCTGGATTACATCCCTGTAGTTGTTGCAGGAAGCTGATGTAGGTGAAAGCAGATCAGGGCTATGGGGAATGGGTGAAGCTGATCTTGGTGACACAAAGGGAAGGCCTGCTCTTCCTCCCTCCTTTTCAGTTTTCTTCTTCCCACCGTGTGTCCTTTCGTTACTTGCACTGAACTGGTTCTCTCCTCATGGAAGCACAAGTGCCAGTGCTGCCTTCTCTTCCTGGAGCTGCCTGAGCTCACTCATCTGACAGGAAAGTAAATGCAGCAACAACAAGGTAGATCCTTTTGTGTCAAATTAGTGAGTTGGAAAGCAAGTGAGTGCCAGAGCTGGTGCAAGGAAGGGATGGGCAAGGTCAGTGGTGTGGGGAAGTGAGGAAGCAAGGAGTGAAATCCTCACTCCTCAGTGGCAGTGAACTGCAACATTATCATGAACTGTGACATTATCATGAACTGAGACATTATCATGAGCTGTGACATTATCATGACTGCTTGTTGAACCCTACTTCATGTTTGCAGAGGTACCACAGGACTGAGTCCTGCAAGGTGCTCAGGGCCTTTACCTTCCCATGGGAGCCAGGCTGCAGAATTCAGCTCTGGATTCCAGTGTCTAGAATCATGGAATGCTGTTGGTTGGAAGGGACCTTAAAGATCATCTCATTCCAACCCTCTGCTATGGGCAGGGACACCTTCCACTATCCCAGGTTCCAGGCATCCACAGCTTCTCTGGGCAACCTGTGCCAGGGCCTCACCACCCTGACAGGAAAGAATTTTTTCTAATGTCTAAAATGTCCCTGCTGCAACTGAGAGTAGGGTTTGTCCCAACCAAAACCAAGCGTAGTGAGAGCAAAATACCCCGACTGCTGCACAGGGTTCCATGCAAGCTTGTCAAGTCGTTCTGCAGCCTCCAGTTTGAATATGCTGTGATTTTTCCATAACAGAACAACAGAACTTTCCAACAGAAAGGAAACAAATTATTCTCAAAATATGGTTAAAAATATTTGTTTGGCTTGGGTTTCTAAACAGTTGTTAAGCACAGTTCAGGCAAATTCGGCTTTGACACCTTTAAAAATAAATGCATAACTTCTACTGGCTTATAGGGCAGTGAAGGATTTGCTTTCTAATGAGAGGTACTGCTGCCAAACACTGAGTAATGTGACCAGAAACATGGTCAGAGCCCAGTTCAGCAGAGCATTTACCGTGGGCACATGCTGAAAGCAACACAATTTACAGCAGGCGTTGTAGATGCTTTGATCTTTATGATTTTGAGGTTTGAGATCATGTGTTGGACTCGTATGTTCCTTGTGGGTCCCTTCCAGCTCGGGGTATTCTTTGATTCTCTGATGGTTATTTAAAGATGAGTTATAAACTGGGCTGAAACCTTGGAGCCATCGGTTCCCCTTGGATTTTGGGGCTAATATGTGGGTATGTGGTACAGTCACGTAATGTGCTGATGCAAATTTGTGCTGCAAAAGAGTCTAAGAGAGAACTCAATCCCTCCAAGAAGGCTCCTGGAAATGTGAGACAGGAAGAGAGTTTTCTCTTCCAGGCCCAACACAAGAAGGAAATATGTCCTGACCACTATTGATTTTATGTTAGCTGACCTGGAATGAGCAGCAAGCTGAATCAAACCTCTTTACCATATCAAAAGCATCAAGATACCAGAGCTTAATGAATAGCAAATCATTGCAGACAGAAAAAACCCCAAACGAACCCAGCCAAACAACAAACCAACACTTTTTTGTAAACTCTCTCGGCTAGGAGCTGCAACAGAGAAGCTCCCTCACCCCACACATGCCGTGGTTATTAATGGCTTGTGCTCTCACATGGGGACACTGTGCACTAAAATGCATTCTTGGGGGTGCTGAAGTGAATGTTCATTTGGGTCACCAGTGATGTAAGTTTAGTTTGCTTGGCCTGGCCCCAAGGGGAGTCTACATTCCCCTTTTACTTATCCATCATCCTAAAAAACGATAAAACAGTAACAAGCAGTTATATAACACCATTCATCTCCCGGAGCTCTGTGAACAATTGTTCCATGCTCTGTGTGCAGGCAGGGTAAAGAACAGGCTGTGGAAGGGAAGACCGAGCCTTTCAAAGGGGGAGAGGGCTCTGAGAGGCACAAATAGGAGTGGGCTTGGCTGGATTGGGAGGTTTAAAACGTGGATCTGAGGGAAGTGAGAGATTCCCCTGTGGTCTCTTGCATGGCTCTGAGTGGCTCTGCAGGCAAGGACTGGGTGCCAGCAGCTGTGCACTGTGACCCATCAGGTGGGGTCACTGAACACAGAGGGGACTTAATGCTGCTCTGAGCGGCACGAACAATTCCCTCTTTTGTGTGCTCTTTTCATTTGGGCTCTGTAAGGAGAACGTGGCACTTCTGCTGGCTGTTCCCTGGCCTCTCCAGCTGCAGACACTGCCGGTCTGGTGGAGGTGGTGCTGGTGGGGCCGTCGAGCTGCGGTGCACTCACTGAGCCATTCTCCAGGCACTGCCCTTCACCTCCCATCAGGGAACAAAGCACATGCCAGAGCACTCTCTGTGGGAGATACATGTGTGCACAAAAGGTCTGCCTCTTCTGAAACCTGCCACGGAATCACTGAGGCTGGAAAAGACCTCCAAGGTCAGCCAGTCCAACCTGTGACCGATCACCACTTTGTCAACTGAACCAGAACACTGAGGCCACGTCCTATTACTTCTTGAACACCTTCGGGGATGGTGACTCCACCACCTCCTTGGGCAGCCCCTTCCAATGCCTGACAGCCTCTTCTGTGAAGAAATTCTTCCTGATCAGTGCCAGTGAAGCTGGTGCTGAGGTCAAATGAGGAGAGCATTTAGTGGCATGTGACAGTGCCACTGAGCGTGGTGAGGGACGAGCTGCCCCGCTGACATCCGATCCAGCCATTTAGCAAGATGCCGTGAACAGGAGTGAAATTTGGCAGGGGCCTCCGGGCTGGTTGCTGCCATATTTAGGGAATAATGGAAGGAGGGGTTTAAGCACCTCATCAAGGCTTTGGCCTTGCCACTTGGCCAGTGGTGGGATCGGAATGTCGTGTGGCAGGCAGCGTGTGGGGGAATAATAAGGTTGATCCCGTGCAGGACAGAGGGGCAGCAAGGAAACTGGGAGATGAAGCTCTAACAGCATCTGCCTGCCTTTGGTGCTGCTTCAGCCATGTCACTGTGTGACCACCAGCCTCACTCCATAGCTACAAATGTCAAAAAAAATTAAATAGAAAAGGTCTTTATAATAATATAGCCTAAGACCAATTAAAATCATTGTTCCCAAATCATTCTGGCAAGACTTAAGCTATATAAAGCACCACTAAATATTTTTTAGGTTGTGCCATTTACTCCTTTTGTAGTTTCTGAAATGTTTGGTTTTTGGTTGGTTTGTTTGTAGTTTGTTGGGGTTTTTTATACTTTCTTTCTGTATGCACTAACTGGTCCCCAATTCTCCTTGTCAGCTTGTTAAAGTTCTGTTTCTCTGGCCTAAATTTGGGACCTCAGGGTGCTGATACTCTTCAGTGGACCTGGGTCATCCCATCTGACATCAGCGTGTCAGCTCATAGGAGGAATAAACACGGAAATTCTCCAGTATCTCTGTGGGCCCATTGACCAGAGCATACCTAATATTTGTATGATGAAATATGTGAAAAATGTGGGTATAGTACCCACTGAAATAATATGAAATAAGAAGTTTTATGTTAATTGGAATAGGAAAAAGTAAAGCTGATAATGATATGACTAAATAATTAATTGGAATTAAAAGTTGTGTAGAGAGATACCAACTTGTTTAAAGAAAAAGAAGGCTTCAAACTGACAGAAAGTGGTTTAGATTGGACATTAGGCAGAAATTCTTCCCTGTGAGTTTGGTGAGGCCCTGGCACAGGTTGCCCAGAGAAGCTGTGGATGTCTCAGAAATGACCTGATCTAATAGTAAAATGAATAACCTTCCTAGCTGGCAGCGAAGTGTTTTCATTAGAGCCTGGGCTTCCTAGCACACAGTCCTTATGGTTACTGCAGAATTTATCATTTTCCAGATAGAATTTAGAATTTACCAAAAGTCATCTGCAAGTTGTCTCCTGTATCAGTAATTCACAGTCATCAGGGGGATGTTTCCAAATAAATCAGTGTAGGTTTTAACACTTGATTGACAGGAAAAAGAGAAAAAAGAAAGATACATCTTATTTCTGTGCTTCAACTATGGTGTGCCATGGAGATTGTGATTTGCAATTCTGTGGAAAACAGGTGTTGTGTTAAAATTGACATTGGAAAGAATGTTGCTGGAGAAGCCACCTTGGGTGGAAACAGGCAATAATTTCCCTCCCAAGACAGTGGTAATTCTGACCTTCTCTAGTTTTATGACAAAGCCAGTTTGGAGATAAATGGTGAAATATGTGGTCTCTTCTCTCAAATCCCATCTCCAGCCCTGGCCAGGAGTGGTGGTTTCCTCACTCCTCTGGGTGAGGAGTGCAATGAAACCTTGCAGCTCTTCTCGTGACAGCACAGTTGCATAAAAATACTCCTGTCAGGGTTTCTGTGAAGATGCTGGAGGAAAAGGTGTGATTTAAATTGACTTCATTGGTCTAAGGCTCTGGTGTGTACAAGGAGCAGGTAGAACTTCTTCCTTTGCATGATTTCACTCCAGTGATGGTGTCCTAGTACATAGTAATTCCCCCAAAAAATATCACAGATCCATGCCAGGGCTTGCTTTGCTCTCTTCAATTCATAGAGATTAGTTACATTATACCTTACTTAATTCTCTCAAGCAGGTTCAACACACTTAAGACCTCTTCCTCTCCCTCCTCCCTGCTTAATTGTAGGTAGAAATGCCTGTGGTTGGGGAGGTGAGAAATTATTTGAATTATTTAAGCAACGTAGCCTTATAATTTTTTTTCCATCTTGTTTAAAATGATTTGAAAATCTAATGGGGTGTGATTGAATGTGATTCATTTAACATGAATTTGCAGAGCAAATTGTATGAGTTTCTCAGTTCAGCAAACACTGTAATTTTCGAGGCAGTGCTGCACAAGGGGGTTGTTTAAAGGAAGGTTATTGTGCAAATACATGGTGTTTTATTCTGCAAGAGAATGATGCAAAGAAGCAGGGAGGCTGGAGGGTGACAAAGCTTCTTCTGGGAAGGAATGCCCTCTAGCTTAAACACTGTGCTTTGAAGGAGACAGTGTTTTTGAGCCAAATAGGAAGCAAAGGGAAGAGCGGGAATCCACAGCTGAGATATCAGGGCATTTGACTGAGAAAGGGATGGTGCCTCCCCCAGTTGTTTCTGGATTTCAGCCACTGGGCAAAATACCTGCACAGTATCTCACAGGATCATGTTTTAAAAGTCTGCTTTGAAAGGATACAGGTACCTGCCTTTAGGAGATGTGCTAAAGTGTGGATCCAAGGCAGGTACTGGCATCTTCCTGCAGGCCTGGAAGAGCAAGGTCCAGTAACCAACAAAATTTTGGTCAGATTCCCGTTTCCCACTTGTCTCCCAGAGTGTCTCCATCTCAGTGATACATACTGACAATGGAGCAGAGGCTAAGAAGTGCAGAATTCTGGAGCACGAGAGAGAAATCTCTCTGGAAGGCTTGGAAACACTGGGCATTTCAAAATAGAATTTGCGCTGCTCCTTGCTAGTGGAAAATGGGGTAGCTCTGTTCTTAAAAAGGAAGCTGGATATTCCACTGAGGGGGAGATACAAATTCTCATAGACATCCTGACTGCATCTATATTAGAAAATGAAATGTGCCCAGGACCATTCCCTGGCACTGAGGCCAGCTGGCAGGAGACAGGCTGTGCTCCTGCTGCCAGAGGCTCCCTCTGAAACAAGGTGTTCGGCACTCAGCCTACTGGGCTCCCTTCCTGGCCTCTGCTCATTCCCACATCGTGCTTAGGAAGTATTTTGGGAGAGAGTGCTTGGGTGCAAACTTACCAGCATGGCCAGGAGCCTTTAAGTGTAGTTGATTGTGATTAATTTCCTGGGAACAGTTCCCTCAAACTCTTGAGGTGGCACGTGTAGATACAGCCCTGCTCTGATGCCTCTTGCTCTCAGGCAATTTTTGGGGTATCTTAAAAGCTTTACACATTTCCCCCTATTGGCACATTCTTAAACAATAATCAGCCTCTATTCACTGAGCACAGTTAGTCCTGCCAAAATCTGTTCTCATCTAATTCTGCTTCCACCTGCACTCATCTATATGCAACTCTACTAAAAATCACCACACTCTTCCAGCTGCATACAGAGGAGCACAAGTGGATCTGACAGTGAGAGGGGGAATGCTGTTGCTTTGGGTTTTGGATGATTTTCCTGTTTGCCTGGCCCTAGTGTAGGCTGTGCCTTGTGTTTCTGTCACTGCATCTTCTAACTCTGCTTAGAATTCCAGTTGAGGCCCTGGTGGCCGAGCACATCCCCTGATCTTGCTATCCAGCAGGATGCACCACGAAATAACTGGAAATTAAAATAAAAAAACTATAAAAAAATAAGGAAGGGGTGGGGACTGCATTCTAGTGCTGAAGAAACCACGGACCACCCAGCACAGGCAGGAAGTGGATCAGCACTAGAATTCTTCTGTGGCTTCAAGGTGAGCCTACATGCCAGGGGTCCCCAGGGACTGGAACATGAGTTAAATTCAGTCAGAGGGAGAAGAAAGGGTGCATGTCTAGAAGTAAACTTCCATTTAAAATCTCTTCCGTAATCCATGGGTCTTGACAGCTCTAACTACAGTAGTTTAAGATGTTTAAGCTGTCAACCACTCCAAGAGGGGGGTGAAGTCCCTCTGAAGGGACCACTAAGGACAGGTGAACCTACTGATGGGGCTTTTCCTTCAGCAGATGAGTGGGCACGTGGTTTAGTGTGGGTGTCATACAGAAAAGACCACCAGAATTGTGGAGCTTGGAATGCTGAGGTGCACCACCTGGGAAAAAGTGATGGAACTTCCTGTGTCAGGGTATCACTCCTTGAGGTCTGTTTCAGTGAGTAAGGCTGAAAACTCTGTTTATTGTATTTATGAGTTAATATTTCGAGGCAGGACACATAGTGAAACTGCACATGTAGAAAACATGAAGATTTGCAAGAAAGCAAAAGTGTAATTCAGGTGCCAAACACATCTTGGAGGTGAGCAGATGCAATCATCATCAGAGCCAGTAAGGGGAGGAGGGCTTTCTAATTATTTCCCCAAGGGAGAGCAGTTGTAAAGTCATTTTTGCAGCATTCATGGAAATATGTATTTAAAATATTTCAGAAGCACGCCCTGCACTCTGTTCACTCTGTAGCTGCAGATTAGTCCTACTGAAGTCAACTGGATTCCATTCCAGGAATCCTGCTCAGATAGACTTGAGCTCTGCAGTCATGTCCTTTGTTTTGCTTGCCTCCTGACAGCCCAAATTAAATGGAGATCTCTCTTAAGAGTGGTGAGGGAATGCTGACGGCATGTGCTGTGGGCACGGTGTGGAAACAACATCACTTCTTGCGTGGACTCAGCGTGGCCAAATGGCAGCACAGCATGTCTTGGCTGCACTTGTCTCTCAGGCAAGGCAGGTGATGCTGGGGAGGGGTGTGAAGGGTCCGAATTTGGAAGAGAAAATAATCAGAGATTGATGACTGGAAAAAAATGCTCAAGCCAAAATGCTTTCTCCCCAGGGAAGCTCTCCCACAGTCAGATGCAGTGTTGTTTAGCTGTCTGGATTTCATTCCAGGACTGCACATGGCTCTTAAGGTCCTGCCTGGGACTTTTTTTTTGTCTGCTGTTGGGTAGAAAATCCAAACAAACAGGAAATCAGGCCTGAACAGGAATCTCACATATCATCCACATCTTATCCCTGTAAAACCTATGCCCATTCCTTTGTCTGATTTTCTAATTGAATCGTCATGGGTGTAAAATCAGACTGTCAAATTTCCTCCTCTCGTTTGCAGAGAGCCCAGAGGGAGCAGGAGCCAGTGTACCATACTTTGAATTTGTTTTCCTTTTTAGAAGGGGCTTGCATTTTGGATAGTTTTTTTCCCAGGCTAATGTACATCTGATGTCAGGCTCCCCAGATGAGAATGGTTAGACTGGCGTTGTCATTTTTAGAAATATGTGCGAATGGAAAAATATCCTGGGAGTGCTGCCCATGGCTGATTTTGTAAAGTTTTACTCTCTGTTGTATAGGAACCATGAGCCAGGTACCTGTACTGAAAAGAAGCCTTACTCATAAAGTGTCTTACTCAGGTGTGTGTGCCAGACATGCCTTCTCGGTTTAGGGAGAGGGCAGGAGTGAATTTCAGCCAGGCAATATTCAATTCCCCTTTCTGATCAGATGACAAACAGCCAATTAGCAGCTTTCCCAAAGGAGGGAACAGCCGCAGGAAGAGTTCCTGGCAAAAAGTGGATTTTCCAAGGTTTAACTGTGAAGGTAACCATAGTGGTGCAGAGAAATCTGCCTGCCCTGTGTCTGTTCCTTCCAGTTTGGTGCTGACACGACTGGGACAAGACAGCGTAGAGCTGAGCTGGTTTGCAGTGAACCAAACCTGCAGCTTTCTGATTCCCGGCGAGGTGGTGGAATTTGGAGGATGAGCACAGCTGATTCGCCCTGCTGTGAATGTCAGCAGTTTTTGTAGGATTTGTGGGGGGCTCGTGTTTGCTGCCTCATCAGAGCAAACGCCTTGTTAGCAGGTCCAGGCTGACACTGAGCGAGCAGCGGGTGGCCCAGGGGCTCAGGCAGCGCAGGCCGTGCTCTGAGGGTGCAGCACGGAACAGAGCGGCTCTGTCCCTAGCCAGGCCGGCAGCCAGCCCCCGCTGAGCTGCTGGCTCTGGGTCTCTGCAGGAGCCTGGAGCCGGTGCTTTTCACTGAGGCCAGGCAGCGCTCAGGGAGTGGCAGGGTCCTGCAGCTCCAGCAGAGCTCCGTGCTGAGCCGGCCCTGCCGCCCGGGAGCCTGTGGGAGCGGGGAGGATCGGGATGTGCTGAGCTGCCCCCGGCTCGGTGCTCCACAGAGCCAGCACGGCTCTCCCCCAGCTTTGCCGGGCACATCAGCCATCCCTGGACAGTGGCAGGGCGCTTTTGTGCACACCGTCCTTCTCCCATCCCTCTCTCCCTTCTGCAGGCTCTGCAGGCTCTGCCTCATCATCATCTCCCTCCCGACTTCCATACTCCAGGCTGAGTGGATGTGGAGCCCGGTGCTTCCCATTGAACAGGGCCAGTCCTCTTCAACGTATTTATCAAGCAGCTGGATGCAGGAGTTGAACACACCTTCAGCAGGGTTGCTGGTGATGCCAGTACGTGCCATGGAGCACATGTTCTGGCCCCGGGAGGGATCCCAGGGCTGGCTCGTGTTGGGGATGATTCCCCACACAGGGACACCGTGGCCGTAGCAGGAAGTTCAGGTACAGCTATCTTCACATGTGGTTGGCTCTGTGGAGCACCGCAGAAACAGATTTATATCAGCTCTGCAGACAGCAGTGCCTTGAACTGAGCTGGGTTCAGTCTGGAGAAGGTTTGGTGGTTTTTTAGTCACTCTTTTGTTCATCAGTAATTTTTGAACTCGTTAGCCATTTCCAACCGAATTTGGCCAAAGGACACTGGCCTTGAAGAAGATAACTTCTTTTTACAGCTTTTGGAAAGGCGTCTGGCTGCTTGGGGGAAAGGAGGACTGGAACTAAAACTGATTCTCTTAGGCAAAAGCTTTTAAGCTGTGAGCTGTCCTAAACTGTCGCTCTATCAACACAGGAGAGACTGTGGTATGTTCCCAGACTTCTCTGAAGTGCTGCAAATGCTGATTAGATGGGATTCACAGGATAACAGCAAGAAGCAGAGTTGTGCTTAGAAATAAGGCAAACAGTGCTTTGTATCTTGAGGCAGATTTCCTTCCTTCCTTCCTTCCTTCCTTCCTTCCTTCCTTCCTTCCTTCCTTCCTTCCCATA
>VXAD01008598.1:136800-184296 GCA_013399195.1 Dicrurus megarhynchus
CCTTCCTTCCTTCCTTCCTTCCCTCCTTCCTTCCTTCCTTCCTTCCTTCCTTTCTTCCTCCCTCCCTCCCTTCCCTTCCCACACCTTCCCGCACCTTCCCTCACCTTCCCTTCCCGCACCTTCCCGCACCTTCCCCCCTCTCTGAGGAGATAAAACCTTGAGTTTAAAGCTCGTATCCTCTTCTGCTGCACTGCACTGGTGATGTTGGAGAAGAGGAGGCAGAGAGGGAAGGCTTTACCAGGGAAGAGTTTACAAGAAGAATGGATCCTTTCTACTGGACTTTAAATAGGCTGGGTTTAAGTCCTCCTTTAGGAAACCTGCACAGGATCAGTACTGTCTGCAGCTCCTTTACCTCCTGGAGCTGAGAAATACCTAATTTTATTCCGTTTTCAAGGCATGAGACACTGCAAAAGAGTTGGTTGATTCTTCCCTACCCAATTTCCATACACATTATGCCCACTGGTGGCATTTGCTGTAGGACTTCTGGGCTGAATTGAGAATGGACAGGAAGGAAAGCAAAACATTATCACTATGCCATGTTAAGACTGGAACTGAAAGCAGGACTGAGCTGTAGATAACTTTCCCCCGATCACACCGTGCTGGGCTGCAAAAGAGTAGGGCCCATACCTTAACCTTAAGGACCACGTGGCCACACTTATGCCCACATATTTCACAGACATAAGCTAACATGAAACTGTAAAGTTATTTACCATCATGTTTATCACTAATCACCAGACTTTACCCTGCTGGTCTAGCCAATGCAATCAGTTTTGTTTACATTCTTAGACTGCTCATCACTAATTCTCTGGATGAGGTCCTTTCAATGATGCCATCTAAAATGTGGCTTGTAGCCCACTTGTATTGGCTCTCTGTGAGCAGCAAGGCAGCTGGGGGTTTGAAAAAGAAAATATAGGTACATATATATTAGCAATGTGTGATTTCTGAGAAGAAAGTGGATCTCAAAGCTGCCCTTTGTCCTCAAAAATTTGGCCCTGTCAAGGAAGAAGTGTTATTTCCTGGTCCCTTATGGTGGGAGAGTTTGCTGTGCTTGAGGAAAAAGTACCACTTGATGTAACTATCAACCTGGGGCTCTGAGCTGATGGTTTTTTATACCTTGGGCCTTGTTTCCTCAGGGCTTTAGTCTAGGGCCAGTCCTGTTCAATTGGTTATCAATAACCTGGATGCAGGAGTCAAACACGCCATGAGAAATTTGCTGGTGACACCAAACTGGGAGGTGCTGTTGACTCTCTTCAGAGCCAAGAGGCCTTGGTAGGTTGGAGAATTGGGCTGTGAGCTGTGGGGTGAAATTTTAACAACAACAGATGCTGGATTCTGCCCCTGGAACAGAGGAATGCTGGGCACAATATACACTGGGACAGGAGTGCTCAGACAGTTGGGCCTTTCCAACTGAAAATACTCTTATTTTTCTGTTCTGTTTTCTAAAGTTATGCATCACCCTGGAGAGAGGGTAGTCATGCTTGATTGGTTCACACAGAGGCAAATCCGGGTGAGGATCAGAAGGCATTTGATGTGCTGCCACTGTTAAGAAAGGCTGCGGAATTTTGTCATCGGTGCAGTGATGGATTTCTGGTGGAATATGTTCAAAAGCAGTGATGAAATGCTCACCAGAGCGGCCACTTACAACACTTTTAACTTTATACCGTGCAAAGCACACAGTATCTCTACCAAACCAGTGGTGAACAGGAAGAACCTCCTGTTGAAATCCCATTTTTACATTAACCTTATCATGCTGTGAAGTCTGACTCATGGTTGTTGAACACTCAGCCTGTGCTGCTCTCTCTAAAAGCAACCTTCTTTTGAAAGGTAAGAAATGCTGCAGAAGAGGGGCAGAGGCCCAAACATCCTCACCTTGAAGCCTGTCATGGCTTCCAGGGTCTAGAAAAATCTTCAGTGAAAGTCTTGTATGTGCTTTATTTTCCCTTTATGTTCTTTTACCCCGCTAAAATAAATGTAGCAGCCTGCTGCAAAACAAATGGAACGTAATCTGCCATTTTTTCTCTTGACCATTTTGAAATAGTCTGTTCAAATAGCCAAAGAATGGCATGCAGGCAGTTTGTGAAATCATTTTGCATGAAGGGATTTCAAAAAGCTTCCCCAAAAGCTACCTACAAGTTATTAACTCACATTTGGGGACCATCTGCCCAGTGGCTTTTCAAAATAATACTATAAGCACACAGGCTGAAAGCAAGAAATATCTTACAAAAGCATATTTTCCAGGAAAAAAAAGAAAGAAAAAGAAAAGGAAATGAGAAAAAAGAAAAGGCAAATTCCCCAATAACTGAGCCTTACCTTTTGTTGTACCCTAGGTGATAAATCAAAAGGTATGTGGGAACAGAGAGTATCTGGGGCATTGCCACAACGCATGTATGTTCTGAGAATCATCTTGCAGTTTCTGTTGCAGAATTTTGACCTATTTTGCTCCTGCTACATTTGTTTGGGGAAAATGCAGTGCATGTAACAGGGACAGTATTGTGGCTCTTCAGGTTTTACAGGCAAGAATTTACAGCAAGTTCTCTTCTGTAGAGAATGCCCAGAGATTGGAAAGAGGTTTTTTTCCTAAAGCTTCACCTATTTGGGAACACTTGGGAAGTGTAATCTGAATGGAAATTAGAAAAAAAATAGTTCTTAATTACGATGACTCCAAATGTTGCACACTCCTTTGTGGATAATCACACCTGGAATAAGGGTAGGCCTGACTTATGTGTAACTAAGTCCACTTTGGAATACTAAACCAAATTTCATCTTTATTGTTTTAAAGGAGAACAGCTGTGCAGGGACTACCCAGAACAAACATGGCTTTTTCCTAAGCAGACAGTCCTTGTTGTTAAAAGTCATCTCAGAAGTCAGGGAGGACACTGAAGTCATTGCAAACAGAGATGCCACCGCCGTAATTTGCTGTACACAAAGGGAACACTTCAACAAGGTGCTGAGCAATATTTTTTTGATGTGCTACATTCCTTTTATCATCTGTGGGTGTTGAGGGGCATTGGTATCACCCATGGTGAAGTACAGGTGGCATGGAGGGTGACCTGTGCTGCTCAGTACCAGTTATGTCATAGCTGTTACCAAATTTCATAGGCGTTGAACGAAGAGTAACTTAATCCTGTAAGGGGTAAAAAAACCTTTACCATTCTTAGCTGTAGAGCACTAACCCCTGGGATCAATTCAGGATGGGGATGATAAATATCCATACAAAAAAGCTGAGAGAATTGGGGTTGTTCAGCCTGGAAAAGAGAAGGCTTTGGGGTGACCTCATTGTGGCCTTGCAGTGTCTGAAGGGAGCCTGCAGGAAAGATGGAGAGAGACTCTTGACAAGGGCCTGAGGTGACAGGACAAGGGGGAATGGCTTCACACTGACAGAGAGCAGGTTTAGTTTGGATATTGGGAAGAAATTTTTCCCTGTGAGGGTGCTGAGGCCCTGGCACAGGTTGCCCAGAGAAGCTGTGGCTGCCCCATCCCTGGCAGTGTCCAAGGCCAGGTTGGATGGGGCTCAGAGCAACCTGGGATAGTGGGAGGTGTCCCTGCCTGTGACAGGAGATTGGAACTGGATGATATTTAAGGTCCCTTCCAACCCAAATCATTCCATGATTCTAAGACTGGAATTTGGACCAGAGAGATGCCCACTCCACCCTTACCTGATTCAAATTATATTTGGACTCTGAAGACCTGTTGAGCTGTAGAATTGAATGGATATTTTGCAACTGGCTTCAGCAGACAGAGAAAGGATGAAATAGCACTGCTGCTGGTTTTGGTAAGCTTTCCCAGTGCTGGTTGGATGGAGTAAGGGTCGGTCTCAGCTGTGTTTTGAACTAGTGGCAAAAATCACTTTGGAAAAGGAGCAGGATGAGGCAATTATTCCTCACTGTCAGCTTGGAGCCTAAATTATGATTCAGTCATTTTCTGTGGTCTCTTATATAAGGCTGGGTGTCACTGTCAGTCCATAATGCTTAAGCTGGGAAAAATGGAGCTGGAGAAGGTAGGAACAATTCTAGGCCAATGGGACTTTTGGTCTTCCCCTAAGAAAACTTAACTGATGGGTTGCAAGTGCTGAACTGCTGTGTAAAGACCTTGTGTAGCATCACAGCATGCCAGTACTTACTATTTGAAAAGATAGCTGGAATAGCAATCTATTCCATGATTTTATCTTCTGTAGTTTATGATCTGGATATTCCCTTCAGTGTCCCGGCCCTTTGGAATCCATTAAAGTTTTTGGCTGCTCTGATTACCTGTGTCACTAAGTTCTATAGCCTGATCTTATATCCACATCTTGTGTTAAAAAGTAATTCCCTTCCCCTGCTTTTAAATTTTCTGCTGTGGATCTTTCACACATCTCCTGTAAGGCTTCCTATTCA
The DNA here is from genome assembly GCA_013399195.1 of Dicrurus megarhynchus. NCBI lineage: Eukaryota > Metazoa > Chordata > Aves > Passeriformes > Dicruridae > Dicrurus > Dicrurus megarhynchus. Next base: position 141,174 of record VXAD01008598.1, read on the forward strand.
GTTTTAAGCTCCAGCACCTAAAGCTGGATCCTAAAATGGGCTGATCCACAGGTTACAGTAAAGATGATATTTTCACTTTCACTCTCTTTTCCTCATGCACCCTGTCACCACTACAGCTTTGGCTGCACCCTGCGTAGTGAACACAAGCCTTCACTTTGCAGGGAGTGAAACTTCACTGGTGGTCTCTCACAGGTAGAATTTAGAGCACTGACCCAAAGTGGTGGCAGCCAGGTCTCTTGAATATTCACTGTTGGTTAAGTGTCAGGCAGATTCAGATTTAAATTTGGGCTGGCTTCTTGTTAACCAGCATCACTACAAATACCCAGAACATGTTTTTTCAGAACACAGACAAACATTTAGATCTCTGTGGTACATGTGAGGATTTTTCCTTACACGTTATGCAGCTGCAAGTTTTACTGGCCATTTTGCTGTGTGTTCACCCAGCTTTTTCCTCTTTCTCTGAAGGATCTCAACATTCTTTTTGTCCCAGCTACTGTAAATCAATTGAGCATTTGCAGGCTACTCTGTCTCATTTCTATCTTTCCAAAGAAAATTCAGATACTCAGTGGAACACAACCACCAGGGAGCCTTGCCTGGTCTCCCATGATTACACCAGGTGTGTCACTCGATGAGAGGGGACATTCAGCCTTTCTTGAAGCAGGTGCAGGCTTCACAGGAAGAAATCCCTTTTGGTACCTGAAGGGATAAAGATGGAGAGGAATTTTTTACAAATGTAGTGACAGGACAAGGGGGAATGGCTTCACACTGACACAGAGTAGGTCTAGATTGGATATTAGGAAGAAATTCTTCCCTGTGAGGGTGGTGAGGCCCTGGCACAGTTGCCCAGAGGAGTTGTGGCTGCCCCCATGCCCTCTCCTGAAACATCTTTTGCTCCTTTTCAGTTTGTGCATGGCCTGGTTCTTCGTACAACCACCAGAGTCATTAGCAAGACTGTCTCACCAAGCTGCCCTGGTAGTTCTGACAGCCCCCATGAGTCAGAGCAACACCTCCCACGAGCTCCAGCAACACCTGTGGAAGTCACACACTGTCAGACTCAACACTGCCTTGTGCCAGCCTCAATTTGCCTTTGTCATAGGCAAACCTGACCTGATGCTGCATTTTATGAGGGGAGTTGCTGCTGTTTCAGTAAAGCCTGTGTTTTTCCGATGGGAAGGTGCTCCTGGTCTACATTCCCAGTTCACAGAGAAAAAGTCTGTGCCCACAGAGCCTGTGTAGGAGCAGGAGCAGAGGAAAGGCAGTGCCACAGAAAGATTGCTGTCACGCTGCTGAATGTATCAAGGCTGATCTAATTGAGCTGGAGATGAAAGAGTTAACCCAGGCCTTGCCATGGCAGCCAAAGGGTGCACTTTAGGTAATTTCCAGTGTCTGACTTAAAAACAGTAAGTCACAGCCCAGATGCAGTGGAAGACACTTGGTGTGGTGCCACTGACTTCGCGGGGGTCAGAACTGAGCTCAGGGCTCAGTGTAGACATTTTGGACAGCACGGTTCAAGTAGAGGATACTGATCTCTGCCAAGAGCTTAAAACTGAATCCAGCCCCCACAGAATCAGGTGGTTCCTTAGGAAAGTTTGTCAGACTTGTCAGTATCGACAGTAGATTTCTGATGTATATTTGCTGAATTACTCTTTTGAGAAATCCCCTTATTAAGCAAGTCTGCTCTCCATCTGGTGCTGATCTGACTGAAAATACAGCGAGATTGGCACCTCATTAATTCATGGACAGGGTAAGTATAAAATTTGCATTAATCAGTTAATACTAGAAAGTACAAGACTTGTAGTTTCTTGAAAAAGCAAACTGTGAACCTTTCCTCTTAGGACAGAAACTCTTTGTGAGATGGAGAAATATCTCACACGTTTCTTGTGCCGAAATATCGAGTAGTGATGTTTGGGTTTTTCAGATTCCTTTCCCATAATTCTTGTTCCAAATATAGAACTATACTTGTCTTGAAACTGGTGACACTTCATGTTCAAGGCAAAATTCCTGCTCTTTAATGATGAGGTTTTATTTTTAAGGCTTTAATCTTACATCAATGATTTTAAGTGCTTTTCAGTGATGCTCTGAGCGAGGAACTACCATCCTTCTTTGCTGTTTTCAGTGCCAGATGACATTTTTATCATGGCAAATGGATGGTAGGCATCCATTTGCCATGAAGACTGAGTTCCAGGGAATGCAGCGTACAGATGCGAGGCAATTTTGATCATTGCTCTCTGGAAATTACAGTGATTATATACATTTCAGTATTTAGTTTGCCGTCTGGATTGCAACTCCTTCTTCTGAATCACTAGAAGGAAATCACACTAGTTTTATTTTTTTGTCTGGGATATTAAAAATCTTGTGTAAAATGAACCACCCTGCTCCAGCTTGTAGGAAGGCATCCTCCTCAGCCTCTCCTGGCAGTTACTATCTGTGAGAGGTGGCAAAGAGTTCATCTCCTGTATGATTGAGGAAACCTTTGCCAGAGAACTCTGGATTGAATCAGGAATGTTTCCATGAAAAGTGTATCTTCCAAGCACCTAACATCCTCCAGAAAAAAAAAGGTTCATGGAGAAAGTCCCTCGCTTTGCTCTATCCAATGTCCCTATTGACTACAAAAGTGTCCCTGCACTTCCTTTCCCTGTGTTTGGAGGAGGTGGGGGGAGGAAGTGCAGAGACCAACTCCATGTGAATGGAAAGCTGCTCTTTGCAAGTCATTTCCTGACTGTTCTGAGTGATTGCTTTCACAGAATCCTTAGGGCTGGAAGGATGATCCATTCCAACCCTCCTGCCCAGGCAGGGTCACCTGGAGCAGGTGACACAGGAACACATCCAGGTGGGTTTGGAATGTTCCCAGGTGAGTTTGGAATGTCTCCAGAGGGAGAACTGCAGGTCCTCCCTGGGCAGCTGTTCCAGTGCTCTGCCAGCCTCAATGGAAAGTTCTTCGTCATGTTGAGGTGAAACTTCTTGTGTGTTAGTTAGCTTATGGCCATTGCTTCTTGGCCTGTCGCTGGCCACCACTGAAGAGAGTCTGGCACCATCCTCTTGGCACCCTCTTTGAGATATTTTTATGTCCTTTCCTGAGCTTTTGTGCAGCTCAGGTGATAAGACAGAGCTGAAAAGTAAGATATGGAAAGGGTTCCTCCTGATTCTTAAGAGTCCACTTAGAACAGCTGCAGACAAAGGTTCAGAACAGGAGATTGCAGCTCAGGACAAACCTTACTCTAAAGGACTGCTGACAGGTGTTTGACAGCAAAAACTTGTTTAACTCAGTAGTACCAAGGAGCCTCTCTGTTAACAGAAAGCTCACAGCAGGACACTGCTTCATTAACAAGATTTTCTCTGGCTGCTCCAATTCCCTTTAGCTTTTTTTTTATTATTTTTTACGGTAATCGTCTTTCAAACTGCAGCAGCATTTGTTGTCCTGAGGTGCTGACTGCAGTGGAAGAGATTTTAGTGGAAGCTTCTCCTGCAGTGTGCACAGGCTTCATTTAAGGTCAGCAATCACATCCTCCTCAGCCTCTCCTGGGGCTCTTGCATTGTTCATCCTCCAGCTGCAGGAATTGTCTGAGACGAAGGGCATGACTGTTGTGTTGAAATCACATTTCTAGACTGAGGGTGGACTGAGGGAAGCTTCTGCCCTTTGGATTCAGGGGAACCTGACATTTGGATGTGGCGTGGATGTGCAAGCCATCAGCCTTGCTGCTCCATCATGCACATCTGCCCCCCTCCAGGCAGCCAGTTATGTTGGGAAGGCACAAGAGGAGAGGGCAGAGCATGTGACGGGTGGCTTGAGCTGGTGTTTGGGTTCTGAGCGACAAAGTCCCTGCTGGATGAGGCTGTTTCACCAACAAAAGGCTCATTGACTGTTCTGAGTCATCATCAGCAGTCCATGTGAAGGACTTGAGTTGATGTGACCATAGGAGGTTTGCCCCATCTGGAGAACAAAACATCCACAGAAATTAAAATATGCTTTATGTTTTCCAGTGTTACCTGGAGAGCCAGATGGGAGCAAAAAGGAAAAGCAGGAGGCCAGATGATCTAAAAGCTTTTGAGAAAGGGATATTTAATATCATTTGCTGCATTTGCCTGTGAAAGCTGGAATAACACAATGGATCACAAGTGATCCTCCTGCTAAACTGAATCCAGAACCAAGCTGACTCCTACCTGCCTTCTCAGCAAAAAAGGGGATTACTTTGGCTAGATACACTCTAAGGTCCTGGAGAGCCCATTGCTTCAGGATCTGCATGAGGGGAATCTTGCTACTGAGTGGAATTGTCATACCCGAGTTAGGATTTTATTCCCCTTTCCCGAGAGAAACACCTTTTTTTTGGCAAGATGCAAATATTCTGTGTACAAAGCTCCTCTGACACCTTTCAATGAAGTTCATTTTTGAAAGTGGCAGGGCAAAAAAGGAGGAAACATCTTCTAGAGTCAGATTTAGCCGTCATTTTCCGGTACGATATTTTTTTTGAAGGGTGATATCGTGCTGCTTGAAGTACTGCCTCTAGCCCAGGGAATATTTGCTTTTTCATATAAAGAGTGAACCTTCTGTGCTCTTGGCTTCTGACTGGTTAGAAAATGCCCTCAGGAAGATGGATATGGAAGTTCAGATACAGGGAAGGGAGGGAATTGTGATTCTTGAGCAGGGGCTCTTACCATTCAACAAGGAGGTAGGAGAAAATAATTATGGTTCCTCTGATTAGCCTCATTTCTGGGAGGAGGTAAAATTTAGGTTCCTAACTAGCAAACTCTATGTTACTTCTGGATTTAAAGAGAAGCCAGAGTCCAGGCACCTGGGGAACTGAATCCACTGGGAATCCTGCACTGTGAGTGCAGGATTCTACAGCAGCAGACTGTGCTGGGGTTTAGATGTTCTGCCTTTGGGATCATGGTAGCTATATGTGCAATTAGTAAGGATTTAAACATCTAATTCCCCTTGTGACCTTCCCATCCCACTTCAGGGAATTGTGGTTTGGCCTCAGGAAGCATCGATCCTGGATGGTCTGCCTAGTGTGGCATCGAGGACCACGTCCCTGAGGTGATAACCAAGAAATGTGTAAGGAACAGCTCTTTTACTCATCTTGAATTACATTCACCTGTCTCTCACAAGCCCTTTCTCACCTCACAGGTTGACCCCTGTACTTTTACTAGAGGCTGGTGCAGTGCCAGCTTTCCATGAGATTGTCTGGAACTTGGACTTGTGTCCAGTGGAGTCACGAAGGCTGTAAAAACAAGGAAGAACTGCAACCCTCACGAGTGCTGAAGACAGTTTGCTAAAGGGATTCAACAGCCAGAGCAGGTACCTGATAAATCAGTAAATTCTGCTGCCTCTCTGTGTTTTCCAGAGTGACCTGGAGCCCAAGCAGGAGCGGTGTTCTCCAGATGGCTCTCCACGTCTTCCCTAACACACCAGCGAGCCACGAGACCGAGGCAGAAATTCCAGTGTGGGGAGGGTGTGAGTCATGAGATGGTGAGTGAAGGAAACAGCAGGATAAAAATAACAGAGCCCAGTGTGATGCAGAATATTAATCTCTTACCCTGTGTTATCCTCGCTCGTATTACAGGCGCTACTCTGCTGTAGCGTAGATGCTCTGCTGCTCCAAAAGATTATGGCTCGGGATGCCAGATTGCAGGGGCTCCTAATACTAGTGCCTGTAAGTTGGCTGAAAATTCTTAATCAAGAAGTTCCTGCTGTAGAAAATACGAAACCAAAGAGTGTCAAAATTCTACATTCGTATTTTTCGTGTTTACATGAAAACGTCGCTTTCAGTTAATTTGACTTCAACTAAAAAATTGATTTATGCAAAATTTAAAAGAGTAAAGTCCCTTTCATTTTCCAACCTTCTTTTTTTTCCTCTCTTCTTCTTCCTTCAAAAGGAGAAAAGAAAGAAGAGTATGAAAATACCATGAAAAACCCACATAAAATTCAACTTTGATTCTAGCTAACATAAATCAGTGGTAAAAAAAAAGTAGGAAAAGTGGAATTGGTAAAATAAAATTAAAAAAAAAGGCAAGTATTTTATTTTGAGATAATGAATCTCTCTTTTTCTACTCAAATTTGCCATCAGATTTGCTGAGCTTCATTCTGAGATCACTCACAACAAAATCAGGAGCCCTTTTAGGGAGCATTTCCAGCTCAGCCAGTGTGAGGTTTCTAACCCAGTCCCCTTGACATCTCCTCTAATCACTGGGCAATGATCTTCAGAAGGCTCTTGGGAGCTTAGAAAGCCTCTTACTCTGTTATTTTTCAATTCAGTCAGGAATCTGGGCACCATAAAGACAGCAGGAGCTTTTCCTTTAACTTCAAAGGGTGCCAGCTCTGGCACTGAGGCTTCACTGCAGATTAGCACGTGGGGAGCTCTTCTGACAGAAACCGCCCCTGTTATTCCTGAGTGGGGAGAACTGTTTATTTCATTTCACACAGATTCAGTTCAAAACCTTTCCAAAGGATTTAACTTTGCTGCTTTATTTTATTAGGGTTTTTTTTTTGGTTTTTTTTTAATGTAAGTCACCTTTGGGCTTAAGTTCACTTTCAAGACTGTGGAAAACTTTATCAAAACTGGGGAACAGCCCTCTGAGACAGGTAGGGAGGTGGCTGTGTGGTCCCCATGCTGCAGGACTCACAATGTGAAAGACCAATATTTGTAGGGCTCTCTCTCCTCTTTGCCCTTTCAGGGCTGCTTTATGAAGTGGAGCATTTGCACACATGCTGAAAGAAGGCACCATTCAATTGTGATGGACTTAAGGGGTGTATGTGTGTGTGTAAAATCATGTGGTTCAGGTGTGCAGTTATGGTCAGAGTACTCCTTGCTCCCTTTCAGACCCCGTTGAAAACAACTTCTTTGATCCCACTAAGCTGAAAAATCCCCTTTTTTCTGCTTCTTTCTTTTCTATTTTGTCTGGCTGGGAAGCTACTTGGGAGTAACTTTTCTGGTTTTAAATACTCTTCTTAAGCAATCTCCTGTTATTTTTTACTTCTACATTTCCATCTATTTAACTTATTCCCGTATACCAAGTCTTTTTATTTTCCATGCGTAAGGAAAGAAAGACTTATTTTGGAAGTTCTACAAAAATGGAAGTCATTGTAATCATGATTTGATGTCCTTGGAACGCACTTTATTTACTATTTGTTTTTATTAGGACATTGTTTGAACGTAACTTTAAGCCCAGTAAGGTTCCAGGACTAATCTCCTGGGAGGGGATATTTATGGTCCATATTTTCAGAGAGGGAGATTGGAAGTAGAAAAAGGCTTAAGTATTTAGGCCTCACTTCAGCTCTGAAGGCAGGGGGGATCTGCAAATAGTCACTTGACCAGTGCAAGTAGTCGGTGGCATGTGCAGATGCCCAGCTCCGAGGGGCACTTGCATTCCATGTGTGCTCATTCCAAGCAGAAACGTGGGCCTCAGATTGTGTGCATTACTGCAGGGGAACTGACCTATTTTTCTGGAGAGGAAAAATCTACCATAAAAATCTAATTTGCAAGGATTGTGGGAGTGGAAACAGGGCTGTTTTTTCTCTAGGATATTTGGTTATGCAAATAAATTGATGAAGGAGAAACTTCCAGCAGGAAAACCGCTGATGGTGCTGGGCGTCACTCAATTAATTGTAACACTCTTGAAAGGAAAGTGAAATAAAGGTGAACTTTTCAGAGAATCAGAGAATCGTAGAATGGCCTGGGTTGGAAGGGACCTTAAAGATCCTCTAGTTCCAACCCCCTGCCATGGGAAAGGACACCTTCCACTTTGTTCTAAGCCATAATTTTGTGTCCAGTGTGGAGCCTAATGATTTTTCCTCGTTACTTACTGCAGCTTTTTGCATGACAGTCTCCTGATTGCTTTCCTCTTGCAGACACTGACCATTAGGAGGACACTGCTGCAGAGTCTGAAACCAAACCAGCCTATTCCTTGTTCTCAAGTCATCTTGGGTTGCAAGATGCCGAAACACTTCCTTCTGGATAAATAACTGTGATGTCCCCATCATCCCCAGAATTGGATTTCTTCACTGGGATTGCTGAAACGCTGGTCTGCTCCAAGGTTTCTCTCATAGAGGAATTGTTCAGCTCCACAACAGGAGTGAGAAAAGTTTAAATGCTTTGGGCTCACTCCCAGGCACAAGACTTATTATTTGAGCTTTTGTTTGGAAATAAATTGAGTTCTTGTCATAGATTTGGCATCTACTCCCATGGTTCTTACATATCAAACTTTCTCATCATTCTGGAAGAAGATTCAAGTGTTTGTTCTCTTTCTTTTACTGGCACTCATCTTTGTTTATTTATTTTGTATTCTTGAGATGTGCTGCATCTCTGGAGTTTGTATTTCTACTTTTAGCGTAAAAATGCTGTACATACAAGTCTAGAATGCATCTGAAGATTAGTCTAATTTTTCACGTGACTTTGACTTGAACATTTTTCTGTTTATGTTTATATTGCTATTTCAAATATGTGCATTGCCTGTATTCTTTATGCCTTTTCCCCATCTATAACTCAATAAAATAATGTCCCCATTCTGCAGAACCATATCACGAGTGCGTGACAGTGGTAACAGTTTCTGAATAATAATGACTGATAATTGTAAATGTGTTGATCTATATTTATATCTATTTCTGTATCTATATCTGTCTGTCACAGCCTGAAATTCTTCTGATGTGGGATTTGAGATGGTGAAAAAATTACCAGCGAGTGGTAAGCTCGGCTCGGGGATAATTCTTCATAAGCCTGTTTGGACTTGAAAGGTAGCGTTTCCTGCTCCATAAAGGTTTATGTTCTTTATTTCAGTTCTCAGCCATGGCTAAATTTAGAACTGATATTACATGAATCAGTGGAGTGTCACCCATTTCACCAGAGAAGTTTGTGTGAGGACAGTACTTCCCTGTGCTACTCTTGGAACTCGATGTTGTGGGACCTGGCCCTGCCTTGTTAGAGTCCTTAAGGCAGATTCTCAGCTGGCATGAACCAGCCTAATTTCCTTGACATTAGTGGAGCTCTTCTGTTTTTTGCTCACTGAACACCTCAGAGTTTATCTGCATTTAAATGAAACTTGTTTATATGAAGCACAAACTTTTTAAAGGAGTTTGTTGGGTTGTTTTTAACCCTCTCTGCTAAGGAACAGAGTACCGTGACCTGGGGGATCTGTGGGCTGATGCAAGCCTTAGGCCTTTAACTGGAGGACTTTATCCTTGTCACATGGATCTTCCAGTTCCTTCCAGCTCCCTTGGTTTTCTTTTGCTGGATAGATCCAGTGAGGTGCTCATTTCTGTGCTGAGGCATAGTCCTGACTGACGTGAACAGATGCACAAATGGATTCAGGACTGAGGCTTTAATGAGGAGATTTCTGAGCCTCTGGAAACAGGCTTTGATCTTAGAGTGAACTTATCAAAATTCTGAGCACTCTGAGCATTCGTGGACATTAAAGTCCCTCAGAGCAAGGACATGAAACCATTCAATGTCTCTCCTGCTTTGGGGAGATTCAGCTTTTTTTTTTGGCATATTTGTTAAAAGACATTCACTGCCAGGAGAAACTTGAGGCCTTTGTACGATGCTGGCTTTTTACTGCTGTAATATTCCTTAGGGTCTCAAAGGTTTAGCGAAGTCAGTGGGAAATTTTCTATCACTTTCAGTGTGTTGGGAACATGTCCTTGCTGCAAGTAAGACCCCATCAAATACAGCTATTTACAAAGCAAAGAGGGAAGGACGTTTCTCGTCCTTGTCTGTTTAATGCTGTATGCCAAGCCTCTGTTCAGGATTTTAATTCGTACAAATTGCAAAGTGTCCCATTTAAATAGAAGGAAGGCTGAACCTACTCAAGCTGTGGGATATTTACCACAGGGAATGGGCAATAGGACCTCCAAGGGGAAGCCTGAGGATTGTGAGTGGTGACAGTGGTGATGGGGATAGGTGACTTGTCTGGCTTACCTACACCTCCATCACTGAACTGAGTGGAGCGCTACGTTCTCATGTACCCCAAAATGACAGCTCCTGATTCCTCTTACCTCTTGGAGGCATAGTATACACAACTAGACATCTCCAGTCAGAAGCAAGGTATGTTCCTGTAAACAAACATCTGGGGCTGGCTTATAATTAGCGTTTCTATTTATAGGACATCTTCTTTCACTTAGGTACACTACTGCTGCTGTTTTGCCAAAAGCATGCTCATTAATTTCTTTCCAGCTTCTCCTTGTCATTATTAGAGGATAGGAAGCAAGTTCACGGTTTAATAAGCTTGAGTTTCAGACTAGGCTAATCAAATCATTTTGATCATTTTATCAGCTTTTAATTTGCAGTAAAAGATTCAATTTAGATGAAAATATCTTCAACCTGAAAGGGGGATTTTGCTTAGAAGTTGACTGTCCTTAACCAGCTGCCAGCTCTGTGCTTGGGCTTTGTGCCTGTAGTTACAGGAAAAAAGGTCCAAGGTAGTCAGGAAACACAAAAGAAGCCTCTTAATGATAAGAAAGGTGACGGACTGAAATCCACCGAGGTGAACGTGGTGCAAAGACCTGTCTAGGACAGGACTCTTAATCCCAGGATCCAGTCCCATAGCCTTGTGAGCGTGTTTGCAGCAGAGGAACCTCGCAGAGCATGTGCCTGCCATCAGCCTGAACCGGCTGCCAACACTCTGCTGAACACTGAGTTCATTCATTATTATTGCTGGGTTTTCAGGAGGCAAGATGAGCAAAATCAACATCAATTTCCAACAGATGGGACTAGAGGAGGGCAGCTGCAGGCATACGGTGCACTACATACGGCAGGCGAGCGCACGTGGAATCCTCTGCCCCCGGAGCTCCGGCATTTCCGCTACACAGGCGGCAGGAAAATACAATTATCTGAATTAACTGCCCGCAAATCCCCGTGCCTTGTGCTGCCCAGTCGGGAATTCAGGCAGGACTCGGGGAACACCGAGCACAGAGGTGCAATTCCTCACGTGGCCGCGGTGAAAAAGCACATTCCTGCCTGCGTGAGACGAACAAGGGCATTCCTGCGAGCCTCCTGCCTTTTCTCTTTTGTTCTTGGTAGCTCGTTCTATTTTGTTTCTACCTTTCAGGCTGGCAAATGAGATTACAGCACAGGCATGCAGAAAATAAAATGCAGTGGAAACGTGTAAACAAGATTACTAGGGCAAAACAGTGCCTCTCAGCACATTAACTGCACTGGGGGATGTGAGGCTGGGGCAGGGCTGGGAGCATTTTTTGCCTGGGTACAGCAGATGCTGGCAGAAGATATTAATGATGTGCACTGAGAGAGCTGCTCTCACCCTGCTCATTGAGTGCAGACAAACTGAGGGTGGGAAAGAAGCACAAAGAGTTTGATTTTATTTGTTTGGGGTATTTTTATTATTCTTCCTCCCCCCAAAATAACGCCTTGGAATCATGTTGGATTTTCACAGCTTTCAAAGGATCTCAGCTGTCATTTTGCTGTCTCTCACGTGTGGACCCACACACACTTGGCTCTGTGGGACACAAGGATGGGACACGGGAGCTGCTGTAGGATGGGAAATCTGATAATGACCAAAAAATGTTTTGTTGGTGATAGGGAGGGGATACTTTTGGTCGAGTTCCTTGCTGTTGGTTTAAAATGCTTGAGGTTTGTTGATACAAGCCCTGTCTGCCCAGTCTGTCTGAAGAGCTGTGGTCTCTTACCTTCGAGAGCTCTGCATGAAGAAGAGGCCCCAGGAGAAGTAAAATTAGCTTGTGTTTTTTAAAAAACAGCATAACCACATCACGACAAATCCTCCATCTTTCTGCTTGCTGGCAGAATCTCTGCTCCCTCCCACGCAGCCCCAGCTGGAGAGCCTTTACTTGCAGCAAAACCACTCTGGTGGTAACAGTCCCTTTCCACTCACTGCTCCCTTTTCCTTCCCTCCTAGGTAGCAGCAGCTGCCACTACAGCCCCTTTTTCTGCCTCTCAGGGGCTCCCCACTAATGCAATTTGCAGAAGGCAAAGGAAGAAAATACTGAATTGATGCTAGACAGGGCCAGGGTGATCTTTCTAGTTGCAGAGATTAAAAGGTCTGGTGCTGCAGTGAGCATCCTGCCTCACTTTCAGGTGGAGTAAAGTCTTTCAGCCAGGCCCTGAACCTGCCTCACCCACAAAGCCAAGGCAGAGGAGCTCTGTGCTCGTGTGCTTCTGGGTTTAAAAGTGCCTTTCAGGCCAGAGTTGAACCTGGTGTTTTGAGCCAGGCTAAGTTAATGTGTTGGGGGGAATGTGGCCATGTGGGAGATTTTTTGCACCTCACTGGCCAAAATCTGGTCTCTTTGGCAGTGCCAGGATCAGTGCTGCTGCTGGGGGGTCCTCTAGGGAGAGTGTCCCCTTATTCCCCTCTCTGTCAACCAGGGGAAGGAGGGAATAAGTATCTTGAGCAACCTGGTCTGGTGGAAGGTGTCCCTGCCCAGGCCAAGGGGTTGGAACGAGATGGTCTTTAAGGTCCCTTCCAGCCCAAAGTATTCTGTGATTCTGTGACCTTATTGAACCATGCTGAGTCCTGGCTGAGTCAAGGGCCCTTAGTTTCTGTCCTTCAAGAGTAAAGCTCAAAGCAGCTTTTGGCAAGAAGAGGAGGTAGATGGCAGGAATTAATTTTCCTCTGCTCACTCTGGGGTCTGCCCCCGTGGAAGCTGGGAACAGAGGTGTGCTCCAGCACCTAATGAAGTTTGAGTGATTGCTTCCCTTCTTGCTTAGGAAGCACAGCAGAGTGCTCCTTTCTGTGCCACAGGCCATCCTCCAGGACAGCTGAACAGGGATTCTAACGCTCCTGCAGGGAGAAGTGTCAAAGAGTGAGGAACGAGCGGAGCAGCCTTTGGGGACTGAAGGGGTGGCAGCAGCCTCAGTTTGTATGTTGGCTAAGGACTATTTGATAAATGGAGCACAGCTATCACCCCTCAGCTGCGTGGAGGTTACCAGCCTCTGTGGAGGATAACTGTGATAAATGGATGCTATAANTAAACAGGACAACTCACTGCAGCAGTGTGGAGCCAAGGTATCCGTGTAAGCACCTCAGCAGAGAGTCACAAACAAGCCTGAGGGGAAAAAAAATCTCACCTGTCAGTGCAGAATTCTCACAAAACCACCTGGTTGCTAGAATTCCTTACTCTGATATTCCATGGGTTTCACAAAATCATGGAATGGTTTGGGTTTGAGGGGACCTTAAAGCCCATCCAGTTCCAATCCCCTGCCATGGGCAGGGACACCTTCCCCTGTCCCAGGTTGGAACTGGCCTTGGACACTTCCAGGGATGGGGCAGCCTCAGCTTTTGCTGTACAAGTTTCTTTCAACTCATTCTCTCATTGACTGCAGAGCTCAGGCTGACAGGCAAACAGGATGTAAGAGCAAACCCTTTCCTATCTAGTTACAGAAATTACTGCCTTTGCTCAGCATTACATTAGAAGAATGATGCACTAAAGAACAAAATTCTCCTTTCGGAGCCTTCCCAATGCCATTCTCCATCCTCTGTCCAGCATCCCTGGGCCCCACTGGCACTGCCTGGCTGTGCAGGTGAATTCCCAGGCTCAGCACCACACCCAGGGGAGTTTCTGGGATCCAGAGATTTTTCCATTCTTTTTGTGCTTCATTAGTGTGACAAAAACCAGGCAGCTCCCAGCATGTATTTGTTAGGCACACATAGAGGGAAGAGTAAAGATCTTTAAATGCTGAGGGACATATTTTTCTCAGTAGCTTTTCCCAGCCTGTTTTGCCAAACCGGCACTCCCTGCTCAGCCTCATTTGGAAATTGCCACAAATAAAGCCCATACTGAAAACCTTCAAAGTACAAATAACTATGAAGAGAATGAGTCCAAGAGTTCACAGCTGTCCCAGCTTTTCCTAACTTAAATTGGGGTTTTGCTAGGCAAGGTTTGAGATTCTGGAAGAAAAAATTCTAATATAAAATAATTTCTTTTTCTTTTTCTTTTTCTTTTTCTTTTTCTTTTTCTTTTTCTTTTTTTATTTTTCTTTTTTTTAATAAAGTCTATTTAAAGCACTTTGATACACCAGAATGCAGTGCACAAAAGGCAGCTTTTATCACTTACCTTTGATCATCTAACAGGTTTTCTGTGAGGAGTATGAGCCAGAACTGATGGGAAAAAGAAAGGCACAGGCAATAGTTAATTGTGGTTTTTAAAACTGGCCATCCAGGCTCGTGCAGCTGAGCAAATGTGACAGCTAAAACTCTGACTTCCCTGGCTCTGTCCATATGAATTGCTGGTAAAACTTCCCTTCCCCGAGATGAACACTTAAAAACTCCATGGTGAGCTTTGCCATTCTCTGTGTTCGCACTGGTATGAGTCAGAATAAAAACTTCTCCTCACAACTTACTTTATTCACGATATAAGAAGGTTCTAAGAATCAAAGCTAGCTAAGTATCTCCTGACCCACCCTCCAAAAAAATGAAACTCAGGCCTAGAAGGGTCTGGTGTAGAAACTGTTCATTTTTTTTATGGTGCCCATAGTTTGAGGATAGGCATGAGGGAAAGTCATCCTCTGGAGTGATACAGTCCAAGGAAAAGCAGAATCACGTGTAAGAGAATGGATGGGATATGGGATAATAATAAATTCTTTTGCCATGGCTCGAGGCCAGGAAGATGGGATCGCTGACAAGCAGGTGAATCAGGTGAAAATGAGGTAAGAATATTCTCTTGTTCTCTGCTTGGGCACAGCGAGTCCACTCTGAGCAAGGTGCTTCGATTAAGTGGAATTCGTTTCCAGGCTACACAACCCCCCTTTCTCTGTGTAGGAGTGCGCCCCAAAGATCCATCTTAGCAAATAAATGTACCAAATTCCTGAAGGAATGGGCTGCTAACGGCCTTATAACGAAGGTGTGAAAGGCTTGGGGAAAGAAAGTTGTACAGTGGGGAAGAAAGTAATAGGGAATGACTGAAAAAACCCCAAACCCTGAGGCTCCAAAACTTCAGTGTAATGAACCTCCCAAAGAGAGTACTCAAATCCAGCCGGTGAAAACACCCCTTGGTGACCAGCTTGAACCTCTCAAGATATAAGGATGGGGTGAAGTGAAAATCACCCCCCTTTTCTGCTTCTTCATTGTTATCCTGTCTGCTCTGTGCTGGAAATGTGTCTCTGCTAGTCACAGAACAACAAAATGCAAGGGCAGGGGAAAGAAGGAACATTTGCACCGACTGGGATTCCATGGCCAATTGATTCCATGGCCACTGATCCCAGTGAATTTTAACAGGCTGATGCCAGCACAGTGCTATCTTTCTTTCATGGGGTGAATTGATTTCATCAGCCTTTTCCTTTCAATAAAAGGCCTGGCTAAAGAGATGGTAATATCTCTAAATGGGATTCTGGTGGTAATATCTCAAGTGAAAAAGCTGCAGGAGGCACAGGAAATTTCCATCAATCTTTTGTCTCAGGTAGCTGTGGCATTGAGAGCAGTTTTCGTGACATTTCTGAAAGAAATGTCAATAAATCAGCTTCACTCAAGGGCCACATTACCAGTGTAACCACTTTTTGAAAGAGGCTAGAAATAAAGACCTCAGCTCTGTTCCAACATGAATTTATGATTGTGAGGCACACCACAGTGTGTGAGACTTAAAACACAAACTGTTTTCAGAAAGACTTTTGGCTTTCTCCTGATGTAGTTTGATGCATAATAGCAGTTTATAGATGGTCACTTGTTCCAACACTTAAATGGAGAAGCAGGAATTTCTATTTTTTCTATTTCTCTTTTTTTCTGTTTTCCCCTTTATATTTTGTCCAAAATTTAGAACAGGAAAAAAATACTTAATGAAAATAACTGAAAATTTCAAAAGCTCAAACTGGAATGTTTTATAAGTCAGCAATTTTTTTCTAGCTGAAATGACACAGAGTGCCATGAATAGAATATATATGAAATTATAGCTAAACCTGAATAATATTATTGGTTGTAAGTGTCATAGAAACGAGATAAGAAGGTGAAACAGAGCTTTACTGCTCTGGATGAGAGGTCTTCAGTCACCTAAACCATGCTATCCAGAAGAACATTGTTCTAATTTCTTCCACTAGCTCCATTTTTACTCAAAATCCATTAGATGCTTCCCATTTTCCAGGGAGTTAAAGTCTGAGAAAACCACACTGGTGATCAAGACAGAAACAGAGAGTAAATAAAATGTGGATTTATTCTAGTGTGGAAGATTATGTGGTCTGATGTGTGTGGTCAGCTTTCCATGGCTCCCATCCAGGATCCCCATCAGCCTGTTTGTGTGCTTTTCTCTGTCCTTGTACTCCCAAAACACCTCCAGCAATCCATTGGAAGCTGTGGAAAAACAGGTCCTGCACTGAACACAACCCTGTGCAGGAAGAGTGATGTGGAAATATGAAGAATAACCTGTGAGGAGAGTAGTTTTATATTTCTGATCCCCATTCTGGGAATGACATCATTCCTTTCCAGATATACCCGAAATTAGAGCCCATATCTCAAAGTGTGTTTGTCAATTCAATCATACAAGGAAGAAAAGTAGGGAATAGTTGATACTTGTGGGTGAGTTAAGAAGAATGAATAAGATTAAAAAAATACCAGCTCTACTGAGGTAACAGCTCTGTTGTGCTTCAGCCTGGTGCTACAGCCCTTGTTTTTGTTTCTCTGTTGCCAGAAAAGCTTAATGGAGGTTAAGGTTTCTATCAGTACTTGAAATTTTATTTTCATATCTCGGCTACCACAGAACATAATGCAGGGAAATAATAAAATTTTCTTTCAGCAGCATTGATCCAGTTTGGACCTCATGTTATTTGGAGCTGTAACAGGTCAGAAGAGTTATCTTGATCACAAAATGCGGCACAGAAATGCCTTTACTATACATAAATTAAGATTAAATGGTATGGTTGCATCTCATTCCCTTAGGTAGTTTAAGGTTAAAACAGCCTGGCACCAGGGCAGAGCTCTGATAGTGAACATTTTTTATGCAGGCACTCCCATCTTCCAAAGCTCCAGCTTTCCCAAAAACCTAGTCTTTGAGCTTTGGTAAATTTGGTAGGACGTTCTGCCCTCATCCTTCTTAATGTCCTTCGAAATTTTCTTTTGGTTGTAATTACTTATCCTTTCTTCTTTATATATATAATTACTTATCCTTTCATACATATATATATATATAGATATATATATACATAAATATATATATATATAATATAAATATTTAATCTGATTGAGTAGGTTTCCAGATTATTGTATCCCATGAAGTTTCCCTGTGTCTGTGGCTTGTTCTTTATTTACTCAGATGTTTAGGAAAATAATCTTTCCACCTCTCACCATTAGATTGAATGATTGTGGTTCCCTACTAATATCTGGTGGTTAAGGTGGCCCAACAATCCTTTTTTTTTTTTCACACAGGATTTAAATTTTAAATAGACTGTTCTCCACCCTAACACTTCTCTGATGATATGCAAATGCAAGATGAGCATGAAAGACCATGGAGCTTCACTTAATCAAAGTGCAAATAAATGCACAAAGTAAAGACTTTTCTCTTTATTTGACACACTTAGAGAAGTTTAAGTGCTGGCCTTCAGATAAGTCCATTCAGTTCACATCAGGTGAGTGGGAGAAGATTCCAGGCCAAAGAGATTGAACCACTCACCACATGAAGAAAACTTGACCTGACAACCCCAAAATCTGCCCTCACATCAGCTGCAGGATCAGTGACCTCAGTGGCTCTTTCCCCTTTCTCTCCAGTGATTCTCTTCATGCTCCATGAAATGTGCATTGCTTTGACAGCCAGCAGAGCACTGGAAGATGGAAAACAAATATCACAAATGTAAAGTTCTTGGCTCACTGAGTTGATCTCCCAGCGTAGATGTATTTTGTCCTGCATGGGGTCTTCAAACTCAAAAACCATGGAATGACTTCTGGAAGAATTTGTGACCAAAAAAAAAAAGTTATTATTAGATCCCTAATTAGCCCTCTAATTTCTGATTCCTTTCTCTCTTGTCCACTGTCCTTTGCTCCCACAACACTCTTTAGCAGAAATCAGGTGTTGAAAGTGCTCAAAGCAGTCAGTGCTTGCAGTAGAAATTTTGCTTCTGGTCACAGGCAGTCCATACAGTTTGCTCCTTGTCTTGCTTAAAGATAAAAGATTTTCCTAAAGGCAGCTGCCTGGCTAAGAACAGAACAGGGAAAGCTGAAATTCCGGGGATTAAATTGGATTTTCCCATGCAAGAGCATGTATACAGTGAGATACATGCCAGCCTGTTTACCCCTCTGTAGAGTCCAGTGAAGACAGCTTCAAAAGCTCACAGATAGCTCACATACCAGGAGAAGTTACTTCTCAGTGATGAATCCATACTAAATTTATCCCAACTCCAGAGCAGCAGTTTATATTGCTATAGTTTATAGCAGTTTATGTTTTAAAAAAGAACCTCCTTTCCTTGCCTTCTGAGACTTGAGTTTCACTTGGGAAACTTCTCTCAACAGCTCTGATTTTCTTTTTTTTCCCCCTTCTCTTTCAAGTAAAATCATGAGCTGCTGAAAGGTCCCAATTTAAGTTCTGTGGGACAGCAGGGCCCTCCAAATGGTCTCTGCAGAAGTGGCTCTTGGCAAAGGTAACACGCCTGCTTTTTTATTTGGCTTCCTCTGTGAGGGTAAAATTCCCACCACAAGGGCAGCCATGGGCTAGAGAAGGAAGGTACTGTATAATCCTGGGAGATAAATAGTCAAAATATTAATGATCTGAAAGTAGGAAGAGGGATTACAGACCCCAAAGGGTACAGGAGATAAATATGTAAGGGTGCAAACTGGGGGGATATGATGAGAAAGGCAGACTAAAAGAAGAGGATGAGGGTTATTGTCCTCTGCTCTGTGAGAGTCCAGGGATGCCACTGAAAGGAAGATTTGCATGGGTACAGGATATAAAAAATAATTAGTGTTATAGATATGTGTTTTATTCGTGCCTATAAAGTTTATACCCATTTGTTATAAGTGTACGGAGCCAATTTCTTCAATTAAATAAAATCAATTTATTTGATAGCAAATTTGGCATAAATTTTGGACAAAAAGCCACAATGCAGAGAAACAGCTCCGAGCCCGGGTGTCGGCAGCTGGGTGACAGACAACCTGACAGGGTGTCAGAGTAGCTCTGTCCACCCCGAGGTCTCGGAACGGTGAGCTTATATACAGTTTATTTCGCTGGGGGCAACACTGTATTCAAAGTCCAAAAGTCTTAAGATATTTAATTTGGGTCTTGGGTTGTCCCAGCGAGAAACAATGTTCTTCCGAGGAGATGATGAAGTATTGATGAAATCTTATCTATGTCCAGGAAGGGGGTGATGTTCCTGAGATGCTGCATATCTTCATCAGATAGCTTATNGCTGAACAGGAGATGGGCCATCTCAAGAGGAACCACCCGGCCATTTTCACCATAATAAGATATCTGATGAAGATATGCAGCATCTCAGGAACATCACCCCCTTCCTGGACATAGATAAGATTTCATCAATACTTCATCATCTCCTCAAAAGAACATTGTTTCTCGCTGGAACAACCCAAGACCCAAATTAAATATCTTAAGACTTTTGGACTTTGAATACAGTGTTGCCCCCAGTGAAATAAACTGTATATAAGCTCACCGTTCCGAGACCTCGGTGTGAACAGAGCTACTCTGACACCCTGTCAGGTTGTCTGTCACCCAGCTGCCGACACCCGGGCTCGGAGCTGTTTCTCTGCATTGTGGCTTTTTGTCCAAAATTTATGCCAAATTTGCTATCAAATAAATTGATTTTATTTAATTGAAGAAATTGGCTCCGTACATTTATAACAATTAGGAAGAGGCATCATAGTCAGATAACATCATTATAGGAAATCTTCAGGAATGACTGACCTGTAGCATTTTTATTCCTCGGTGAAAGAGGTGTAAAACACATGGGAGGTTGTAATCATAGAGGTTTCTCTTCATTCTCAGAGTGTCCAGCTGAGTGTGGAGAAAGGAACCTGCAATCAGGCTGAGCATACAACAATATCTCTGATATTCTGGTTTAGGGGGTGGTTTCGAGGTTTTTTTTTTATTTTAAATACTTGCCAAACTCACTTTGTAAAATGGGTGCCCAGTAGCAATAGCTGGAATGTAATATGGCTCTGCTTGCTTTCCTCTGAGACTTTAGCCTGGAATCAGGTCACTGTAAGTGGACCTTTTTGGCCCATGTGGACTCATATTGTTCCCTCTTCCTCAAGTCCACCGATTTGGATGGATTTTGAAGCAGATGCCAAGAATATGTCACATGTAGGCCAAAGGTATCCCATTCCAGATTTGCAATGTTTCAACAGTGTAGAACAGTTTTGGTGGTTCTAGGATAGCTGTGGAGAAGAAGGGAAACATTATTTTCTGGGCTGAAGCAGTGAATTCCAGATAGTGACATCATAAATTTCAATGGACCTTGGATACATGGGTTCAATCATAAACTTTAGGCATTGAGCACCTTCAAATCCTCAGCTGCAGAAATCAATCTATGAGAGGGACTGCCTATGTTTAAAAGCCTTTCCTGTCTTTAGAAAACATGTTGGCCATAAAAATGGAACAATCCAAGGAGGCAAAACCCCATTATTTCGTCTAGAAGGAATTAAGTAGTGTGAGAGTTGGGAACATCAAGTCTCAAGAAGTAGGCTTGCTCCTGAGTTAATTAATTATTCTAACCGTGCCAATCCCATGAAAAGGAAAGAGCTTGTCATCTAGAACCACATAAAATAGCGTTAATAGTATGTACCAGACACACATTTGCTTCCAACGGGACTTTTCCAGTGGTTCCCACGTGTGTCTGTCCAAAATGTGTCTCAATACCTGGAGTCACCCAGGTATTCCAGGAGGAAAACAAAACAAAAACCTGGTTGAAACTGAATACTGCTGACCACTGCTGACTGCCTGAGGTTACCTGTTAAAGCCAGCAAAGAGATAAGATTGAAATAATGTGAGATAATGATTGATGATGGAACTTCCCTCCCTCATTTTAAAGGGAAATAATGACCTGTTAGATTCCTGCCTGTTTGCATTTAAATAACAAATGCTTACAGTCTCAAGATGTTAAGGGCTGCAATCTTCTGCGAGGAGGAAACCATCTTTAGTGATGAAAGGAAACAGATGGTCTCTCCTTTATGCACTCATCTTCCTGTATGTTTCAGAAAATTAAGTTTTGAGGAGTGGAGTTGAGGCAGGGTGAATTCTTCTCCTGCGAAAGGAGATTCAACAAAAAATGACTTCAAGCAGATTCACTGAAAATTGTCTTTTTATGGATCAGTAGCTTGCAGGCAGATTGCCTTTTGCTTTTCCAGAATATTAACAGCTTGTTCTAGCAGTTCTCTGTTGAGCAACCTCTTTGTAGCCATGGCCTCTCGTGCTGTTCCCAATTTCACCTGGGCTGCACTGTGACAAAGCATTATTATCTCTGCTGCAAGTTCTACCGTGGTTCAGTACCAAAGTGTTCTTCACTCTAGGGTGAGGAAGGCACAGTTTCATCTGGGATTTCCTCTCATTCTGCTTCTTTTGTGCGCTTGACAGGAAAGACTTTCAGAATTAAATGTATATCTGAAGAAATCTTGGAGAAAATTTTGGAGAAAATGTGTGCCTGAAGAAATCAGGCAATTATGGATTAACTTGTGTCCAATATATTTATTATCATGCAATGTTTGATCTAATCATAGACAAGTAGAGCATGAGACTTCCAGTGACCCTACAGGGAGACTTTTCTGAGTGACACTTTTCTATCTTTCCTGAGTTTTGCATTGGTGGTGGGGTTTTTGGTTGCTTATTTGGTTGTTGATGGTTTGGGTTTGGCATTTTGGCATGAGGCTTCTTTAAAGAACTGTCCTTAAGGTCCCCTCCATAGAACCACAGAATCATGGAATCACTAAGGTTGGAAAAGACCTCCAAGATATCAAGTCCAGCCTCTGACCTTGTCAACTAAACCTGAGCACTGAGTGCCACATCCACTCATTTCTTGAACACCTCCGGAGATGGGGACTCCACTACCCCTTTGGGCAGCCCATTCCAGGCTTGACAACCTTTTAAAATCCACTCAGAGTACACTCAAAATTGCATCAAGAAATAGAAAACTGGCCAGAAATTAGGGAACCTCAAGGTTGTATTTGCCTTGTGAACAGCAAGCAGTCTGTACATGCTAAGGAAGCACAAAAGGAGAAATTCTATCTCCCAAATTTCTTCTATTCTCTGTTCAGAATTAGTGAGCAGGGTAAGTAGGAGACACTAAGCCTGTGGCAGTGGGTCTGAGAGGACACATGAGCCTTTCTCAGTCATGTATTCATCCTCAGAATTCTTTAGAGTGAGGCAGCACAAAGTACCATAGGTCATTTCATGTTATTGTGCCATGGGAGATCAAGTGACAGTTTGGAGGCCAAAAGGTTACTCAGAGATATTTCAAATATGGGACAGGTTAGTGGTGACCTTTCTGCTTCTGAAAGGCTCAGGATGTTGGGCTTTTGGTCACTACCAGCAGTGTCATCATCAGGTGTAAATTTAGTTTGAGATTTACAGGCTGGATCCATGGGCCCAGGCCGGTGGTCTGAGGGTCAGCAAGGCCAAGGGCCCGGTCCTGCCTTGGGTCACACCAACCCCCTGCAGCTCCAGGCTGGGGCAGAGGGGCTGGAAAGCTGGGAAAGGCCCTGGGGCTGCTGGGGACAGCGGCTGGACATGAGCCCAGGGGTGCCCAGGGGGGCAGGAGGCCGATGGCACCTGGGCTGTGCCAGCCATGGGGTGGCAGCAGGGCCAGGGCAGTGACTGTCCCCTGTGCTGGGCACTGCTGGGCCACACCTCAGATCCTGGGGCAGCTCTGGGAACCTCAGGGCAAGAAAGACATTGAGGGGCTGGAGCGTGTCCAGAGAAGGGAACGGAGCTGGGGAAGGGGCTGGAGCAGCAGGAGCAGCTGAGGGAGCTGGGAAAGGGGCTCAGCCTGGAGAAAAGGAGGCTCAGGGGGAACCTTCTGGCTCTGCACAACTCCCTGACAGGAGGGGGCAGCCAGGGGGGGTCGGGCTCTGCTCCCAGGGAACAAGGGACAGGACAGGAGGAAACGGCCTCAAGCTGTGCCAGGGGAGGTTCAGGTTGGACATGAGGAAGAAGAGGAGTGTACAGGTCATTTTGCTGATAAATATGCCATATTCAATATTATAGAAATGATCCCAACCTCTTTCATGAGTAGTAACTGTCCAGCATCCATTAAAAGAAGAAGCATGAAATCCCATATATATCTGGAACTCCACTGAATGAAGGGGGGGAAAAAAAACATTTCTATACTTGAAACTTGCCAAAGCTGGAGGTAAAAATCTGAAAAGGGGGAAAGTTACAAATTTCCCTCAGCATATATAGACACAGAAGGGGAAGTTACAAATCCTTGCAAACTGTCAGTACTTGCTTGTCTACCCACTTAATGGAAACATGAAAGCTACGCTGAGGAAAACCAGAGCAAATTTTCTGCTATATTTTACAGCCTTTTTTTCTGAGGACATTTCTGACTTTTCACTACGTGTGCAGGAACAATGAGAGCGTGCAGGTCTCTGTGGTCACAGGAGCCTGTTTATGTTTCCTTACACATTGACTGAACGTGACCATGTGAACTTCAGGTAAGTTATGGTTATTATCTTAGAGAAACACTTCCCACATTTCCAGCCTCCTGATTTCAATACAGACAGGTGACAGGAGGAATTGGTTAGTTCAGTGGTAGTGCCATGCTGCAGCAAAGCTGATCGTGTTTCTTCAATATTTGATATGATGAGGCATTGCAATGCCTTCAAAGCAAGGCTCTAACATGCAGATGCACACACCATCACTGGGGAGTTAGTGCTGAGATGGCAAAGCCCAATTTCAAAGGCCTTTGCAATTAAGTTGACCAAGACTTGCTTTTCTTAAATCCAGCTGTTGTGCTTCACTTTAAGTCACCTTTGTTGCTGACTCTAATGAAAAATGTTTGCAATGATACGTGATACAGCCTGCTAATGTTCCGCAGAGGCAAAGGTAAGGGCAGGTGTGGGGTTTCACTTAAGTGATTTCATAAATTAACTTTAGTGTGACCTGTAGTTCCTTTGCCAAATAATAGGTTAGCACATGAATTTGAATATGTATTATCTGAAAGATGAAAGCTAATGTTAGTGTCTGAATGGGACCTGGAAACCAGACAGGTTTTTATTGAGTGCCAGTCTTATTGTTTCTAGTGAATAATTCACGTCTTGAAGGTGGCTGTGGCAGAAAGACTGCATCACCAGACATGAGACAAAACCAGGCATTTACCCCATCCCATTCACACCTTAAGGTGTGCATTCAGATAAGAACAAGACTCAAACCCTAATTCTCCTAAGGGCTCAGCAATTCATGGTGCAGCCTGGTGTGGAGCAGGCCCAAGAGAAGACAGCAGGGCTATGAGGCCAAAATGCCAGTGTTTGAAGGTCAGGAGGGTGCAATTTCCTACATGGACAGCACTCCCCTGCACAGGGAGTTTCTCAAGAGCCCACTGATAAGGGTGTGCCAGGAGATTTGCTTCATGCACCTGACACGGCCTTTCAGTGTGATGTGGTCTGTTGCAAATAACCTCCTGCTTCCTGGGTGTCACTTAGTGGAGAATTATTGAATGATTTTCTAAATTATATCAGGGAAAGAAAATGCTGTTACAACACAGAAATGATGGATTCTGTTGCTTGAAAGCACTCACTGAAACTGATGCCATGACTGAGACCAGTTTTTTATTCAGCAAGTAAAATGTCAAATTAAACACAGCTCTATTGATACATCAAGGAAACGGTTCTTGGTATAACGCCAACATCAATAATTATAAAGGGGAGACAGCAGGCCAAAAGGCATGGCTGGCAGCACTTTTAAAATATTTGTCCTTGGTGGGACCAGAGACTGATTTAGTTTAAATTTAGATTCCAAAGAAAAATAACATCTCAAAGGGCATATCATCAAACTTAACTGGTTTATTTGTCGCAAACCAGATGAAACAAAATACAGTAGAATAAATTTTTATTGGTTTTAAAATAGTGGAACAGTGCTGCAGTCAGATGAGTGAGTTGATTCAGTTCACCTTAGGTGAGCATTTAGCAGATGGAGGGAGGGGATTCTGCCCCTCTGCCCTGCTCTGCTGAGCCCCCCCTGCAGGGCTGCATCCAGCCCTGGGCCCAGCACAGGAAGGACAGGGAGCTGCTGGAGCCAGCCCAGAGCAGGGACACCAAGGGGAGCAGAGGGATGGAGCAGCTCTGCTGGGAGGAAAGGCTGAGGGAACTGGGATTGTTGTGCCTGGAGAAGAGAAGGCTTTGGGGTGACCTCAGGGTGGCCTTGCAGTGTCTGAAGGGAGCCTGCAGGAAAGATGGAGAGAGACTCTTGACAAGGGCCTGGAGGGACAGGACAAGGGGGAATGGCTTCACACTGACAGAGAGCAGGTTTAGATTGGATATGAGGAAGAAATTGTTCCCTGTGAGGGTGGTGAGGCCCTGGCACAGGTTGCCCAGAGAAGCTGTGGCTGCCCCATCCCTTGGCAGTGTCCAAGGCCAGGCTGGATGGGGCTCTGAGCAACCTGGGATAGTGGGAGGTGTCCCTGCCCATGGCAGGAGGTTGGGACAAGATGATCTTTAAGGTGCTTCCAAGCCAGGCCGATAGTATCTCTCCATCTTTCTGGGTTTCAGATCTCTGTCAGTGTTTCTGAGCATGTGGTGTGTTCTAGACAGTTCCACATGATGAAGAGAAGAAATTCAAATGGACAGATTGTGTCTCAGTTATGGCTCATCTCTTTATGATTTATCTCCAAAAGGAAGCAGGTCCTGTGTGTGGAGGGCAGACAAAAGGTCTCCAAGCAAATATTAGCTATTAAAGTCTATTGAGTGGAAATCTGCCTTTGGTTTATGGAGTGGTCATGTGCTTAGACAGTTAAGGCAGAGCCTATTGCCAGTGGGTGATCTAAACATTTTCTGGCAGATCCTGAGAGAAATCACTGTGGCTGAGGTTTGTGAAAGAAGAAAAGACTTGTTAGTTCATTCACCACTCTCCAACCAGTCGTGCACAAGCCCGTGGTGGTGCAGAGCACAAATATGGGTTGTGCTACGCTGAACATTCACACACAAGTGACATAAGTGAACATTTGGTGACGAATACCTGAGGCAAGACAACTTGTCCAGATACGAGAAATGAAGTTTATTGTGGTTTCCTGCTGCTCTGGCTCTGCAGCCTGTTGTTTGCAATGAAGAGAGCACATTGCACAGGCAGGGAGCTCATCTCTGGGGAAGAGAGAATAATGTCTCTGGACACAATGGAGATAACTCAGGCCTTTGGTGATGCCATTATGATTTTTGCCTTTTCTTTTATACCCCTTTTATACCTTTTTATAACTTCTGTATTCTTAGTGCTTTTTGCCTACATTCTGAGACTTGTTTGTCCAGCTGGGAGACTAAACATTTTAGAAGCTTTGTAGGTAGGGATCAGAGTGCCCCAGACCCCAAGGTCCTCTCCAGAACACATTTTGTAAACTAAGATAGAACCATCCAGGGGAAGGTTCCTTGGGGAAGGGGGCTCATGTTAGCCTCTCATTGGGGAATTTATGATAGATATGCTAATTAGTAAAACCAGTAATGTTATACCAGAACTATTGTGGGTGGGCATTGCAGTGGTATAGAGGGGCATTCGACCTGGATATGGTGCACCTAAGGATTCTTAAAATAAACTCTAAGGTAAAATCCCTTTTTCCCTTCTAACCATGTTTGATTCTTGATTTTAAAACCAGGAAAAGGCATCATTGGGACCAAGTCCAACAGGACTGCAGTGGATGATCTTTCCTAACCATTATTTGATAGATCCACACTCTCAAAGTCATACCCCTCCAAGGAATCATTATCCTTTCAGAACCAGTGCAAGACTCTTCCATGCAGAATGCTTTTCTAAATGTATTTTGTCAAACTTTCGCTAGGAAAGAAATTTCTACAACTCTCCTTAGAAAGAGAGTTTTCAAGGGGGGTTTCTTGGTGCTCCCTTATAAAACAGTCCTCTTAAAATTGTTGTACCTCTATTTTGGGGGAGAAAGCTGCTTCTGAGAGTGCTGCTGCAATGTTTTTAGTTTTCACCATTATTTCATTAATATGTAAACTGGCTACAAATGATCTTTCATTCCTTGATACTTCTCAGGCAACTTACAAAACACTAAGTGAAGAGAAAGTGTTCTGCACCAAGCCAATGCCTGCTCTAATGTGGTGACAAATGCTAATTTGGGAATACTACATCTCTGTCAGAGATGTCTCATTGCAATGCATGGGTGTAATAACCCACAGAACCCCCTCCCTCCCCTGCTGAGTCAGATCAGTCCTGAATTTTATCCTCTTTTTCAACTGGCAATCACCTGATCTCACATAGTGTGCCTGGCCTGATCATTAAAAGAACAGTCTGATCCACTGTCTGAAGCTCTAATGATGGCAGAAAGGATATTTTTTCATGATCACATGCTCAAGAATTATTTTCAAGTCTTAGTTTTCATTCAAAGTAGGAAAAAAAGACGTCAAAGCACAAAGATTTTATGCTCTCATTTGAAATGAGCGCTCTAAAATTCTGAGTGTGACTGTCTAAACAGTAAAAAAAATTCCAAAGTATAATCTTTTTCCAGTGGTTAAATTTGAATTTGTAATCCGTTTTTATAGTAATGGTGTCTTTATATTTACCAAAAATAAGACACTGCCTACTGACTCCAAGAGCTGTACAGTCCCAGTGGAGATGCCACGTGTTGGATAAGAACTTTTTCCTGTGCAGCCACAATGTTATCTTTCACCTTCCGTGCTGTGAAATTACTCTGCAAGTGCATAAATTTTAAGGAATTATTTACGATTGTCATTTGTTTGTGTCCTTTTCCAACACCGTGTGAAAATTTGTTTCCTGCTACCTACCACTAGAACTGGAATTTCCCTTGAAAAATTTTAAATATCCATAGCATCATGCCAGGTCGCATCAAGTCATTCAGGCTTTCAAGACATAACATCAGCCTACACAATGTGACATGGTTGCTGCATCGTGTCACAAGTCTTCAGGGATATTATTGTTTTTTAATAAATGATTGTGGAAGTTACCATGGCTACAAACCCTCTTTATTCTGTTCAGATTTGAAACATTTCTTTAAATATTGAGTAAACCACTCTTTTCTTCCCAGCAACATCACAAGTGTTTCAAATGTGCTCATTGTCAAGTTTCGAGGATGAGGAAACTCCCAGCACATTTCCATGTGGTTTTTGTTGTTTTGTTTTTTGTTTTTTGGGTTTTTTTAATCAGCTGTGATTTCTTTCCTTCACATAAATGTAAAATGTGAAGAAAGGGATTTTGTTGCTATTTAAATAGCACCTAAGAGGACTTAGCTGCTGCAGATCAGGATGACTCCAGTAGACTCGTGAAGGTCAAGGTGTCTGTGGGTTAGAAAGGGGCAGTGTCCGGAGTAGGAGGCAGTGCCCTGTGGATGCCACTTGTCATTCCTGCTCAGTAATTCTCATTTTTTCCTTGGAGTTAACCAGAGGCATTAAGCTGGAACAGCTTGGCAGGACACCCTCTGGAACAGCATGACCAAGAGGCTTCATTTCCCACCCTAATACTGGTGGGGATTTGGGTGTTTTATCAATGGAAGTGTTTTACCTCATCCTGCAGATGCTGCACTGCAGTTGCTACAATGAACAGGGAAGGGGAAAATAATGCAAAATGAGCCTATTTCCCCTCCTGCCTGTGTGTCAGGGACTTGGCTGAGTGCAGGATTCACCACACTTGTTCACACATGACCTTCCTCTAGTCCAGACTTCTGCCTCAGGCAGTCCCAGGGAAATGAAAACACTTTGAGGGAGAAGGATGTGGATTATGATTCCCCATCTGTGTTCGCCCAACACCTCCCTGTCAGGCTGGCACTGAGGAGAGACCTTAAGGCAGGTGGTTTAATAAAATTGCAGGGAATCTATTTTTATTTCTCTTACTATGCTGCTGTTTTTCCCTCTTTCTTCCTCCTCATTTCTCTTTCTCTTTTCTGGCCACAGAGGGTTTTATTTCCTGGATTCTGGTGTCCTCCCTTAGCTAGTCCCAAAGTCTGGCAGCCTTTCCAAGAAAGTTTGTGTAATTCTCTTCTGAATTTGTAGCCAGATGTTGGGAGTTTCAGAGTCCGTGGAGGAGCACAGCCTGGGAAAATCACCTCTGCAGAGAGAAGCTAATTTTCTCTTGAGTTTTGCTGATCATAAAAGCAAAGACACCTCCGGGTTCATCTTCCTCTTGTGTAGCTCTGAAACAAACACCCCATGGCTGGTCCTACGGGGCTGAAAGGAAGAAAAATCTAATTATCTGTTGCCTTTTTTATTTGCTTTTGATCATTTAGGTGACACGATTTTAATTTCTGGATTCTATTGAAAAGTTGATCTTAGTTTTAGCTAAAATGCATCACTTTATGCCAGGTTTCTTTGCTTGCTGTCTTAGTTGTGATTTTTAATATTTCCCAAAGAAATGAATGGGATTCTTGTTGGAATTTGACCAGATGCTTTAACATTCTTTGTCATAATTATCTAATACCCATCTTACGAAATGTGAAATCTAGGAATTGAAAAACAAGGAAAGGAATTCTATCATCCTTTCCCCCTGGGGATTTTGCATATCATATTTTTATACACATTATATTATTGGTATATGTTTATTATATACAATAATTACTATAATATAATGTTTATAAATATTTTAAGTACATATATTTTTGTATGTACACATTTTGAAGTGACTTCCTTTACTGCTAGGAAAATCATTAGGACTAATTGCTAGAAAAGCAGCAGTTGGCAGGATGGAAGATCTTGAGGGACAAGTTTTAACAGAAAAACATCTATTTTAGGAACCTTTCCTCTGTTCTTCCTCATTTTCATCATAAAAACGGAACAAATGTCAGTGATTAAAATTGTTCAAAAATAAATCTTCATTTCTCAAATGTGCATGCAAATATTAATGGTTTCAGGGGAGTTAAGGCTCCCATGTGACCAACAGCAACTCCATCAGACTTACATAGTTTTTTACACCCAGAGTCGGTGGGCAATGTAGTTTCCTTTGCATTTTATTGGGTTGTTCCTTCCTGTGGTTATTTCCTGCGAATTCTCGTGACTAACCTGTTTCTGAGGTGGCTCTTTTTGCAGTCAAACCTCATTCCCTGAATGAATGTGACTTTGTGAACCAGTGGGGGCGATGGCACCTGAAAAGAAAGTCAATGAAAGTGATGCAAGCAGCCATTTAAAAGTGTCAGGAAAGGGTAACCAATGGTCTGATTTTTTTCCCTTGGCAGTCTCCTCACAGTGGGTTTGAAAGGATCATTTTCAGTTGGTTTATGATCTGTGCCAATGCCTCTCTCTATAAGCCATCACCTGGGCTGTTTTAGCTCCTGTAATTTTTGCTATCCATTTCAGAGGGAAACTGAGATGGGCCAAATTTAATGAAGGCTTTACTGGAATCATGTCCTTTCATTTCTAATACCCACTCTATCTGGGTATGAAGGAATTTAAGATTGTGTAATTGAAGTATCTGGGAATTGCAAAAAAGAGAGAAATGTTATCCTCCAATAAGTAGTTGTTTGGTTTGTGAGCAAAAAAATTCTGAAAAGAGAGAGCAGAGAGAATGAGTTTTATCGTTAGACTGTGATTCTCCTTGAGGGGCAGCAGGAGAACCTCTCCCCCACAGGAGTTCAGCTACTCCTCCAGGACTCCTGTTTCCCATTAAACAGGATCCTGGCTCCTACCCTCAGGCTCACCTGGTTGACATTATTGTGTGCAGCGTCGTGCAAACGTGCTGATGATGTGTGCAGCTCTGTGTGCGTCCGTGTGAACAGGTGGATGTCAAAATCAGGGACAGGGTGACAAAACTCCCAGCAAATGACCCTTGCTTGGTACTTCCAGAATTCCAGAAATTATTTCTTTTTCTGCCCTGTGTTAGGGAGCAGCAAGGGCGAGGCAGATGGGAGCAGCACTGTCATCGAGTGCACAGTCCCACAGATCCAAACAACATCAGGGAGGTCCTGGTATGATAACCAAGATTCTTGGGTCAGGCAAGAATCCACTGATTTTGGGCACTGATGAACAACCAGCTGAACATGAGCTAGCTGTGCCCAGGGGGGCAAGAGGCCAATGGCATCTGGCTTGGACCAGCCATGGGGTGGCAGCAGGGCCAGGGCAGTGACTGTCCCCTGTGCTGGGCACTGCTGGGCCACACCTCAGATCCTGAGGCAGCTCTGGGAACCTCAGGGCAAGAAAGACATTGAGGGGCTGGAGCGTGTCCAGAGAAGGGAACGGAGCTGGGGAAGGGTCTGGAGCAGCAGGAGCAGCTGAGGGAGCTGGGAAAGGGGCTCAGCCTGGAGAAAAGGAGGCTCAGGGGGAACTTTCTGGCTCTGCACAACTCCCTGACAGGAGGAGGCAGCCAGGGGGGGTCGGGCTCTGCTCCCAGGGAACAAGGGACAGGAGGAAATGGCCTCAAGCTGTGCCAGGGGAGGGTCAGGTTGGACATCAGCCAGAATTTCTTCACTGAAACAGCTGTCAGGCATTGGAAGGGGCTGTCCACGGAGGTGGATTCCCCATCCCTGGAGGTGTTCAAGAGATGACTGGACGTGGCACTCAGTGCTCTGGGCTGGGTGACACGATGGTGTTTGGTCACAGGTGGAACTCACTGACCCTTGAGGTATTTTCCAACCTCAGTGATCCTGTGACCCCAGCAGGTTTGTAGCACCGAGGCAGGGCTGAGATCCAGGCAGCAGGTGCAGGCAGTGACCGAGGACTAGGGGGGACACGAGGCAGAGCAAGGGCACAGCCACCACGCAGCTGCCCCCAGGTGAACCTCCGCAGCAGGGCGATGCTCCTGGGCTCTGGCACTTGTTTGCTGTGTATTGTGCTTACAGCACAAGTGCCACCCACCCAGGAAGCTTTGCTGCAGCACACAGGACAGCAAGTCAGGCTGGCTGACACTCACAGGACCTACCTCTGGGCCCCTGACTGTGGTGGTTGGTTACTGTGGCCCTGAGCACCACACAGACTTTCACTGCCCTGACCTGCAGCCTCCCCACATGCACCTTCTGCTCATTGCCCCAGGACCTCTGTGAGCCCAAGCCTGAGCACCCACCTGTGGCTTTGGCTTTGTTATAGGTGTTCCAGCACCCAGCCCTATCCTGCTGAGTGGATTTTCAAGGCTGACCTTGGTCTTGATTTGTTTGCACCATCAAATGAGCACGTTGCCATCACCCACCTCTGCTTGCTCTGCTCAGGCCCTGGGGGACGGTGCTCTGGCCAGATGGGTGCTGCAACTGCCCCTCTTGTGGTCACCCTTGGTTTACTGCTGTCCTTCACAGAGCAGCTCTGCTCCTGTTGCTCCCTGGTGAGTGTCTGGTGCCTTTAGACCCCTCTTCAGTCCTGCTGGGAGAGACAGGCACATGCAGGGACAGTTCTATTCTCAGGGGGTTTGAATGGTGTTCGTGGGGTGCCTTTATTCCCCTATATGTCCCTGCTGAAGACACCTGGGCCCCCAAACTAGGTGGTGTGAATAGCACCGACACAGAGGGAGCAGAGTACACTGGCAGCAAAAATCACGTGAGTGTTATGATAAATGTGCTGCTTTTCAGAGGTTGAAAAGGAAATCTAAGAGGAAAGGATAAGGAGAAAAAAATGGTAAACTAATCTAGAAAGGGAAGGTGTTGAATGGAGCTGAAAACATTGCTAAGAGAATCCACCACAAGAGCTGGAAACTGCCAACCAGCACAGGGTTGAGGAAGTCCAACGACAGACATGGTAGATGAGAAAGTTTTTTGTTTCTAGCATTGTGCGTGAGCACAGTGTCCCTAAGGCTGAGTCCTCTTTCTGCAAATTTCATCTCAAGCCAAATGACATATGTTTTACCCTCAGGCCAGAGGAGTCACCACTCGTGTCCTCTTTGCTCTCAGGAAGCCTTCCTTGCTTAATTCTGGGTTTTGAACAAAAAATAACCCTGGTGGGAACTCCCATCCAGTGACACTGTGGCTGCTTCTGCATCTCCTTCTGCCACATCAACCCCGTGTTCTGAATCCCTAGTTGTGAGAAAGATATTCCTGCCCTCTGTGCTTTTTTGGCTTTTTACCAGGAGACAAAGTCATCCTCTGCAGCAGAGTCAGTGTAAGGTTCAGTTTGGCCACAGCAAGGTTACACAAGTTGTTTAATATAAAAAATAAGTAGCCCTGGCAGTGTTTTTTAAAGCCTTGGCAATAACACATGGGAGGGATTTCATTACTCTGCAGAGTGGTTCTTCTTATGAGCAAAATGCAAACAGAACCAAAACTTCCCATTTCTCACCAGGCACCTAATGGTTAAAGGGTCTGGTTTTTTAACACTGCACTGAATGATGACTGTACATTTCTAAATGACAGCTGTTTTGAAGGCCCTGCACTCATTAAAAGGTGCTCCAAGCATAGAATCAGTGTTATGGATTGGATACTGGCAGCCCTTTGCCTCCAACCCCTTAGTTAGCCAAAGATGCAGAGAGGGGATAACTTCTGAGATTCACAGTTTGAGTTTTGACTGGAGACTAATCCTGGGTCATTGTGAAAAATGGGGTCTGACTTGGCTGTGCCCTGAAGTGTGCTGTGAATCTCCTCTAACTGTGACCAGACAGCTTTGGATGTTCCTGCAGAGAGGCTGAGTCACATCTGTAAAGCTTTTTTGGTGGGTGGTGCCTTCAGTTCCCAGTAAGGTGAGTGGGAGCATCTGCTGCTCTCTCAGAACACGTAAAGAACAGCTGGGGAGCTGCTCCTTTGCTTGGCAGTGCACTGGCCACTGATGCCAGCAGGCAAAAAGACAGCCGGCTGATGAGAGCCCCAGAGCCTCGGTCTCCTTTGAAACACTACTCTGTGGGAAACTTGGACAGAGCTCTTGAGAAATGTTAAGGCAAGTGGATGCTTCAGTCTCTGAGCAAACTGTCCCCTAGCCAGACAATCAGCTGATTGCAGCCACTGCCCAGGAGCTGATGAGTGGCTCAGAACGAACACGAGTGGCTGCAGGGCAAATGCTCCCTTGGCAAACATGACTCTGAGCCAAGCAAGGGAAAAGGTCAGGCTGAAGCTGCGTGCCACAAAATCAGGATGCTGCATAGGTGGCTTCAAGGGAAACCTTTTAAACCAAGACTTAAAAACATTGTACTTTCTACCAGGCTTTGAATTCTTGGTCCTAGCTCAAAGTCTGGCCTTTGTAACATTGTCTGCCTCTTTTTCTTCTGCTGTGTGCATGTATTTTTAAGCTTCCATGCGAGATCCCAGCCTACAAACAAATGAAGACACCCAAATTTGCCAATACCTGCTCTTGGATATGTGAGGGTTGACTCCACCAAAAGCAGCAGCGCAACATCTGTGCCTCTGATGTAGCGATGCAGAGCCCTTTGTGCAAACAAAAATAGAAGATGACAACGGCAGAACTGCTCTGCTGAGCTCTTTGAAATCAAACCCCTTCAGATGATTTAATGGCAGTGACAAAAGCTGTGTCAAATGGTTTCCCTGTTTATCTGACAGCATCTAGATACGTCAGACATTCGCGCTCCCGTCGCGCGAGGCTCGGCGCTTCCATATGATCATAAATATTGTTTGCCCCAGAACTCTCTGCATGTCCTGGGAGAGATGAGCTGCCAGGAGGGCTGCACGGGAGCTGTGAACTGATTAAGATTAGTATAACCATGGAACACCAGCTGTCTGTCCTTTGTGTAGAAAGGATAGAGCAGGGGCTAAGTTTTAAAGAGGTATACCAAGAAACACATGGAATGCTATTTACACATGATGACCGGGAGCTTTCCCCATACATGGAAGGTAGAATAAAAAAAAATGGAAGGCTGAGCATGGAGGAAATCTAACAGACAAGCCAGCAAAGGCAGGAATCTCCTGTGAAATCTATAATTGAAGATTTGTTATTTGAATTTCTTCCCTTTTGACTATAGTAAATTTTTCTGGGTCTCATTTTCTTCCAGTGTAACATGTACACCCACCAAATACTCCAGCCGAATAATTTCCAGCCTCTGGATTGCTTGTGGACCATTAAGTTTCTTTGCTTTGCTCTTCCTCCTAAACTGCATGCCATTTTCTTGTCTTAATCACATGAGTGAAGGAGCTTAAATAGAACAGCACAGCCACTACTGAACATTCTAGAGTGGCTTTTGTTATCCTGAATATCTGCACAAAGTGCATGAGATTTCCATTAATAAAGACCAAAGTGACTCTACAACCAATTAAAAAAAAAATTGTATTCTTTTGATCTCTGTGGGCTGATTAAAATCCTCCTCAACCTCCTCTTTCATTTACTCAAAAATATATATATTTTGTTATCCAAATATGTCTGTAGCAACTATCTGTGCCCTAAAATATTCAGCTACAAACAGCACAAAAGTTAATCTAGGATGATATCCAGCAGGAAGGAATCAGTCTTGGCCTGTACAAGTCAGGGGTCAGCTGTCACATAGCAGGGGCAAGTCCCCCAGTCCCCTGTTCCTGTAGCAATGGGACTGGTGTGATGCCAGAGTTCAAGTCTGGAGATCCTTTGTTGCTTTGGGAACTACAACTTATTTTCATGCCAAATGATGTTGCCTTTGGCCAGCGGGACAGTCTGTGTTCTGCCACTGGCAAGTTTCTTCGCAGTGAAAATAAACTCTGCTGCTAGTTCATCAAATGAATTAGCATTTGCCTCGATTTCTGGGCTTTTTTCAGGCCTCTGGCATGACTAGCTTTAGCCTTCTGATGGTGCTTGTGTGTCCTCCAGAATCAGTCTTCTGTGATGGTTTGGATGGGATCAATTTGCTTGTTTCCTTTGTCTCAAATAAATTGGCAGCTTACACTTCCCTCTTTTTAATGACAAAAAACCCTGTTCTCTGTGTTCTTTCCCCCAGATTTCAGGGAGATGAAAGGCCCATTGCAAGTTACAGCAGGAGCCCTGTGTAGCCTACGTGGTGCCAAGAAACTCTGAGCGAGGCTGGCAGTGCTGGAGTGCTCTGTGTGCACCTGTGGCCAGTATTTTATAGAGTTTCATAGAGTTATGGGGAAAAGGAACATATCTGGGTTCTGTTCTTGGGAAGGAATATTGTGTGGAGTTGTTGGAGTCACAGATGGCACAGGAAAGTTTTTTGCTTTTTCAGCTGTGGAAGAAGGTGTGAGTCTGTGTTTTATGGCAAAGAATTTAGTGGGAAAAGGTGATCTTCTCCCTCACCTCCCCCTGTTTGCCCTATAAGCACAGGGAGAACAAGAAGGTAGGGAGTAAGGCAGGGGGTATTTGTGCTTGTGGAAGTAAAAGCTGAGGTTAACCCTGTGCTTTTCATCATGAAGTATAGGAACAGCCAAATATTGCTGCATTAAAAATTATTACAGCTTCTTTCTTTTTATTATTACCATTATTAGAGCTTCTCTCAAAGCCATACTAAGCACAAGTAGGCTTTTTAAAAAGGCTGAATCAAAATATCTGGCAGCAAATTGTTTTCATTCTACCCACAGCTGTAAATTTAACAAGACAAGGCCTCCTTTTTCCCCCTTTACTGATCTTGACAAGTGTTTGGCTGAATGTGGACTCACGTTGCTGGCAAACATCATTGTGCCACTCTAGCATCTTCCCCGTGTTTACTGACCCCATCCATCCTGGAACAGCTGCTGCTGAAATGGACTGGGAGGACTTCTGCAAGCGGTGGGGAATTTTTATGCACTTTATTGGCCTGTATACACCTTTCACATGAGCATGGGGGCTTTTTAGGCCTGTTAGATGAAGTGAGGTTTAGAATCACAGAATGGGCTGGGTTGGAAGGGACCTTAAAGATCATCTTATTCCATGGGCAGGGACCCCTTCCACTGTCCCAGGCTGCTCAGAGCCCCATCCAACCCGGCCTTGGACACTGCCAGGGATGGGGCAGCCACAGCTTCTCTGGGCAACCTGTGCCAGGGCCTCACCACCCTCACAGGGAACAATTTCTTCCTAAGATCCAGTCTAAACCTGCTCTCTGTCAGTGTGAAGCCATTCTCCCTTGTCCTGTCACTCCAGGCCCTTGTCAAGGATCTCTCTCCACCTTTCCTGTGGGCTCCCTTCAGGCCCCAGAAGGCCACAATGAGGTCACCCTAAAGTCTTCTCTTCTCCAGGCTGAACAATCCCAGTTCCCTCAGCCTTTCCTCCCAGCAGAGCTGCTCCATCCCTCTGCTCCCCTTGGTGTCCCTGCTCTGGGCTGGCTCCAGCAGCTCCGTGTCCTTCCTGTGCTGCTACCCCAGGGCTGATTTTCCAGCCCCTCAGTGAGGTGTCTTTGGAGCCTGGACAACTTGTACCTTAATCATGGATTTAATGCAGCTGGCAGGTTTTGCACCTGTCATTTAAGAACCGTTTAGGTGAAAACTGCTTAAAGGTGTGCAAGGGGGGGGGTTTACTTGTGTATAGTAGAGAATGTCGTGGTCTTTGGAGAGCATTTTACTGACCCTTTATAACTACTGTAAATGCCCTTTGTACTGTGAAAGCGTTTGGTTAACGACCAACACTTTGGTTGTGGGAGTCCATGGAAGGTCACGGCGTTATCCAAGGAATACCTGTGTGCCTCATGGACTCAGGTAGGAGAGGGCTGTGAGCCCCCTGTGCCCAAATGGTCCTGCCCAGCTCTGTAAGTGCAGGCACACCTTGTGCTTTTCTCTGCTACCGTTTCTCACCTGGCTCACCCCAAATCTGAGCCATGGGCTTGCTGGGAGGTGCCCTTCAAAATGCGCTGCACAACTTTCCTTTCCTTAAGAAGGGTCAGTGCTAGTCCTAAGCAGCTTGGCTGTGGTCCTGTTAATTAAGTAGCTGTCACTGATTTAAAGGAT
This sequence comes from Dicrurus megarhynchus, assembly GCA_013399195.1. Lineage (NCBI taxonomy): Eukaryota > Metazoa > Chordata > Aves > Passeriformes > Dicruridae > Dicrurus > Dicrurus megarhynchus. Next base: position 178,913 of record VXAD01008598.1, read on the forward strand.
GAATCAGCAGGGACTTCATTTGTTGCTGGCTGAGAGCATCCAAGCAGTCAGTAAAGCTGCCAGGATGTGTTTATTCCTACACATTCCTACGCTGTCCCCTCCACGTGACACAACCTTGTGTGGGGCTGAAACGAGTCTGGATTCACAAAGCTGACATGAAATGTCAATACTGCAAACCATTTCTGACATGCATGAGCTTATATTAATCCAACTTAAGGTTTATGCAGACCCAGTCATTCATAAGTCCATCAGTCACCCAGCCCCTCATGTGTGCCCTGAGCCCCTGGAACAACACAGGGCCATCTGTTGCTTTAATAGAGAATTAATTTCTAGGAAAATCCAGTGCCCAGTATCAAAGCTGGTATGCTTACATACACGTTTGGCCAATTTTTTAGTATTTTTATTCTGGGCAGGAGTTGAATCTCAACTAAAATAAATAATACGCATGCATGCCTTGTGGTTGAGCCAGCATGTGCAGTTTTCAGAGCAATACAGTTAGATTTGCTCATTCTTGTGACTTCAGGTGGAGGCTTTGTCATTTTTTGTCCTGATCCTGTAGATGTGTATGGAGATCATCAGGGACTGTGTCCTTCTGAGGAAGAAAAACCATGCAAAAGAGATTTAATGAATCATAGAATGGCCTGGGTTGGAAGGAACCTTAAAAATCACCCAGTCCCAACCTCTGCCATGGGCAGGGACACCTCCCACTATCCCAGGTTGCTCAGAGCCCCATCCAGCCCAGCATGGAACACTGCCAGGGATGGGGCAGCCACAGCTTCTGTGGACAACCTGTGCCAGGGCCTCAGCACCCTCACAGGGAACAATGTCTTCCTGATATCCAGTCTAAACCAACTCTCTGTCATTTTCATCATGATGTCAGTGAAGCCAACGTGACAGATAAATCTATTTATTTACTTAATCACTATTATTTTTAGCAGCAAATTAGAATGTGAGTACAGCTAAACATGAAATGGTTGTAAGAGGACAGTGAGAAAGCCACTGTCAGTGTAAGGTAGGGGCCTGCACCTTCATTAAGTGGCATGATAAACTTCATGGGAAGTATCTGTTTTCCTCAAACTTTTTATTTTTCCTCGAGAAAGGCAGTAAGTTTAGGGGGCAGGCCCACATTTCTGGAGGTTGCTATTGTTTTTCTTCACCAGCCTTCTCTGTGACAAACTTCTGCACTGATGGTTTCCTATATATCTAATATACAATTCTAACTCTCATTCAAAAACTGTCTAGGTGAGGGTGGCTTTGAGTGCTGAGTCCCTGAGAGCTTGGAGCTCTGCCTGGACCCAGGGATTCAAACTGTACCTGAGCATTTCACCTTCAGGCAAGTTTTAGCAGGACCCAGTGTTAGCACACAAACCCACACAATATTGGAATAGAGATGAGTGCTCACATAGGCCCTTTTTCCTTTTATTTTCATTCCTAATACTCAAACAGCTTCTCCAGATTTGGTGGAATGTGTCTATTTTAATAGAGGGATTGAATGCTGTGCCATGATTCTTCTTGGTACCAAATCCAATAGCAACTGCTCTCTTTCTCTTCCAGAGACAATCCCCATCTATTCTTTTGGATGTCCTCATTTACAGCTTGGCTACACCAGTAGATGGAAGAGCTCTTAACTAAGAGCTTGAGTACTGACTAGGAATAAACTTCTGTGATTCTGTGAAAGGCTAAAAATGCCTGTCTTCCTCTTCATCCATGTTGTTCTCTGCCTTTTCATCCTGCTTTTCAGTCTTTTCAGAAAATCATTAAGGTTGGAAAAGACCTCCAACGTCATCTAGTCCAACCACTGACCACACATTTGCAGTTCAGTCAAAATCCTTCCTGTTATTCCATCATTTTATCTGCAATAATCTTCTTCCCTCTCCATTTTCAGCCACTCTCCTGCTCCTGTCTCCTTCAGCTCCCAGTTTTTGAAAAAGTCTGTGATCCATGTTTCTTGAAGTCCATGCTTGTGTCTCCCCTGGAAGTGAAGGCAGGGAAAAATGCAGGAATGGTTCTCAGACCAGAAACTGGACAATCCTATTTGCAAGAAACTACAACTTGGAGAACAAAACAAAGCACAAAACTAGAAGGCAAATGGTGTTGGAAAGAAGGAGACAGAAGAAAACATGGTGGGGCTTTTTTAATAGGAGATGGAGAATTGTTGAAAGAGTTTAATGTGGGCAGTAGTATTAATAACCGAGGTTGTTATTTAAAATTGCAGTTAATTATAGGGAATGGTGTAGAATAGATATTGCACCCTATTTCTTGGGCCAAGTTGTCGTAGGGATCAGGATAAATTAATTTTAAAAATCCCCCAAACTGAGCTTATATTTGATTAAAGGGGCAGTTGGTCAGACTAGTTTGACCTATCTCCTTTGTTCTAACATATCATAAGCAGATTTCTCTCTGTGCAAACAAAAAAAATCCTTCTGCAGCAGTCTGCATTAAGCCCAGAGCCTCTGTCAAAATATCTGAAAAGTAGGTTAAATTGATAAAAATATCAATTGATTTTTTTTAATGGGGTGTTTTTAAAATAGGGTGATACATGCTGCTTGAATTAAATTAAAAAAACAGAGAGAAATGAGGAGAACCCAAGTATCTGTAAATTGGGAATGAGAATGCTGAGAACAGATTTGCTTTGCCTTGATATCTTTAAATGCTTCTTTTTTTTAATATTCTTCCTGAACCTATCGAAACGATCTCTTTTACTACAAGTGTATGGCTTGCTGAAACTAATCTGGGGTTGTTTTATTTATCCCTGTCAGACAATACTGATTGCCTGACAGTGCTTGTATAAAGGAAGGAAACCCTTAGGGAACACGATGCATATCTTGCCATGAAATCCTAGACCTCCACATTAGAATGTAGAAACATTTTAACATTATTACATTCTTTAAAGAATTAGCCCTCAACCCCTACGGCTCGACCCACCCTACTGTGGTTTTTACACCATCCCAAGGTGCGAGTGGTGAGCATCTGCTTGTTCCTGGGGTTGATTTTCAAGCCCTGCCTTGCTCAGTTCAGCACTGCCCATGGGGATCCAGGCATATGTGACCTCTCTGAGTTTACAGCTTGGTTTGCTCCCAGATGCACAAAGTCTGTGCTGTGTGGAAACCCCAGCCAGCTTTCCTGCTCCAGACCTGCGGCACCTCCGTGGCTCTGACCTTGGATTTGCTCTGGCTCAGGGATGCAGCCTGGCTGCGTCATCTCCTCTCAGCTGGGCACATTCTGATGACCGTAAAAAAATAAAATTCATTCAATGTTAGTATCAAAAAGCAATAGTGCAGCTGGAATTATTTGAAAAAAATATGGCAACTGGGTACATTAATATTGCATGTTATATAAAAAGTGAAGGATGTCTTAACATCCTGTTATTAAGGCATTATTGTATCTTATTATATACTAAGGTATATTCTGTCCCCCTGCTCTTCCCTGCTGAGCCCCCCCTGCAGAGCTGCATCCAGCCCTGGGCCCAGCACAGGAAGGACAGGGAGCTGCTGGAGCCAGCCCAGAGCAGGGACACCAAGGGGAGCAGAGGGATGGAGCAGCTCTGCTGGGAGGAAAGGCTGAGAGAATTGGGATTGTTCAGGACAAGAGAAGGCTTTGGGGTGACCTCATTGTGGCCTTGCAGTGTCTGAAGGGAGCCTGCGGGAAAGATGGAGAGAGACTCTTGACAAGGGCCTGGAGTGACAGGACAAGGGGGAATGGCTTCACACTGACAGAGAGCAGGTTTAGTTTGGATATCAGAAAGAACTGTTCCCTGTGAGGGTGCTGAGGCCCTGGCACAGGTTGCCCAGAGAAGCTGTGGCTGCCCCATCCCTGGCAGTGTCCAAGGCCGGGTTGGATGGGGCTCTGAGCAACCTGGGATAGTGGGAGGTGTCCCTGCCCACAGCAGCGGGGGGTGGAATGAGATGATCTTGAAGGTCCTTTCCAAACCAAACCATTCCATGATTCTAGGGTATTAAAAACACAATCTTTCCACCTTTCCTCATCTCAGCATAGATGTCATCTATGGAAAAGGATGTAAATAGGATCTTTCCCTTCAACTGCTTGGAGTTTGTCCTGTGAACCAGAGATGGCTGAACTGCAAATCAGTCTTCATCAGGGAGCTGATGCTGCCTCTTTGCCGAGACATGACACCAGTCTGTGTGGGACTCTGATGATTTTTTAGGTGGAGAGGAGGAAATGGAGGCTGATTAAGACCTGCCACTGTCTGCTTTTTGTCACATGAGTGGTCCCCATCAAAGGGACTTGAAGGGGATTGCAACCTGGTCTAGTGGAATGTCTCCCTGCCCATGTCTGGGAGCCTGGAATGAGATGATCCTTAAGGTCCCTCCCCACCCTAACCAGTCCATGATTCTCAGATGATTCTGTGACTGAAAGTGACTCCCTGGGTTCAGCACTAGTGAAGTCCAAGCCTTTCATTTTCCTCACAGCTTGGAACAAACCTGCTAGGTTTTGTGGTTTGCAGGCCCCTCCTTGTGTTTTACAAACCACGGGCAACAAAGACAAGGCTCAAAACGGGGATCAGATTATGGGAGGAAGGTGGGAAGTTACTTCAGGCTGCAGCCTGGGGACCTGGGGACTTGCAGGGCCACCCAGCTGTGTTGACCAGGGTCTGGGGCACTCTCCAGTGCCGTGACCCACACAACACCACGTCCAGAGGATCAGGCTGACGTGCAGTGTGTCTTCCCCTAAAAGGGCCGAGAGGCAGCGGGGGGTTTTGGCCCCCTCTCTGCTGGTGTCTGCCGTGAGGGTGCGGGGCATCCCTGTGCCGAGAGGGAGATGCCGGAGCTGTGGCCGCCTGGAGCCAGGCTGGGCGGCTTGGGCGGGATTAGGAGCGGGTGACAGATGCACAAGGTGGCCTGAGGGCTCGGAGCGTGCCCGGCCAGGCATAAATACCACAGCTTATACCGCAGGCTCGGGGGTCGGGCACGGCTGGGGCTGCGGGGAGGAGGCGTGGGGGTGGAGGAGGAGCGGGTTCAGACCCTCTGTGGGAGAAGGAAGGAAGGTGGCAGATGGGTTTTAAGACGTGGGAATACGCATACCCCCGTTCTAGGGCTTTGGTTCAAGGAGAAAGAGCCGGCGTTACAGCAGTGTGGGGAAATTCTGCGCTGGGAACACGCAGCGGGCCCAAGGTTGGCGTGTGAGGATTCCTGCGGAAAGGCCAGGCTTTCCTTGCGCACGTCTTGGACCACAGCCCCCGGGGCTCCCGGAGGCCTTCGCCCGGCGGGCCCGACGTCCCGGGGGGAGATGCCGCCGGTGTCCCGGGATCCCGCAGGCGGCCCGGGCTGTGCCGGGGCTGTCCAGGGCTGCGGTGATCCCCGCACTGCTGCTCCCAGCCCGGCCCTGGGCTCGGGGCTGCCGCCGGCCGGGACCCCCCGGCAGCA
>VXAD01008598.1:184542-194670 GCA_013399195.1 Dicrurus megarhynchus
GCGCCATCTCCCGGTGTCGGGAGACAGGGAAGGGCGGAGGGAAGAGACACGGAGGCGGAGAGGGAGGCAGGGAGGAAGGCAGGGAGAGAAGGAGGCAGAGAGAGACGGGAAGGGAAGGGGGAAGGGGAAGGGGGCAAGAGAAAGGGACAGAGAGGAAGGAGAGGGAAGGACAGGGAGGGAGGGGCAGGAGTGGAGGGAGGGAGGGAGGAGTGGAGGGAGGGAGAGAAGAGAGAGAGGGAAGCAGCAGGGAGGGAGAGAGACACGAATGGGGGGGAGCGAGGGAAGGAAGAGAGAGAGGGAGGAAGAGGCAGGCAGGGAAGAAAGGAAGGGAGGCAGGCAGGGAAGGAAAGTATCGAGTTCTGTCTCCCAGCATATTACCGGCCATCCTTGCTTGGCTCCACAGCTATCCAGTTATCCATGTTCGAGACACACACATTAGTCCTCGTATCTTCTGGGCTTCTACTCGAAGTCTCTGCCCCAGAGAGGACAGGGAAAACAGGGAGCACCTTTAGCTTGAGAAACTTGGCCCAAAAATAATTGAAAATTTTCTCCAGGTGCAAAACCACCCATGTGAAGGTGCTCAGCATTGCTAGGTGTTCTTCCTCCTCCATCTGCCCTGTGTTAACCTGGTTCTGTTTTTATGCAAGACATCAAGCAGATGAAATAGGATTCTGCAGCAGACTGAATTTAAAAAAGCCCTCCATGGATGGATATAAAGGGCACTACACTGTAGCTGGCTATTTGTGTATATATAGCCATGGTCTTTTTCTTTTCTTTGGGTTTATTTGGTTTTATTTTTTCTTTTTCTTGGGATTATTTGGTCTTTTTCTTTTCTCTGTATTTGTTTGGTTTTGTTTTATTTTTTCTTTTCTTTGATAGAGATTGAGGAGTCAAAAAAAAAAAGCTTCTGGTTTTCCTTGCAAAACAAATTGTATGTCTGTGTAGATATTCAGTCTGGGCAGCTTCACAGAATCCCAGGATGGGTCAGGCTGGAAGGGAGCACAGTGGGTCACTGGTGCCACCTCCCTGCTCCAGCAGGGCCATCCCAGAGCACACAGCACAGGATTGTGTCCAGATGGTTCTGGAATAGCTCCAGTGAGGAGACTCCACACCCTCTCTGGTCTCTGTTCAGGGCTCGGTCACTGCCCAGGGAAGAAGTTCTGCCTCCTGTCCAGGGGGAACTTCCCAGGATCAGTCCCTGCCCGTTCCTCTGGTGCCACTGCTGGGCCCCCCGGAGCAGAGCCTGGGCCCTGCTCTGAGCCCTCCCTGCAGCCAGGGACACACAGGGCTGAGGGCCCCTCTCAGCTGGGGCTCCTCTCGAGGCTGGACAGCCCCAGCTCCCTCAGCCTTTCCCTGTCAGGGATGCTCCAGGCCCTAAATCATCTCCTCAGCCTCCGCTGGCCCCGCTCCAGGAGCTCCCTGTCCCTCCTGTCCTGAGGAGCCCAGAGCTGGACACAGCACTCCAAGTGAGGCCTCACCAGGGCTTCCTAAACTGGGAGTTTCCAGGAGCCCTAAAATATAGGACTATTACAGCTTTTATGTGTACCCAACAGACCTGGAGTTAAACTCTTACCTGCTGCTTAACCATAGGAGAGCCCCTTTCTTTTCAAGCAAGCATTTCACTACTGGGATCATTCCAATTCCTGGTCATCATACCACCTCTGTGGCAACTTTGAGCTCCACCTCTGGCTTTGATTTGCAGACACCCCAATTCTGGGTCGTTTATAAATGCAGAATATTGTAAAGGTCAGTTTTTCTCGCACACTTTACTAAGCAGGGTAGGCAGAGTTCTGCACCAACATTTCACTCTGTGATTTTAGGTGTAGCCCTCAAATGAGTTCTCATTCCAGTGTCAGACACATATTTTTGGTGGTTCTCTCTGCTAAATGCTGGAGCAGAAATGTTTTGCGAAGGTTAATGATTTAAAGGTGGCAGGTATGATTTCTACAGTTCTAAGAGTGGAAACAGCAGTAAACTGCTATTTACCAGCAGGGAGAATTAACTGGAAAACTTACAGTCCTCCAGATCTCACCCAGACAGACTGAGAGGAACTCTAATGGATGTTACAAGAATTGGCTTTGGTTTTCTCTCATAAAATTTGCAGTACATTCTGTCACAGAGCAGTTGTACTTCTTGACAGAGTAAGGGATTGCTGTAGTTCTGACTGGAATTTGAATGCTTGCCACAGCCTGTTAAGAGAAGCAGCGCTCTCCACTACCTTTGTCAACTTTGTCTTTTCATTTAATATGATTTTAAATTTAAAAATAAAGGTGTAGTCCTTGAGACAATATATTTTTAAGTAGAACACATTATACAGAAGTAACAAGAGCTTCCAAGTCTTTCAAGCTCCTCAAGTGTACCTTGACCTCTTCAGTGTGCAGTGAATTTTCTTCCTTCCCACTCCACACTTTCCCAAATGGGAGATGGCTCCCAGGACTCCAGGGAAGGAGACCCACGAGTATGGTGAACCTGAGTGGCCAATGATTTAAAATTAAGGTGATTTTGTGACTAAAACAATATAGAAAAATCATCTTTGTAGACTTTCTACTTGGTGGGACCTTTAAAAAGCAGCTTTCAAAGTAAAATTCCAGTCAGAAAAAAAACCCCAACAACAAAACACCTCAGTTGTATAGGATGCAATATGAATAACAATATTTTACTAGTTTTTGACAACTAAATATGTAAATTTTTGCTTCATTCTCATTCTCACTCTGTTCTGAAACATCTCACGTGCACCTGTCATGAGAATTCCTAAATATAAGCACTTTATATTTCTTCCACGTTTAGCATGGCAGCTTTACACTTTAGAATGCATTTGCTGGTCTCTGTCTTTATTTCTGAAAAATGCTGATTTAAAAACCTCAAATGTTTACAGAAAAGTTTAGCTTTGGGAAAAACTCAACTACATTGTCAGGTAAAAGTTTTAAGGTGGTCTGTAATATGATTTAACAGTTCTGAGGATTTTTCTTGTGTTTTTTCTTCTTTTCCCTGCTTGAAACCACTTTGCTCTAACTAATTAATTTAAAAAAAAATATCTTTAGTTTGAAATCATTGGATTTTTATCCTAATTCAGGAAAGAAAACAATAAAAATCACCATATCCCAATAGTGAGTATGATATGAAACTATTTCCCAGCAGGAACCATGGGCACCTGAGTCATTTGGCCCAGATTTTTGCATTATGGCTGCAAATTCTTATTCTGAAAACTCCAGACCAAGTCAGGATTTTGCCATATCTAGAGGAGAAATATGACTTGGTTGCCTGTTGTCCCAGCACAGTGTCCTCCCAAAAAGGATGTTGGAGGTTTCCAGCAGGTGATTGTTATTGTTGTTCCAGCCTGAGTCACCTGAAGCACCATCTAACAGACTGACCAGGTCTGTGGGATGATGAAATGACAGGAATTGATTATTACTTACAGGTCTCATGAAGAGAAAAGGAGGTAAAGGCATCAGAAAGCACCTTGACCTCTGTGGGTGAAGAAGGAGGATCCATATCAGGAACATTTGCTGTCTTTTCACAACAAAAGTTTCAAGTGGTGACATTCTGAGTACACTGGTGACACTGATGCCCATATTTTTCATTGTCCTTGCAGATCAGGGTTGTTGGAGAGGGGCTGCAGCTTGTTCAGGCCGTTTATGTTGCTCAGGTGTTGGTGTCATACCTTCTGCTCCCTTTTCATCTGTGAAAGGATGGGAGGAATGCGAATAAAAAGCAGGGCCAATTTCCTAAGTACATTGACAGGACTTGGCAACTCATCCTTCAGATCACATTACAAATGAGATTCAGCAAGTTTTTCAGCCTTTCCTGCTTCTCACAATCACTTTGAGTTTGATACCCTTTTTATGGGAGACGTGTTTCTTTTGTAGCCTCTCTCTTCAAAGTCCCTGCCCGTTCCCCAAGTTTCTTCTCCATTTATTGCCTCTTATCAGGAATTCAGTGTGCTCCGGGGGGCTGTTTGCCTTTTCTCTTTGTTACTCACAGAGTATCTGCTATATTGGTTTTCCATCTCCAGAGTCTCTCGGGGCTCCTGGGAAGGACATGAAATATAAAATTACCCAGGTCTGTCTTTAGATCATGGTGATAGTCCTCTAATCCCAATGCACAATATCAAGACACTTTGTTTTATGCAGATGAACATTACCACCTGAAAGAAACCAAAGATTCCAACTCCAGCTCAGTGAGTGTAAGCAATCATCCTTCCCATCACCAGGGATAAATTTGTGCTAAGGCATTTTGAGGGAAATTTAGTTTACCTAACAAGGTGGTAGCTTGCCAGAGGATGTGGTTTAGGATTATTTGCCTTCAAAGCTCTCTGGGGAAATACAAATTTAAAAGATTCCCTAGGGAAAGATTACCTTTAGAAAACTTACTAGAAAGCAAACTTCTTTTTTTAACTGAAAGGAAAGGTCTCTGCAAATGCAAAGGTAACACCGATCCAGCCGAAGCACTAAAGAACATCAGACTGGATTGTGTTTCCTCAGGTGTAACATTTACTCGTGACATATTTGGTAAGATAAGGAGATATGGTATTACACCCTTGTCTAAAGGCAAGGATTGCCTGTTACAGGCTAGTTGCCCTTCCACTTTGGCCATTTTCTTGGTCTGGCCTTGCTGCCCTTCCCACAAATAATGTTGACTTGAATGCTATGATAAAAGTATTCCCCTCTCCACAGACACTAGCCTGAGCTCAGGTTTGGGTCACACAGAGGAGGTAGGACTGCTGTTATTTCCTTATTTTCCTACCCCACAGGTGTTCAAAGGCCCTCTCCTCAATACCTGCAGGTCCTGCCCTCTGTGGATGACTGGGACTGGCCCAGCAGGAATAAAATCTGACCTGTGTTCCTGAGCAGGACACTTGGGATTTGGAGGGTGCTGAAGAGTTGGGTGATGGACAAGGGATATCTGGGGCATCAAACTAAGCAAGAGTCCTGTTGTGCTGCTGTGCTTGTTTCTGTAGGGGGCTCTGTGGAGACTTTCCTGTGACCATTCCCTTTCTGGTTTTGATTTTTCAATCAGTGGCTCCATGCTTCTGAGAATTTTCATGTTTCTGAGTGGAGAAGGCCCAGTGTCCCTGCTGGCCACCACATTTGTTTTCCTGCAACCTGAGATAGAAGCAGAGCTCAAGGAAGGAGCTTGTTTGTTTGGGGTTTGTTTGTTCCTGGTTTTTTGTTTGCTTTCCACCAATAGTTTTTAAAAGTTTCTTGGTTTTAGAGGGCTGTTTACAGAGAATATTCCCTGCCAAGTGAGAAGGTACTTCAAGAGTAGATGGACCAGCCAGACAAATTATATGAATGCCCAACTACTGACAGCACTGTGGCAATGATGGCAGGAAGTCAGGCTGGCACCTGGTGCAATAAATCAGCTGATGAACAAGTTCAAGAAAGTCTGTTTTGAAGCCATTTGAAATCAAAAAATGTTGGGTTGTCCTCTCATGGTGCAAAGACACACACTGGTTTTGCTGCTCTGTTCAGACCCTGGCTCAGGCCCTGTTCTGTACAGCATCTGAAACAGCGGTGCTCAGATGATGATCTATTCCAGCTTTTGGCACATGCTCTCCAGTGGAAAAAATCTGAACAGGTTGGGGATTCCTTGATCAGATGCCAGTTGGTTGAGAGAAAGGCTTTTCACAGGAGTCTGTTACTGTTTGTCAGCAACAGCTGGAATTTTTGCTCAAAGCCAGATCATTTCGACATTCACCTGATGAGAGGAGATTTAACCTTGAGCCTGATGGGTCTGGTTCAGACCGCAGACTTGAACCAGAACTCTCCATGCTCCACAGCAAGTTCTCTTGTGGGAGGGAGCCAAGATGCCTCTGTCTCTCATGAAAAGCTTGAAGTTCCTCTGGAAGCTTCAGGGGAAATTTTCAGCCTTTCTAAAAGCAGGCAAGAAATGGGGAAGTAGCTGCACCATATTTGCTGTGGAGCCACAGAGCCCCAAACCCCCTGTGTATGTTCTGACAGATGACCTGTCATCTGCATAAAATCTGGCCACTGATTTGTTGGGACTTCTGAGGAATTTAAGGGTCTAGCTCCAGGGGATTTGGGAGCCAGATGGTGGGATACTTGGGAGCACCTCTGCCACTAACCCTCTCTGGAACCACGGTCCCTATAAAGTACATATAGGCTCTTCTTGGAAAAGTCTCCCAACCTGCTGGGAACTTGCTGGCTGACAAGCTCTTTCTGTCTGCAGCCCCATGGAGAATATGGCAGCGTTGCATTTGAGGCAGTTCTGGCCAATCCAGCTGAACCAATTGTGTGGAAATGGCTACTGCAAGCCCCTCTGCCCACCGCTGCTGAGATCTCATCACTGAGGCTTGTTCATCTCCTCCATCCCCACCGCCCCCTGCCTGCTCAGGCTTGGCCCTGGTAATCCTCGCTGTCATCTTCCTCCTTCTGGACAGCCCCACGTTTTTTGTCTGTCTTCCTTGGGGAAGTAAGCTCTGCCTGCAAATTCCCCGGCGAAGCCTTCTAGCTGGGTTAGTGGTGTGATCCCCAATGTGAGAGAACACGCCCTGGGGAGATGATGTGCTGTGGCACACATCATCCTGGTGGAGATGAAGGATAAAGTTAACTAACAAGAATGTCACTATTGAAGTCAAAGTCTCATTCGCTTTCTGAAGCAAAAGCTGGCTGGAAAGTACAGAACTTGCAGCTACAAACTGCTCACTGGTCCCAGCCTGACTGAATTCAAGGTAACAGCCTTGTGTCAAGAGAGCTTCTGAAAGCAGCAGGAATATAAAGGGAATCTGGCTTGATATCACCTCCCCAGAAACGACCTGCCCCTTCAGGAGAAGTGCTCAGGCAACAAGAAGCCAGACCTTGTCCTGACTCTCCCTGCTTTATGACTTTCTCACGGCTTTGTGTCTTGGGGTTCAATCTGAGGACTTCCTGTCAAATGTACTGTTAGCATTGTCAACATGTGGTGTTTTACGCTAGATTAATGCTGTATCTTGTGTGTGGGAACACATGTAGGTGTGGAGGCAGAGAAATCTAGGGCCTTATTCTCTAGTGGCCTTGTGCTTTAAGGATCATTTACACCTTCAGCAAAATGTGTGTGGGGTGGGTATGGAAACACTGCTAAATCTGATGGGGCCTGCCACCCACGGTAGGGGGTAGGTGCAAGCAATGGAACAAAACAACCAGCACATCATCTCCAAGGTCCACAGAAGTTGGGACTTTTGCTATTTTATTATTCCTCCCATAACTAAGGGAAGGCTGTTCTCTGTAGAAGCGAGTTTTGGTGTGATATAGGGTTTTCTGGGCTATTGGATTGGTATAGATGCATGACAGCCAAACAAGTGAAAGTGCAGGGCAGGAAAAGTAGTTCCAACAGCTCAGACCAAGTAGGAGAAAAGCTGGGCTCTTCAGTCAGAAAAGAGCCTCAGAGACAGAATGAGCCACTAGCATGTTTCACATATTTCTCCTTTCCAGTGCCAGCTCACATCCTAACACCTACTGAAACTGGTTTGATTCTCATGTCTGGTAACTGTGTGAAAGGAGAGTTCTCTCTCTCCCTGTGAGTTCAGACTCTGCTAACCTTTGCTCATGCTTTCACTCCAGTGGTGTGACAGAGGACAGGGAGAGTAGTGTATTCCTTCTCCCAAAACAGTCTTGCACTAAGGAAAATACTGGGTAAGTCACTGACCAGTGTGTTTCAGCAGGGACTCAGGAACCTCTTCTTGGAGAACTGTTTTCTTGGGAACTCAGCATCACCTGCAAGTATGGATGAATCTGTGGCCTCAAAAGAGCCCATGGTAGAACAGGAGCACTAAGAAGAACTGTCAGAAGAAAGACAACACTAATTTTGTGCTGGCCCAGCTGGGGACAGGATCTCAGCTCAGAGTGATATGAGAAAGTCAAAGCACAGAGATGCTCATCTGTGCCAACCACCACCACTGCCACTTTGGACCTGCCTTTTGCAAGTGGGTACCACATTCCCCTGCCCGGTCTTCCTGGGCTAAAGGAGCACCCATGGAAGCAGGACACACTGCCAGCACATCCTGCTGCAACACCTGGGAGCAAGTCTCTCTCTTCTCAAGGAGAAGCAGAAAGGCCTTTTGAAGGCAGGTCAGGGAATGCATCAGACATGGCAGTACATGGATGGAGAGCAGGTGGCTCACACACCTGTCTGCTTTCTGTTCTGGCCTGGCCCCTGGCGGGTTTGTGAAGGCCCAGCCAGTCGAATCATTGGGGCTTTCACCTCCTGACTTGCTGAAGCATTTTGTGGTGAACTTTGAAAGCCTGGTCAAAAATGAAGCCCAGCTGACCACAGGGAGAGCAAGACCTGCTGTGAATCCCAGCCCACAGCAGGGGGGACGAAGCCAGCATGAAACGGATGCATATTTTTCCCATGCAAAGGGCAACAGGGTTCCACCATTGTTTCCTCTCAATCAGAGAAGCCATCTGGGATGTGACTCCAGGGAACTCCAGCAAGAGCTGTAATTATATCAAACATAATTGAGGCAAGCCAGCAGCACTCCTTACTTAAGTAAAGCGATGAGGCCAGCAATATGACAAAGGACATACACCTGGGAGTTTCTCCAGCATCCGCTGCTTTCAGTGGGGCTGGGAGCAGTTCAGCCTGGAGTGCAAATCCACCCAGAGACCTCCTTGCTGCATGAGGCTGATCCTGTGAACACCTCGGCAGCAGCTGAGCATTGCTGGGACAGAGCTTGCTTATCTGGAGAAGCTTGTGTTTCTTCTCTGAGGCTCTGCCTGTCCCACCTTTCTATGTCCAAACCTCACATCCCCTTACTTGCAAATTTTCAGATGGCTCAAATGCCTCGCCACCCTTGACTACCAGGCCCTTTGCCCCCCGCAGGTACCCAGGCAGGGAGAGGAGCCAGTGCTCATGGCCTGGGCTCTGCTACCTTCCCATGGCATGCCCCCCATCCTGGTGCCTCTTGTCTAATTCTCTGCCCCCATACAAGGCCATGTGGGCATCCCTCGGGCCAGCTGTGTTGTCCTGCTCCTCTGGCCCTGCTTTCTAGGACTTGCACCTCTCCCAGGTGCAGAGCTGGGAAGCAGCAGGACTTACTGTCAGCCTGGACAGGGCCAGCAGGCATTGGGGGTCTCAAAAGAGCTATGAAGCAGCCCCTGCCCACCTGCCTAACACAGCTCTCCTCCTGCAGGAGCCTCCACTCGTCTCCTGTTTCATCCTTTCCTCCTCCTCCTCTGCCCTTTGTACTCCTTCACAGTAGATCTCTTACAGCTTGGGGTTTTTTTTCTCTTTAAATCTTTTCCTCTCTGCTTTTCCACCTCCTTCCTCTCCCCCTAAATAATCCAAACCTGTTCTTCCTCACTCCCCCGCAGGGCTGGCACTGCTTGTCCCTTCCCCACCATTCCCTCTGGGGGGGACCATCTTGTTGGTCCCTGTACAACAGGACTCAATGCCTGAGTGCCACTTCTCCTTCTGTAGGGATGTCACGTTCTCCAGGGTCAGTAGTCCCTCATCCCCATCCAACACGATCTTTTAGCTCAAGACTTTCATGGGTACACACGGTTGAGTTAGACAAGCCATCGTGCAGCTCTATATCAGCACCCTGCCTGCCTGCACTGGTTTTGGGGACGGGATGAAGGAAGGATCTGCTGGACCTTCCTGGACAGTGGCCGGCAGAGTTGGCAGCCAGCTGCTGTGGAAGGTGGCACTGGGACAGCATTACCCAGCCCCTCGCCCTCCTCGCACGGAGAACGGGGGCTGTCCCCAGTGGCACTCGGTGGCTCCTTGCTGGGATGGCCGAGCAGCCGCACCCTGGGGCTGGCAGCCCTGGAAGGCACGGGTTGGTGGTGCCTCGGTGGCAGCGCTCCACAGCGGTAGCCTCTGGTGGCAGCTCTGCTCTGGCCCTAGTGGGGTGACTCAGTGGGAGTCACCCACAGGGGCGGCTCTGTGGTGTCCCCGTGGTGGCAACTCAGAGAAGCCAGTGGCAACTCCGTAGTGGTGATTCTTAGGTGTCTCCGGGTCTCTGCGACGTCCCTGCGGCAGCAGCTGAAGGGGCACCGCGAGCTTTGCGGTGTCCCTGCGGCGGCTCGGCGGTGGCTCTGAGGTGGCACCGGGGGCAGCTGCAGGTTGGGGCAGGCCCCGCCTCCCCAGGAGGGCGCTCCCCCCCGGCTCGGCCCGCGCTGCCCGGCC
>VXAD01008598.1:194707-298958 GCA_013399195.1 Dicrurus megarhynchus
CCGCGCCTCCCCCGGCCCAGCCCAACGGCCCGCGCGGGGGGGGGAGCCGCAGTCTCCAGCCGGAGCTTTCTGCCCGCCCCTGCTCCCGTGGCAACGCGTGCGGCGTCGGGGCGGACTCGGGTGGCTCGGTGCGTACCGCCCGCAGGCAGGGCCGGGCAGGACCCCGCCGGCCCCCAGAGCGGGCCTGGGGCTGCGGGCTCCGAGGAGGGGCTCGGGGGCTGGAGCGGGCCCCGCCGGGCTGGGCCGTGAGGGCGGGCGCGCAGGGTGCTCATGAGGGAGTCCCCTCGTGCTTTCAGGCCACTGGAAGTGTCGGGCAGGGCCAGGATTCCTCGGAGGCCTGGGAGCGGGGTGTCCCCGCGGCTGGTGCACAGGGTGGGCGCTGGGAGCTGCTCCTGGCGCTGCCCCATCTCCACACGTCGCACGTTAACAGCCCCTGGGCTGTTCCTCCCGCACCCCGGCGTCTTTCAGAAACGAAACCAACAGCAGCGCTTGTTCGATCCGTGTTGTGCTTCGTGAATGACACAGACATTGTTGGGGTCGCGGTGTAAATGCTTGGCGGGGTGTCCTGGAGCAGCCACCGTGGCTGTAAGCCCAGGCCAGGCCGCCGAGCCCTGGCCGTAACGAGCAGCACCGGCCGCCGGCCGCCTGTGCTGCTCCCCCCGGTTCGGGCGGTGCTTGCCTGGTGCTTTCCCGTGGAGAAAAGAATGCATTTAAAAACCCAGAGGAAAATCCATTTTAAACCCCTGCAAATTGTCGGAGGGAATGGGCTGCTATAAAACTCGAAATGACTTTCAACTTGCTTTTTAAAGTAGAAGGGATTTGAAGTACAGGATAATGTTAAAAGCAGTTTGTTGAGAATGCATCACCTTGTCTGAGCTTATATTGTATGGCTTAAATTATAGGAAGAAGGAATTTCTGCATGTTGGTGTCCAGATGGTCTAGTAGCTGGGGTTCTGGCTATGCACAGATAAATACATTTTAGATAAATACTAGATTTCAATCTGTGGTTTTGCTTAGGGGTTAGATGATATTTAAAGTACTATTCTCTTGTTCTGTTGCAATTTTTAGCCATTTTGAACCTTATTTGAAAGAAAAGAGTCCCATTTTGTCAAAGCTTTGGATCAAAGAATTGAAGTAGAGGCAACAGATCAAAAAGCTTGTACCAGACGTTGAGCAAGACATGTGGGAGTTTGACTTCTTGGATGTGTAAAGCCTGGATTTACCGAGAAATTGTAATTATAGTTTTGCCACAATGACACACAGATGCTGTAGCTAATGTTGTGTCAGCAGTGCCATAAGAATATGCTCTCACTTTGAATAGTTCAATTTAGCATAATACGTCGTACGTGGTATGTCTAGGAAACACGCTTTTCAGGTGTGAGGGAGCATGACTGAACTAATGCACAAATAGGTGTTTCAGGAGTCGGGAAGAGGTTTTAGAGCTGAAGCTGGGACAGCTTGGTGGCAGGCAGATGTTTGCCAGCGAAGAACAGGGAGAGGCTCCCAGGTGTGCAGGGGCAGGGGGGGAGAGAAGGGTTATTGAGGAGGGCAGAGAAGCTGCTTTCAGGAAGACACCTCACCCTACTTGCAACGAGCTGGACTCCTGTTTCCTCCACCTTTGTACCTCTCCTTGTCAAAGGAGAGCTTCATTCCTGAGGAAAGTGCTCCAAGTGGGAAGGGAATGAAGGCTGTGAATGTGGCAGGTATCCGGCCTCCTGTCCCCAGCTGGAGTGTGACGGGGCACTGGGCAGTTTCACTGCTCTTCCTCAGGATCCCTCGGACAACCAAGGAATCCTTGAGCACGAGCTATGTGGTACCATCAGCAACTTTTGTGGCAGAGCTGGCTGAAAGCTTGAACTGCCATTGTGTGCTTGCTGCAGGATGGGAAGGTGTTCTCTCCCGTAAGCCCTGGCAGTCCATGCCAAGCTCTGCTGCCCAGGGATGAGGGTCTAGGGTCACTCCTGGATGGAGGGAGGGGAGGACAGCCCTAGGTCTGCATGCTGCTCATTCTTTTGTGGGGGTGGAAAGGCTGTTGGTGCTGGAAGCTTGGAAAGAGGGAACTGTTCTGCAGTCAACTCCTTGGCTCAGCAGCTAGGCTGAATAAAAGAGAGAGGGTCTGTCTTCTTGTCTTTCAAACCAGCCTGGAGACCATTCCTGAGAGGTGGATGGGACCAGCCAAACCACCTGCTAGCTGGAGGCTGGCACTGAAGCGAGCTCCCCACCATGCTCTGGGAAACCTCCTTGTTGGAAAACCCAGACACATCCCAGCAGCTGGGGTGACAGGAGAGTAGGATTCCTTTTGTGCTTAGCAGTTCTCCCATATCTGTATCAGCTTTAGTGCTCTCAGACAAGCTGTTTTACTGATTTGTTTGGGGAATTGCTGGGAAAACTTTGGATGCCTGGTTCTGTTCCTTATTTTAAGTGGTGTGTGTCAGGTTTTATTGCAGTTGCAAACACAAGACCTTCCCTCTGTGCAGCTGGGAGAGAATGATGGATGTTTTTGATCTGGACACTGAGTAGGGGTTTGTTTTATTTTGACATAAGTGCTCAGGAAGGACTTTACGGAGGTGTGAGTGAGTACACAGGGAGCAAAGTGGCAAAGAATTAGGCCTGCTGTGTGGCTTGGTACACCTTTCCCCAATCATGGGAACTTGCCCATCATTGGCAGCAGCCACATTATTTTGGTTCTAGACAGAGATTGCCAGACCTGCTAAATTGGGACTGGGTTCAGTCACTCACCCCTACTAAAGGTTCAGATGAACCTTGTGTCCTGGAGCTGGCTTCTTTAATTGGATGGGTTTAGGATTCTGGTCCTAAGAGTACAGCAAGTCCTGTTGCCACGTTGGCCCTGCTCCCAAGAAGAGGACGCTCAGGTGACACATCAGGAGAGGCACTGCAGGGTCGTTCCGCCTTGCTGCTGTTCTCGGTGCCGGTGCAGCAGGCACGAAAGAGTCCAGCCGTGATTCATCAGGAATCCTTGGATCTTGGCTGATTCCAATCAGTCCTGCTGGGCTGCTAAAATAGATATGGCCAGAGCATAAAATAGCTAATAAAAACAAAATCCTCCATGGAAAATTCATTCTTCAGGGTGTGAGGTTCCAGTTGCCATGCCAAAGCAAAGCTGAGAGGAGAGAGATTTGAGATTTTCTAGCTTGAGGGAGGGGAGGGGGTATTATTGATCTCATCTCCCAGGTCTTTCCAATCTGTTCGTTTACTCCATTTCACTTAAAAGATTCGCATCATGGTAACCTTGATTTATTATCTGATTTCTTTTTTGATTCAACCTCTCAAAATTGTGCACTGGCTTGAACCTGCAGTAATAAACCAGCACAGTTATTCCCTCTTATCTCCGGCATGCATGTAATGCTTTCTCTGTTGCCTGTTCCCAATTCATTCTCACAGACAGGCAGCAAGGTGAAATTTTGAAAAGATTGTCCTCTCTCATCGAGAGTATAGGGTGAGCAGAGTTTTCACTCCATTCAAGAGCAGAGCAGAAAGGGCATGGCAGGAAGGGATCTTGTGGTATTGTCTGCAGGTCAGGATGAGACTCCAGACAAGTACTGTGCCAGCTGTGGCCTGCAAGATCAGGCAAGGTCTTAGCAGCACTTAGCTGTGGGAAGCTGGAAGACTCCTACTGCAGAGCTACCAGAAGTAAGAAAGGTCCTAGCAAGGGTGCAGGAGACAAACCACAAGTCAGGTAGGGCTGGATAAGGAGTCTGGGTCTAGCCCTGAGCAGGAATTGATCAGTAAGCTGTATTGGCCTCGGAGTACCTTTGAGAGACACCATGGAGAGCTTTGACTCATAATTTATAGGAATAAGCTACACAGGTATGTGTACATCATTATATCAGCGCATGTGTGTGCAGGCTGGAGGGGTTTGTGTCACTTTAGCTGTTCTAATTAGTTACAACAGTCATCTCTCTGTTTAGACAAGCCTAAAATCAAGGGTTGCATTATCCTCCTGCCAGAACTCTGAGAGCTGTTCTTAATTGGTATCTCTCAGTGCACAAAGGTTTTTATAAAATAAAGCTGTACAGCTGTGATATTTGCCTGGACTTGAGTTTCCCAAGGTGGAAGAGCAGAAATTATTTGTGAGCTGAGCAAAAATATCCCCTGCAGGAGGAGAAAGAGGGGAGCTTCTGGCTATGTTTTAATATGTGTTAGGTGATGCTTAAATATCTGTCGTGAATTATTTAAACGGAAGAGGCAGACTTACACCTGGGAGTAGCTGCATTGGTATCCTAGGGTGTAGCCTACTCCCACTGGAGTCAAGTGTGACAAGGTTTTTAAGGAATTTGGGTGCAGCAAAAGTAGTACTTCTGTAGTCCCAGTTCACTCAAATTCCCCTGGCAGCCTTTTGAATGCTGCCACGGATCTGGGAAGCCCCTGCTGCTTAAGGAAAGCAGCTTTTCTTGTGTATACTGCTGGTTTTCCCACTCCAAAACCCATCTGGAATAATAAAACGGTCTCTTTCTCCAGGGTTAGTGAGCCATTGAGGCAGCCACGTGAGTCTGATGGCCCCCAGGCCGTGAAGGCAGCGGTTGGTATCAAATCAGAGGATCGAACCTTCCGTCTTACCCACTCATCGTAGCAAGTCAAGGATATCCAGCACTGTGGGAGGGCGTGGAGGAGTGCCAAAGATACACTGTGTGACAGACTCAATGTCTTTCCACTCCTAGCAAGCCCAGGGTTACGTCACAGCATTGTTCTCCTGAGAAGATGGAGAAAGCAAGGAAGGAATTGAGGAATTTTCTGAGTAGGAGCCGTCCCAGTACCAGCAATGAGGCTTCTGCTGATTACCCTACTTCAGGAACCTCCAGTAGCTCAGGGGTAAGTGCAAAGAGCAGTTCTTTTTCCAGCACTGTCCTAAAAGGAGGAGACTGATGGTACAGCTGGTGTGGACACATATAGGTTTCACCCCAGGTCCTAGCACTTCCTTTGCTCAGAGGCCTTTGTGCAAGACCTTGACCTTTACAAAGTGAAGCCGTGAGGCTCAACCTGGTCAGAGCTGTGCTACCTTCCTCAGTAGCCAGTGACAGCACTGTCACGACTGCCTGGGTTTAGGATGCCAGTACGGCAGGGCAGGCTTGTGGTTGTGACTGCAGGTGATATTTGGTAGTAAAACCCTAATGAATGGCTGCCTAATCAGCCCCCAGTCAACGTCTTAAGCTGACATCAGGCTACACACTGCTGGCAGATCCCTTGCCCCTGTGCGTTGGGCTGAACTTTTCAGGTGTTTGTGTCTCTGAGCCTTTTCTGACCATTACTCACAGTCTCAGTTGTCCCTAAAGATCTGGTAAAGTCAGGCTTACAGTCACACTTTCTCTCTGGACCTCTGTGACCCCCACTCGCCCTGTGCCACGACTGTGCTCTGACACTTCCCTCACATTCCAGGGTGCTTCTGCTGGCCCCCGTGTGTCCCAGTCTTTGGTGAGCCAGGCAGACCTGGAGCAGCACACCCCTAAAGGTAAATACACAGAGAGAACGGGTGGGGCAGGAAACTGGGCTATAACTGTTTAAAGTTGCCTATAGTGGGCATGCTGGGAATTAGGCTGCTGCCTCTGGGTTCGTGCTCTGCTTTCATTCTCCTCTCAGTGCTCAGGAATGGTGCTGAGCTGCTTGAATATCCCATGAAAAGTGAATTTCGTTTAGAGGTGCAGCAAAGTGATCTGAGTGGGTGGTAAAACCATGCTTCCTTTTCTCCTGGATATGTCCACTTACCCCAGGGTTCAGGGTGGACTGTGCTGGTGCTTGTGGGAGTTCTGGTCCTGCTGCCAGGAGAACACTGAATTTGCATGTGTTCTTACTGTGCATGGAGCCAACGATGTCCCTTTCCTGTGAAAATCATAGAATATCCTGAGTTAGAAGGGACCCACAACTGCTGGCCCTGCACATGACAACCCCAAAAATGGGACCTGCCTGTGATAGCTGTATTCGGGGTTTAGGTACCCATAGCCAAAATCATGGTCTTCTCTCATTTATTTTTTCTGCACCCAGCTGCACCCCAGAGCAGATTGTTCTCCCTAAATGCAAGGGCTCTCTGTGTGTACAGAGCTGCTGGTGCCACCTGCTTACAAGCACTTGTGTCATGGATGCTCAAATATAGGAACAGAGAATGGTTGAAGGTTTGCCAGCACTCTCCTGGCCCCTAGAGCACTCCTGGGGATATGGATCATAGACTGGCAGTGGGTGGGAAGAAAGTGTGTGTGTGAGAGGATTTTAGAGAAAGATGGGAACTGTATATACCACCCTCCTGTGCTTAGATGTGACATTTATTTTCATGAGTGAGGACAAATGACTGTTTCCTCAAGTGAATCTTGACAAGCTAGACTCATCTTTAACAAGTGGAGACAGAACTCTATTTATGATCTGCTACTTCTTCAAGGGGGAAGAAGCCATCAGGTTGGAAATGTAAATGCAAATGAAACACTAAGTATTGACATAAATAGTTGATAGTGCACAAAGTGCCATAATGGATGGTGCCATGGATTTGGCAACAATGAAGCGACTAAATTGGAACAGCTGTGCTCCTTGACAACAAATACAAATCAGGGCCATTCCGTGAGGACCCCACGCAAGAGATGCGCACGAGGCTAAAGGGCTGCATGTTAGGGATTCCTCAAAACTATGTTATGGACCATGCAAGTGTTTAAGAGCACATTCATGCCAGGTTAGCTGCCCTTCCTGAGGGAGGGAAGTAGAGAGAGGGGAGCCAGTTAGTGGACGTTTTCTTTAGTCTCTAAGCAGACAACATACAGCTACAAGGGTTGAGTCAGGGGCCATTTAAGAAGGACAAGGGAATGACGTCTTAGAGGAGCTTTCCTGTACCTAACCATCCTGAAACATGTCTGGCTTTAGCATTATTGGCTGCTCTGTGCAATCGCTTTTAAATGAAGGGTCACATCCATGCCTCCAGAAGCACATGCAACATGGTGAACAATTGGGTTCAAAGCTTGACATTCAAAATACCAATTACAAACCAGTACCTTAAGTTTCTCATTGATAGAGTGTGAAAGTTCATCAAAGGAAAATCTCTCACTCCACTAAAATCTATTTTTAGTTCAATGCTTAGCTCTGTCTAGGGAATAGTGCTTTTTAAAGCTTGCATGCAATTACTTAATTTAGGTTAAGCTTCAAATTCCCAGTTTGCTGCTGTTCTATTATTTGCAACTTGTTTAGCAATATAAACAGTTTGGTTTATTTATGGGGTAAATGACATGGTTTAATTTCTGCCAGTTCTTGGAAATGTATACTTTTTGCTTAGTCCAAATTTCTGTTGAAAACGTTTGGCCAAATGGTGAGATCGTTGGCTGTTTAACTCAATTTTTTCTCACACCATTGCTGATGTGAGTGGGTGGTTTGCTTGAGCAAAAGCTGAGAAGAGAGAGGTTTGTCCCAAGGTGTGAATAGGCACTTCAGCAGACAAAGATGACCTGAGCAACTTCTTTTGCCCTGCAATATTCATAAGCCCTTTATCACCACCTTGACCAAGTCCCTCCCATCTATGACTGACTCTTGGTCTCAGGGCCCCCCAGAGAGGCAGGGGAATCCCATCCCTTTCTGAGGGTGATGGAAGCTGTGCACTAGAGACAGTAACTTGCCCACTATCATGTAGAGAGTCTGTACCAAAGCTGGGAACAAAACAGAGCTCCTTAGAGCCAGGTCAGTGCCTTGCCCCCTAAAAATCTGCGTGACAGTAATTCTCAGTGAAAGTTTCTTCTATGCCATCATTTTGATACTGGAAAACCACAATCACATATTGTAGCAGGGAAAAAAGGTCTTTCTTTCTGTTTC
Source organism: Dicrurus megarhynchus (assembly GCA_013399195.1). Classification (NCBI taxonomy): domain Eukaryota; kingdom Metazoa; phylum Chordata; class Aves; order Passeriformes; family Dicruridae; genus Dicrurus; species Dicrurus megarhynchus. The sequence continues at coordinate 202,502 of VXAD01008598.1, forward strand.
TAATTCGAAGTTTGCTTGATTTCTCTTAGAAATCTAGTGAAGTGACTTCTGCAATGCAGTGGACAGCAGAGTCCTCCTTTGTGTGTGAATGTAAAGCAAAGCGATGCCTGGTGGTTTCAGACATGTGTTTCTCCTTGTCTCTTAGTCACAAAATTGAAGATGCCTGGGAGCTTCAAAAGTCTCCTGGATCAGCAAATGGTTGGACCATCCACTGAGGCCCTCACTGAGTCAGATTTCCCTGTACAATCGTTTAAGCCCAAAGTGCATATGCCTTTCAAACGGATTCCAGGGCAAAACCCTCGGAAGGTTGAAGAAGAGAGGTAAGTAACCAGAAAATGGCTAGAGGCATCATTGTGGAATGGACGCAGCAGATTAGGGTGTTGATTTTTGCTTTCAAGGCATAACATATCAAAAACTCTTAAGAAAACCTTATCCTGTAAGGCAATGGTCTCCAAAGTGGGGCGTGCACGCATTGCAGAGGGTGCAAAAGACAACTCACTGGGATGAGGGAAGAAAATAATGTTTTTAAATAGTGTTTATGTCATCTTTTTGTCATTCTTTTTTTAATTTCTGCTTTTGTGTATGCTCTATAATGGGCATAATATTTTAATACAGTAGTACACGTATATAATTTATAGATTGGAGTAACTGATCATTCTAGGTCACTTCCACTGAATTATTTTGTGCTATAAATGAAGAAATAGACATGGATGCAATGTGTACTAAAAATGTTTTTACCGATAGAGGTGCACAGTAAAAAAGTGGAGTTGTAGGCATGGGAATGCTTATAGGCACATTAAGTGGTTATTTCCCCTTCTGATTGAAACCAGGAGGAGACGGCTGTACCTCACCTTTGATATTGCTGAGCTCTTAGCCTGCAAGGGGATAGACTCCAATCAGCTGATGCCAAGGCACTATGACCCTGACAACATTCCACCTATTGAGGAGACAAAAGATTCTGTTTTTCCCATTTATCTCCCATTAAAGGTAAGAGAGCATGTTTGGTACTTGTGATCTGTCTCTTTGCTTATACCACAGGAGGTTTCTGAGGATGGCAGGACACTTAGCCAGTGTTGACACAGCAAGCAACAAAACAAGGAAATGCTTTGGAGCTGGCTCGGGCTCTGAAGGGTCTCTACAAGATGCTGAGCATCCTCTGCAGGGTGCCCACAACTTTTGTCAGAATTAATAGTCCTTGAGAGTGCTGCTCACTGTCCTTTGTGTGTCCAAAGGGAAGGTATCTCATGTTTCCTTCTGAACACAGTAGTCAGCAATATTGCTGCAGGAGACCTCTCCAGGTGTTTGTCTGTTCTCCCTAGGAAAGGGCTGGAGGTAGAGATACTGCTGTTTGGGAGAAAATTGTTGACCAAAGATCAGCACAGCTTTTGCACCTGGACTGGTTTCCCTATTTTGTAGCCCATTTAGGAACTGAATTTTAATGTTTTCCTCTCATGAAATTTTTTATTGGGTGTTTTCTTGTTTCTGAAGTAAAGCTTAATTTCACTCATGTCCTTGCTCTTTAGGTATTTGACGATGATGAATATGACTGTCGAACTCCAGAAGAGTGGCTCTCACTAGGACTGGAGCCAGGATCTTGTGATAGAAAGCCAGTGCCTGGAAAAGCACTTTTACCTACAGATGATGTACTTGGACACGGTAAAACTGCTGTCCTTCCCTGTATCCATATTGATATCAATATAGATACATATCTGTCTGGTGTGTGTAAAAAATTGAGAATTCTAAGCTGTAAGACCTAAGTTCATTATTTAATTGGTCACAGCAGAAAGTATGTGAGATTGACTGAGATTCAAACGAGCAAATGGATTTGACTGTGGCATCACCACTCTGATCTGGAAAGTCCATTTGCTGTAGCCTCCAGGAGAATGGACTAACCCTATTTTAATCCTTGTCTCTCTCAGAGGACCCCAAAAGCCAGGAGTTGATCTACGAGTGGATTGATGTTGGTGTTCTGGATTATGACAAGGAGACAGAGCTCTACTTGGTCCATAAAACAGACAAGAAAGGTCTGGTGCGTGATGAAGAAGGGAGACCCATTCTCAATGGAGGAATAACTCGAGAAGGTGTGTTTCAAATAAGGTCTTTTGGGACCTGTCATATAGTCTGAGAGCCAGTTCATTACCCATGCTTGTCCTAGCTGGAGATGGGAAGGACACCAAGAGGTCATTTAATCCTTTTCACTGTTACCACTCTTGATATGTGTCTGTTTACCTTGTCTGAAAAAACGTCCAGGGAAGAGAACTCCACACCTTAATTTGACACCCTGTTTGAGGTTTTCCCTTTGGAGACACCTTTCTTTTTAATCCATCTCCCATCCTTCTGCCTTCGAGAAAAGTAAAATGTTGGTCTTTCTGGGTCAATGCCATTTTGAAAGGGAATGTGGACAGATTAAAATGAAGTACCATTCTCTTAAAAGGTTTGGAGATGCCCCTTATCTCTTTGCTTTTCTCAGCTTTGGTCCCTCATTTTGATCTCCTGCACGCAGCCCAATTATCCTGTCTATCGAAAAGCTGCTGTCAGCGCTGCAAGCCATTCTGAGTTTTGTTTTCCCTGCAGACTCTTGTGAGCTGTACTTTCCTTTCCCAGGAAGAGCTCCATTGTTGCCGTGTCAGTACTGGGTGCCACGAGTTTGCCTGCAGTTCCTGGCCGAGGATCCCCAGGTGTTTGCGGAGCGCGTGGCCTCTGCCGACAGCATGCGCAAGAAGACGCAGGGGCTGCTCATGTACCACTTGTACGTGGACTGCATGGCCACAGAGGGGGTGGAGAGCATCAATGAGAAAAGCCTGCAGAGGATGAGGCGCTTGGCTATGCAGACTCCCAAACTGAAGGATGAGACGAGGTAAAGCATCATGTGTATGTCTGGGGGATCAGCCTTCGGTCCATAAACGTTGTGGGACTTCATAGGGCTACAAAACAAGTGTCAGTGGGGGCAGATCTTCAGCAGCCAACTGCCCAGAGTGGTGTCAGAAGTAGGCAGATGGCAGCCCCAGGGACGCATGTGCAGGATGGGTGGTCTGTCAGTGTTCCCAGATGAGGTAGGTTCCATATGCAGACCCACCAAGCCATGCTTACACCTGCAGTTAAGTGGCCTTCAACAGCAAGAAGGTTGACAAAAATGGCATGGCTGACCTTGCTGTCTCCCTGTGCTTTTGAGGAACAGATGGGTCATTGCTGTACTGATCTGCAGACCACCCATTGTCTCCACAGACCTGGCTATTGTCTGCTGGTGACTCTTCTACCTATTAACTGCTGCTAAAACAAATCAAAATAAGATCTGCATAGGGGGAGGCAAGCAGAACAGGAGATCTCCACCTGGATATAATCAAGTATCTCTTTGTGATGCAGTTCATATTGGGGAGGCATTTTAATGTCCCTGGGCTGATGAATCGTGAGCCATTGGTGGTGTTGCTGGGAATCAGCCGTGACTGATTGCTTTGCTCAGAAATAGGAAGGTGTGAAGGGTTGCATGGTCTGCCGGCCTGAACTAGAGAGTAGGAGAGTAATTAGTCTCTGTGAGCAGAAATACAGGGATAAAGAAAAGTACTCTGCCTGCTTGAGGTAAGGGATAATGATTTCCTAAGGCAAACAGAGCACGGTTTCAGTGCTAATGTGAGTGTTCTGGCTGAGGAAATGGACAACAAGAGGTGTTCAGGAGGAGGCAAGTGGGAGGCCAGCTTGGATAGCCCAACTTTTCCAGAACTGCCAGCTATTTTCTTTAGTTTGTGGTTGTTTCTCCTTCCCTCTGTAATGTTTCTCCCCAGTGGAGATGTTGCTTTGAACTGAAAGACACTTAAGAAGGCTACAGTCCTAGTCTTCAATCCCCACTTGCCTCTGTCATTAAAAGTCCAGTTGATACTTTTGCTGGCTGCTTCATTGTCTGCACAATTCTCCCGATGTGTTCAGTGGTAGGCGAGTTTCTGGGTTAGCAAATTTGGGAGGGAGGGAGAGAGAGTGAGGGGTGGAGTTTGCAGTAAAGCTACAGACATGCTTGTGCTCAAACACCATGGGTTCTCAGTGTTTCTGTGTCTTGTAACAGCATGTTAGACTATATGAGCAGCCTGGAGAAAGAAGTGAAATTAGAGTATAAACACATCATGAACAGGATCAGCTTTGACAGAGTCATTGCTTCCAAACCCCAGATGTTTTCTTATGTCACCCTGCCAGACAAAGAGGAGAAGGAAGCACCAGAGAAAGGTAGGGGACACAGTGAAGCAGTTTGGATTCAGTGGGGTTACCTCTTGTCTTTGATATGATTCGTGGTTTGCTGTAGGAACTCTCAGGTTCATGGTAATGATTAGAGCTCATAAGGGGCAGCAACAGGAGATTATGTGAGACTTATGAGTATGTCTCCTCTTTTTTAAGGTGTATTTGCATGTTCATGTTACCTCAGTAAAATACATGTGAACTCATCAGCTAAGCTGCAGTAATTCTGCAAGTGTACCCTTAATGGCACCAAATGTTTGGCAGTGTGATTAGCTTAGCACTGTGCTGGGGCTGACTGCCTTGCCTTTGCTGTGCCCAGCTGGGAAATGCCTCAGGTGTGGAAGAGTGCTGAGGCTCTTTTAGAGTCCCAAACAGGAGGAAAATGGCCCCAGTGAAAGACTAAAGGAGGGGGGAGGCATATTTTTTGCACTTCAGTCTTCCAAAGGCTGGAAGGCCTTGAGGTGGTTCACAAGTGGCCTCTCACAGATGAGATGGCTCAGCTGTGCCTTGAAGCCTCAGGAAGTTTCTTCAGTTCCAATTTTCTTTCTCATGGAAACTTTATGAGCCAAAGCCTTGGGAAGGTCAGGCACCAAGACAGCACCTCAGCCCCTAATGGGAGGCTGTAGAAGGTCTCTGCTGCAGGGCAGAGACTCCCTCTTTCATCCAGCCCTCTGCTGAAGCTGCTACATGGTAAGGCCTGTGCATCAGAGAAGAGTCCTTTTCACAAGTGCTTCCCAAAGGGAGCTGTACTCTAAAAACAGAGAATGGCTGTTGCAGGCAATGACTTTTTTTTTTTTTTTTTTGGTGTTAGGGCTTGTCTCTGTCCCAGACTATCCTTTTCGTAAACAACAGAGAGAATTCAAATTTCTCTCACTCCTGACCAGTCCAGAAGTCATCCATCTCCTTGCACAGGTACAAGATGAGTGCAACAAGGCAGCTGTCATGTCTTTGTTTAACACAACCTTAACCAAAACTGTCACCCTGGAGGAATTTGAAGAGATCCAGACCGAGACCTTCACTCAGGTGAGCAGAGGAAGTGTGAGGGGTGACCACGTGGAGCATCCAGCAGTGCTGTCAGTGTGTATTGGACAGATGCAGCAGCTGCTGATTGATTTTCTGGAAACTGATGAGCTGTCAAAGGAGACATCATGTTTGGGGCAGGGAGGAATTTGCATGTGCCTGTCAAATTTATTGGGGTGTGGGGAGAATGGGCTGAAAGAGTCATAGTCCCCTGGTTAGGATCAGGCACTGCTGACCATGTTCTTAAGTCATGTGTTAAACAAGTGGCCGTATAGGGCTGCAGCCCCTCTTTCCTCCACCTAGTTTATATGCAGATACAAGTCCTGGTTGGCACTCAAAAGTTTCTTTTTTTTCCCCTTTTATTTCTTTTTCTTTATTTCCCCATCCATCCAGCTGCAAGGCAGAAGATCCTTGATTCCCCCTGAAACACTCATGGGGGTAATGCTTTTCTACACTCTATGTTCTTTATGTACTTAATTAAATTACTCTGCTTGCAATGCCAACAGACAGAGCAGGACAAAAATTTGCAACTCTGTGGTAATTCCCACCAGAGGGTCTCCATGTCCTCTGACTGAGGGCAGCACATTGTGCCCTGGATGTGGCCACACAGAGTAGTTTGCACAGGGTTGCACACTAAATCAGTGGCAGAGAATGTGCTGGTCCTTCCCAGTCCCATGCTGTTTCAGCTTGGCAGTGTTGTCATCCGCTCGGTGACTAAGGTTCTTTTATTATACACAAACAGCAAACTGCCTGTGGAGCAGAAGTGACACTTGGTGGTGTTTTAATAAATTAAAATACTGCAAACTGCTGCTGCCCTTGGCTTCTTCTGCTCTTTCTTCTCACTTGTCAAGAGAAGACAACATTCTGTCCTTTACGTGCTCATCATACTGTCTACACAACTTTTTGTGAGGGACCCTGACACAGGCAGCTCCAGGGATACTGCTCTATAGAAAAGAGAACAAAAAGGAAACGCTGTGTATAAAACAGAGAATAGAGCACTCCCACTTTTTAATATCAGGCTTTCTTTTTGTGGGTCTTTTGTCAGTGAAGGAGATATATGACCAGGTTCAGATGCCACATGTGTGGGGGGCAGGGTTGAGAGCTACTTTTAGCTACCACAGCTCTGAAAGAACAGTTTCCTTTCATAGCAGAGCAAGGTCCAGCAGCCCCAGTTAGCAGCTCACCTTGCCATACTGCTTTCCTATCAGCCCTCGGAGGATTACTCAGCGTGCTTTTTTCTTTGCCCTAGGTTCAGGAATTTCTTAAGGATACTTGGGTCGATTCCGTAAAGACTGCGATTAAGAGCAGCCTTAGCAATGCAGGCAAATGGTTTGACCTGGAGCAGAGTGACTGGGATGCCTACCAGAGGTCCAAGCTGTGTAAGCTGATGGAGCGCATCAGGTTCATGCTTCAGGACTCTCTGCGGTACCTGGTCCAGAGATCTCTCATCAGCTTCACCCAGTTTGTGCTGGATGCTTGCCAGAGTGTCCTGAACTGCTCAAAGGACATGAAATGGGGAAGTGACATCACCAACAGTCCCTACATGTAAGAAAGAAAGAAAAATAAGGGATGGAAAGAGCAGAAAAGTATAGTGCTGTTGTCTTTTTAACTACTGTTCTGCAAGCAAGCTTTGGTCTGTATGAGGGCTTTAGGCTGGGCTGTTTCCCATAATCTTCCACCTGACACATTCACTGGAGTATGGAAGAAGGACATGGAGCTGACTGCTCTGTTAGTACAGCTTTCCAGCTGCAGCCCATCTAAACCAAGGTCTGCTGTTTTGCTGTGCTGTTCTAAAGACTAGCCACCTCCAGCATTCTTGGGGGGAGCAAATTGTTACTGCTAGATTTTTTCTGGATGCCAGGAAGAAGAATACCAGGAGCATGGCTGCTTAATTCCATTCTTAGATGAAACCTCAGAATTAGAATCTGGCCTGGAATCTCTAAAAAATACCAAATTTAGGTTATCACAGTGCCTAAAATTTTATTCCATTGGGTATTGATTTAAGGATTTTTGCTTTCTGTGGTATTAAAGAAGGAACATTTAGAAATGGAAAGCCAGAAGAACAGAAAAAAAAAAAACCCTGCNTTGATTTAAGGATTTTTGCTTTCTGTGGTATTAAAGAAGGAACATTTAGAAATGGAAAGCCAGAAGAACAGAAAAAAAAAAAAACCCTGCCACTCACATGAGGCCTCTTACCTTTAAAGCAGTGGAAGTCTTGACACTGACTTCAGCTGATCCTGAGCCATGCTGATCACATGCAAGATTGGGAAAATCTAATATAACTTCCAGAAGGTGCATTTTAGGAGTGTATTGGAGATACTGAATACCTAGTTTGAAGAGCACCTGCGGTTTTTCTGTAAAGCAGCTCCAATTCTCAAGATAAGGTTATGACTTTTGGAGATCCTGATATGTCATGGTTGATGGTTCCTTCACCTTTGATAGGAAAAGGTTCTCAATGTCTTTAATGGTAAATTCAGAACACAATGTTTTATATCTTCATCTGCATGAGACAGTCCTCTTATCCTCTGCTTTCCTTTCCTGTCCAGGAAGCATTTTAGTATCAGCACCAGAGCAATACCGTTGTGTATCATTGTCTCAAAAAGCATCCCTATTCTTTCTTATCTCTGCCCACCACAGGCCTCAAGGGAATCCGCTCTTTGTAACAAACATTAAGCTAGACAGCAGTGGCATCCTCTTCAGCCCCTCTGTGGAGAGCTTTGAGACATCCCTCATTGCTCTGTTCGACAACGGAATCCTGGCGACTCACACTATCCCCCAGCTGGAGCAGGTGAACCCTTCTGCATCAGCAGTGATACAGCTGTGCATGTGTCAGTGCATGGCAGCTCAGCACAGACACCCCTGAGCTCGTACTGAGGGAGAGAGGTGCAGAAGTGGGTACTTGGGAATTCAGCTAAATTAATCTGGGCACAGCACTGTGCTAATGCAGTTCTGTTCTGATAGGATTTTGTCAATCTCCCCGGCCTCATAGCTCTTTTGTCTGGTGGTTATTTCTGCTTTCGTGCTGCAGGTTCTGTGGACACATGGGCACTCTGGTTGCCCTGAGTGCATGGTGGCTGGTAAAGGCAGACTCATAAAGGAAATAGCACTGTTTCCAATTCTGTCTGTTTGATGCAGGTCTGTTCTGCATATGCATCCTTCTGTTCTGCATATGCATCCTTCTGTCTGCAGCTGTGAAAGCCCTGTCTCCCTAGATGCTCATTCTTTGGGGAATGGGGCACATAAAACTGATAAAACAATTCCTGCCACAATGTAGAAGTGTGGACTGCAGGAGTTCCCAAAGGTGCCACCAGGGATTGCCTTGCCCCTCTCCTGAGGAGGCACATTTAGCTCTGTTAGTCCTGAAAGACCTCTCTCCTTCCTCTTCCAGTATGTGTTGGAGAACATGGATATCACAGGCACCCCCATGCTGGAATCAGTGGGTTTGCAAGAGCCAGAAGTGGAAGAGCTACGGGAGGCTCTGCGCTCTGCCATTCAAAAGACTGGGATCCCTCTCGAAGCCTACGGCAAGAAATACGAGAAGTTCTTAGAGATAAATAACAATGACATCAAGTACTTCCTAAAGTAAGTGGCTTGTGACAAAACCCCTGTGACCCCAGCGACAAACCTTTGTGGAAGCTGTTGTGCGGATGTGCGTGAGAGTGTGGGGCCTGTTCTGAGACCACGTGCCTCAGATGTGAGATCAGGCCCCTGTCAGAGGCTGCCTTCAGTCATGGGCGACAGTCCATGCTTTTAGAGGACGCTGGACACTGGGAATTTCTTCCTTTCTCTGACAGAAGTCACATTCCTGTCATGCTTGTCAGCGTAATTGGAGATATTAATGGCCCTAAAAATGAATCATCCTGTTTGAGAATCCAGTTAGCATACTTGACTCTGACCTCCCTCATATAGTATCTGCTCAGGCTGATAGCATTCTGTAGAATGTTTTCTTTTGTTTCAACTTCATTGTTTTCACTGCCAAAACTCCTTGCATGTATTCTGTCCTTTAGTCTCTGTTACCCTAATGGACTTCTGGTTAGGTCTTATGTTTTCTCCAAACAGTGGGAATGAAGCCCTCTTCTCTTTTCTTATTCCAGCTTTATCAATTTACAAATCCCATCTGACAAAGTCCCGTCTCTCCCCAGAACACACTGAAGTGCCTATCCTCCCCTGAAGTGCCTCCTGATCTTGCCCTGTTTACTTACAAAATAGTGCTTCTATTTTGTCTCTCCCTCTCTTGTTGCCATATTTCCTCTTTCATCTCTTTTTTCTACTCCTTTTCTGCAGCTAAAATATTTCATGCTCTTATTCCACTCCACACCTATTGTGTAAACGCATGCCTTGATAATTTCATGTCTTGATCTTTTGAGTGGACACAAACAGCCTGGATGCTCAAATACTCTTAAGGTCTACACTGCCATTTTTTTGTTGGTGTTTTAATTTATAGAGACTATCAAGAGCAATTTCCACCTACCCAAGAGGTGACGAAGATAGTGAGCACGTACTTGTCTGAAAAGGAGACCCTGGACCACCTTCTACCCAGTTCTATTATCATTGGCCCCTTTCAAGTCAGGATAGAACATATTAGGCATGATCTGTCTGACAAACACAAAGCACTTGCCACTGCCATGTTGGACATGCTGGCTAAAACCCTCCATTCTCAGGTGCAGAAAGTAAGTTACCTGGTTCGGTGGATTATCTGTCTGTGTCTTGTCTTGTCCTTCTGCTTTTGAAGTTGCTGTGTTTTTGTGAAATGGCCAAAAGGCCGCATTAATCAGGATATTTTAAAGATCTCACTGGGCTGATTATTTAATATTAAAATTATAGGGGATATATGCTAACTCGAACAAATCAAGTATTAAATATACTTAATAAATTACATGCCTGAAAGCTGTAGCTCTTGAGATTAAATTCTTCAAGACCTTGCCATCTTACAAAAGTGTGTTGGTGGATTGAAAAGATCTGTCTGGTAGACAACTGGAAAGTCCTTCTGCTTGCTCTGAGGACAACTGGAATATAGGCAATTTCCTCTGCCAGCTGGTTGTCTAAATCTGTTATTATCATCATTTCCACTGCATACCTGCAGTTCCTCTTCCTCGTTTTTTGGCAGTCTCATTCAGTTTGAGCTCAAATGAGGTGGATGGGAAAAGACTGTGAAAAAAACAAAACAGAACAGGGCTGTGTACTCATCACTTAGACCACCTTCAGAATGGGAAGTGGGTGGATCATGGCAGGTTTTCCAGTTTGCCTAGTAGCAATTAGAGACTTTTTGATGGTCTTTGCTGTGTCCTGCTGCAGATCTGTGAGGCCTATGAAACCGTCAGCATCAAAATGCACGAGAAACCAAAGAACATCGAGGAGCTGACCGAGCTGCGGGACTGGCTGAAGGGAGTGCCCGAGCAGCTGGCAGTGCAGCAGGTAGGGCAGGCTCTCCCTTGGACAGAGACATCAAGGGAAGTGAGGAGGAAATTTGTCAATGTAATGTGTGGTGTCTCAGAAGCAGAACTCCATTTTTTTTTACTTGCATGTCTTTGCGTGCAATGCCACGAGATTCCTGGCTTTGTATTTTTATAATTCCTAAGATTTGTATTTTTAAATACACATATCATGAATTTAAATATCTTTGCAAAACAAAATAGAAGTTAAAAATCTTGCCTAAAATACTTACGTATGCATTTTGCTGCCTTCATGATCCATTCTGCATTTGTATATTGAACAGCTATCTTCTAAAAATGAATGCTGTTTTCGAGAAAATCTTTCTGTTATCCAGTGCTCAAATTGCTGTTAATATATCTTTTCTAATAGGACATTTCAGTACCGAGTTATTTCAAAGTTATTTGAAGTGTAAGTCTTTTCCTAGCTGAACAAATGGGGAACAAAGGCATCAAGCTGTAAGCTGACTTGCTCACGCCAATGAGGGAACCTGGAGGATAACCTAAAACACTCGATTTCTGTCCAGCACTTTATCCACTAGGTCACACTTCTTTTCATTCCCATAGAACAGAGGGTGATGATGGCATGATCATTCATAGAACAAGGGGTTGGAAATCCATTCCCACTGTTCACACTGCACAGAAGCAGCCCACATCACATTAAGCTTGTGTGACTAACGCTCTTCAAAGGCACCTCATGAAAATGAGGTGTACACCAGAGACTTGGAATCAGCATGGTCTAAAGGTGTCTACTTTTTGTCTCTTTCTCTCACCCTGTGCAGCAACTGATTGAGGAAGTCATGGAAGATTACAAGGTCATGGACGACTTCCTTTACAATCTTACTGAAGAAGATTTCACCGACAAGTGAGCACAAGGCATTTCTCCCACTGTCAAATTGGGACTCTTTGCAGCAATTACCATTCTCAGTGCTTCAGGGGCCATGTGTCTATCAAGGGCTCCTGCAGAACTTTTAAGTGTCTCTCAGGCTATGTGAGCACTGAATTCTTGAAATGAAGTTTGTAGACAAGAAGTGTGAGTTCATGCTGCCTTCTGGCCTGGGGCAAGGCAAGCTGGTAGCTATTAACCTGTTTAACATAGTAAAGCCCTTTTCTCTGAGTGGGGTTTTTTTGTTGTTTTTTTGGGGTTTTTTTGAGATACTTGCAAGGTCTCAAAGTGCAGTTTAGTCTGTGTCTGAAACTAAATGAACACTTCTGAGATAGAAACATTCCCAGGGTTTTCTTAGGACTAGGAAAGAATTTGAACCCTTATTATTACTGCAGTTCTTCTCCAAGCAGCCTCCTCTTAGTTTTATTATTCAGATTGTTGCCTGACTATGCCCCAATAGCAGAGTCAGCTCACAAACACAGCTACAAGGCTTCTAAAGTTTGCTCAGCCCGGGAAGCACTTCTTTTATGTCATGTACTTGGTCCAGTATGTCTGCAACCTGAGTCTCTGCAGAGTGCTCCTGAAACTGGAAACATGGGGTGCAAGGTGCAAAAACCCCACAGAAGCTGCAGAAAAGCAGCTCAGCCCCAGGCCAGCTTGGAACAGGCATGGCTATATTCCTGCTGCCCAGATCTGCCACAGGCAGGACCAGTAGGAGATGGCTGCATCCCCAGGTGCTGGGAGGGGTGTGACCTCCAGTGTAATGTGCAAACCTTGTTCCTAGCATTGCACACAGGCTGAAGGTCCAAATAGAGGCAGTAATGGGTGGGCTACGGCTGAGCAAGACCTGAGAAACCTGCCTGGGCATAAGCAGCCACTTTGTGCAGCCTTTCCTGGATCTACAACGCTCTCCCCAGGGCACTCTGCAGAATCCAGGGCTTCCCCGTATCTGGGTTATGCTGGCCCCACACTGCTCTGCTTAACAGGAGACTGGCTTTTTCAGTAGCCCTGAAAAGCCATAAGCCGAGACTCTGACCCCATTTTTTTCAGCTCCTTGCAAATACATTCAAAGACAGACATTCCCTCTGGATGCCAACTGTTATTTTGCTGTCTCCTAGCTTTTCAGCAATGTAGTGGATTTGTTCCTTTTAAAAAGGCCCTCCACTTCTCCCCAGCTCTCTCCAGCTGAATAGCCTAGTCACAAGGACTGCATATCAACAAGACAAGCTGGAAAAAAATGTTTTGTTGAAACCACATGTGTTTCTGTTGTTGTAAAGCTTCCTTGTTTGGCGGGATTTGGCTTTCTCATTCTGTTATTTTCAGCATTTCAAACATATTCTTAAAAAGCTTGTCTCTTTCTCCTATTTTGTTTTTTTCCTGTTTGTTTTCTTGTATCATGTGAGTGCAGGTGGACTGCCAGTTACTGGCCAGCGAAAATGTCTATGGACTCGGAGGCCATTCGGCTCCAGCACATAGAGGATGAGGAAAGATTTCGCAAAATGCAGATTTTGGATCAGAAGGCATTTCAAGACAGTATGGATGAAATGCAGGTATTAAGCCTCTGACTGAACTGTCCATAGAAAGGGGTCTTGAAGCTCTTGTGGTCAGCCAGGTGGGAAACTTTCCGATGAGATTTTACTCAGATGAATTTCAAGGTGAATGTGTTGTTAGATCAAATATTAAGACACCCTCCCTTGGTTTTTTGTTGGCTTTTGATTAAGAGTTTCCTTTTTGTGTGGAAGACAATACTCTGCAGAAATACTGATTTTTCATTGAGAAGGTGTTTGTACAGTGTTCCTATTCTTGGTGCTTGGGCAACATGGGCACCTCCTTTTTCTTTCTTGTGTACTCAGTTCCCCGCAGAGCATCTCCTATGATGCGCTGCCATCAAGGGGGAAAATACAGCATTCAGCCATGGAACTCATCTTGTGGGAAAAGACCCTGAAATAATTGAGGAGTTTTGGAACTGAGATACATCTGGTGTCTGCTAAAACAGTCTGAATTTTATTTTTTCCTCAGAAACTCTTAAATTCACGGGAAAAAAGCCATTTTAGAAAGGTGTAATCATTGACCTAGATTATCTTGGAAACAGGTTTCCAAAATTATAATACCCCAACACTGGATCAAAAAACCCAAACAAATAAAAAACAAACCCCCACAAAATACCAAAACAAAATCCAAACCAACCAAACAAACCCAAGCCACCAAAACAAAACACAAAATTTATTAGAGAAGCTCTAGATATGTGTTGTTAAACCATTTTTGGAAATAAATTGGGTGACTAGTAGAGCTGTCATTTGCACTTTACAGGCTCTGTAGCCAATAACAGTATAAATTCAGCATCAAATTTGGGTACAGACTTATTGTTTCTATTCCTTGGGGGTTAACTATTGTCACAAAGAAGAAAAGCAGCTGGTCATCACATTTGTGGTTTCCTCCACCTGACCAGTGGTTATTGCTTCTCCTCACCACTTTCATCATGGTCTAAAAGAAGTTGAATTGGTTTGGGGGAGAGGAAATCGTGAGCATAAAAGTCTTGCCTTTGAATGTACCAAAGAGCACAGCAGGAAGCTGAGATCTCTAGAAGCAGCATTCAGCTTTAGAGTCCCAACTTATGCCTGCCTTTTCTCTTCCAGCTGACTGTAGGTGGATTCTCTGTCCAGTCAGACGTTAACCAAGCCCATGAGCTGGCTGACGATGCAAGGGGTGTCCGGAAGAAGCTGAAGGAGCTTCAGGAAATGGCAGTTCTCTACAACAACAGGGAGAGACTCTTTGGCATGAAAGTTACTGATGTAAGTGTCGGGTCCTGTACCCACAGGACTTTGGTCTTTGTTGGGATTTCTAGGTGGTAGGTAGAGCAAATAATGAGACACAGTTCCTCAGGAAGGAATCCTTCATGCTGTTTTGGTTTATGTGGGGAACTGCTCCTCAGTCCTGTAGAATGACTAAATTGCTTCCTCGCTCCATTGGGCTGCAGAGGAGCTGATCCCAGGTGAATGTGGAAAGCTGCTCAGGGTCTGATATTTCCATTTCTGTGAGAGACTTTGGATACCCACAGTGAGATCTGAGGGATATTCATGAGGAGGAATTGGTTGAGGAAGGTGTTGAAGCAGCAGTTAGGATGCATCCATTTCTCTAAGGCTGGTGCTGCAGGTCTATAGGTGTGAATGCGAGTGGTTGCATAGTGGGTGCTGGCAGCTGGCTGGGCTTGGAGCGTGGTGTTCTTCTAAGGCAACAGTTTATATAGTTGCAAACACTTATTTTGCTTGTAGCTGCTCAGCTGCCAATGAGTCATTGTCATCCACATCCAGCCAAGTCTGGCTGCAGACCAGAAGTGGAGTTCACATGATGATCCTTTCCTACCCTTCAGTCTGTGGTTACTTCTCCTTCCCTGTAAGGAGCCAAGTTTTGATATGATGTGTGGTGTGTGCTTTCACTGATTGTCACACTGATTGTGTGGCCTGTCCATCAAAATCTCCTCATTTTGCAGGAGAGCTTTGTAGAGGCAAGTGGAGAGCGTGCTTTCCATGCCACACGCACAGTGCAGGCACGGTACTGGATGTGTGTTGGCCTGAATGTGTCAAGCCCAGCTCTGCTGGTTGCTCTCCCATGGAATACATATTGTTGGCCCAGGAGAAGGTAGTCTGATGTATCCTCTTGGAATACATGTTTTCTCATTGCTGGCTTCCGATTCCAAAAAGAGGTGGGCTTTTTTGGCCTTTTGACGTGTAAGCTGTCATTTGGAGATGGATACACTTGTTGCTTATGTTGTTTTTAATCTCTTTCTAAAGTACAGTGGGCTGTCCAAGATGCTTAAGGAATTCCAGCCATACTATGATCTCTGGACTACAGTGTCAGACTGGATAAAGTGGAATGAGAGCTGGATGAATGATTCTCTCCTTAAAATTGAGGCAGAGGAGCTAGAAAAGAACGTCAATGACTCTGTTAAGACAATGCAGAGATGCGTGAAGCAGTTCAAGGATTCACCAGGTAGGTGCACAGTCTGGGGAAAGGAAATTGGTGCCTATCAGCATTTTGATGTGAGGCATGTCACAGAGTGCTCCAAACAGGGATTGTCGGGATGTCACGTGTGTATTAGAGACAGCTGGGAAAATGCCAACAAAGTTATTTTCCACTTTTTTTTTTTTTCCTGAGACGATGATGATTCACATCTAGATGCTAGTTAGATGTTTGAAGCACCAGTTTGGCATGGAAACTACCAGGCTGCAAATCCCTTTTATGCCTAATTCCCAAGACAGGACTGAAATAAAAGCCGCCCTCTGATGCTGCAGTTAGTATTCACTCATATATATATATAAATTGCAATAATCCAGGCTAGTCACAGAGAGTTACTATATAGCCCACTGGCTAGACATGTGGGTTTGAGCCCTCATGCAAGTCAGGCAGCAAGGGAACTTGAATCTGGGTCTTGCAGGTGCTGTTTTCTTGGCCAATCTTATTTTCTTTATTGGCCAATGCATTTAATGGAAAGCCAGAAGAGGTCTTGATTTTGTTATGAATAAAATGAAATTGCAAAATCTGGAAATGATCTCTGCAATATAATAACAATTTTCCTTCTTGCCTGAATGTGTATGAAATTTAGATGATTGCACTCAGCCCTTGCAATTCACATGAAGGTCTTTTGACCATTTCTCCTAATAAAGCTGAAATTGAGACTTCAG
The DNA here is from genome assembly GCA_013399195.1 of Dicrurus megarhynchus. Taxonomy (NCBI): domain Eukaryota; kingdom Metazoa; phylum Chordata; class Aves; order Passeriformes; family Dicruridae; genus Dicrurus; species Dicrurus megarhynchus. The sequence continues at coordinate 218,740 of VXAD01008598.1, forward strand.
TTGTAGCTTAACTTGCCATTCCCTGATTCTCAGAGATATGTTGGTCATTCTTTAGAGCTAATTCTAAAATCTCCTGCCAGATGGCTTAGATTGAAATATATTTTGCTGTGGGTGATTTTTGATTCATCCTTTTTAACTTGAACTTGCTCTTAAACAATGCCATGAATCAGCCCCAATGGAGGAGGTGATGAGTGGATGCATGAGTAACTATGAATCATTATGATAAACAGAAATACTAAGAATACCTGCTTATGTTCATTGCAATATTCTCTGGTACCTGGTAATATATTTGTTTTGTCCTTGAGTCTGATTTGCATTTGCATATCCCCAGCAGGGAGCATGAGGTGGTCACATCCTTACTGTGAGCGAGCAGTGCAACCATGCAGGGTGCAATAATAGGAGGCACATGCTGTAGCCAGATTTTAGAAAGGAAGCAAGCCCCATGTTCTTTACCTACCCATTGTTTTATTCACAGTAGCAGAAGCTGAGAAAAGGGTAGGATGTGAACAGTGCAGAGACTTTCTAGGATGTCCTCAGAGAGAAAAGCCCTTTCCCTCACTTCGTCCTTCCTGTGAGGCAGAAGTACATTTGTCTCTAGCGTGGCCGTAGGCTGGCAGGGCCTGTCCTGCACACTTTCCATTTCCAGAGCTGGCTGGGATCCCAGCCTGCTTCTAGCTCTTTAGTGTCCATCTTCTGTTGAGGATGACGGGAGCTGTGGTGTGAGATAACTTTAACTGCAGCCTTGTTAAGAAGTGAATATCTTGAAATGATAACTGGAACTTCTAAAATATCTACTAGCAGATGATCATGCTTCAGCCCATGTCAAGGAGTTAAATTTGTCTGCTTCTCTTCTTCTGGTGAGCTCTAGCCTAAGGCACACTTCTGCTTAGCATGGGCTTGCCTGCAACAGGCTTTTGATAACAGGCAGATCTGCTTCTGGGAGCAGGCTTGAATCCTGGCTTAGTGGCCATATAGAGAGAGCCTTCATATCCTCCTTACTTCAACCTGCATTTCCCACTGCTCTCTCCTGCTGCTTACCTACCCCATACCACGTGACTACATGCACATCAGGCTTTAGACAGCATCTAGAAGTTCCTTAAGGCAACTTCCTCACACAGTGTTGCTGATGTTGTTCTGTTTTTCTCCCTGAAAGACTGCCAGAGTGTCGCCATGGAGTTTCGAGACAAGATGGACGATTTCAAACAGTACGTGCCCTTAATCCAAGGGCTGCGCAACCCCGGGATGAGGAGCCGGCACTGGGAGATGCTGTCGAACCAGATTAAGGCCGATGTCGAGCTGGAACCCAGCATGACATTTGGTCGCTGCTTGGAATTGAACCTGCAGGACCACATGGAGAGTATTCTCAAAGTAGCTGAGACAGCCAGCAAGGAATACGCCATCGAAAGTGTGAGTGGAGAGGCCTTGCTGTGTCTGCTTGCTTCTCAAATAGATTTCTGTTGAGCAGGCAGTCACTGCCTTGGGTGGTGTTCCTGTTGTCCCAGAGCATTAGACACATTGTGCAGCACAAGTGAAAAGCTTGCTGTCCTTACAGAAGGGAGCAATGGCCACACAACTGGGTTGACACCCTAGAAGAACTTATTCTGTCTTGTGCAGAATTTCACTTGTGATTAACAGCACTGCCTTATGGTTATGTTGATCCACTGCTTGGGTCTCACTCCTCACCATGGGATTAGTGACTGGTTAAGTTAAAATAAATTGATTGTCTGCACTCTGCCATTTAGATGTTATGTCAGGGGGATTAGCTGTGACTGGAAACAGAGATGGCAAATCCTTTAAACCAGTAAACATGCAGGGAAAACTTTCTAGCTCTGGAGATTCATAGGTTAGATGGTCTTTCAGCTTCAGTTCATCAGTTCAGAAGTGATCTAAGGTGGTCTTGACCTTCTGGCAGCTCTTGTTCTCTGAAATCGCAGGCGAGTTCCCAATGGATAGTTCCCCTTTTGACAAAGCTGTCATTAATCATAGTCATTAATAAGCCCTTTGCTGGCAGCCTCTGTGCATAAAGAGCATAAACAGGCCTGGAGGTGAAATTGCCTTTTTTTTCCCTCAAGGTGTTTGTTTCAGCACTGGTGTTGAGGTGTTGAACCTGTGGGCAGTGCAGAGGAAATGTGCTGTTGCTGGCTGTGTCATGCATAAAACACACAGCTGCAGTTTCCAGTGGAATCCAAGAGCGAAATCTGTCATTTTCTAGAGAGTGGCGTTAAGAGAGTTGTGGAAGCTGAGATAACCATTTGCACAGGTTGTATATGAAAATTAAATTGTTTGTCCCTCTGTTCCAGGCACTCAACAAGGTAGAGAATGAATGGAAATCTGTTGCATTCATTGTGATGCTTTACAAAGACACTAACACCTATATTCTGAAAAGCACCGATGACATTTCTCAGCTCCTAGATGATCATATTGTCCTGGTCCAGAGCATGTCTTTCTCACCCTTCAAGAAACCTTTTGAGGAAAGGATGAACTTGTGGGAAAACAAGCTGAAGATGACACAGGTACTGGTTTTTATGCACACACATGTGGTGAAGGCAGGCAGCTGGGCTGGGCTGCCATGCTTGAACGTGGACACTGCAGTTGCTGCTAGGGAACTGGAAGGACAATTATCAAGAGAGTATCAGTCTTTAGGGAAGAATAGGGCCTGTGGAAGCCCTCTGACTCTAGGAAAGTAACACAGCCCTTTTGCTGCCTATTGTGACACGTTTTGGTGGGCCCAGAACTCGCCCATTGCTGTGAATAGTGTTGCTGGTCTCTCTAATCGTACTGTACTAAGTGGACCTCACAGATTCTTACAGACCCGATGAGATCCACGCTAATCATTCACATCTCAGTGTAGGAAAGCACATGGAAGACTGCTGTTTAAGCTGGATCTGGCAGACTGTGCCAGCACTTGCTCATCAAACCAGGAGCACCCAGCAGGACTCTGACAGCAAAATAGCAGTGCTGCAGGAGAAAAGTTCCAAAACTCTTGGAAAGGGGAGTTCTAGAAAGTTGTTAATTATTTGGAAAGGAAATTCCAGCTCCTGACCCTGTAGGTAGATTTTAGAAGTGTGGAAGGTCTAAGTGTAGCATCACCTTTTATATTTTCTTCCTTGTTTTTTTAAACCCGTTCTGGTGCACAGTTTGAATGGTTTTGTTGAACGGGTTCATAGCATGGTGTCCCAATATGCTTTTCCTGCTTCCCACTAGGATGTCCTAGAGGAGTGGCTGAACTGTCAGCGCTCTTGGCTCTACTTGGAGCCAATCTTTAGATCAGAGGACATCAAAAGACAGCTCCCAATGGAAAGCCAGCGCTACAACACCGTGGATAAGGATTGGAGGCGTGTCATGAAGAATGCTAATGCAAACCCTGAGGTACGTGCCTTGATGAAAGCCAGTGCAGGTATCTCAAACACCTTGGAGCTGTGCTCACACAAGGACTGTGTCTTTGGGTCATTGTTTCATAATGGTGTGGACACGAGCAGCACTGTATTAACCATGTAGCCTTGCCCAGGGCATTGTGCTGGGTTTCCTCTCTTGGAACTTGGCCTTTTGTTCTGGTGTCTGAAAGGACAAAGTAGTCACCCTGTAGTGCCTTCCACCCCACCAGATTCCTCCTCCTCAACACACAGAGTCCCTGCCTCCTATGGCTCTTGTAACCTGCTGTGGTTGTAATCCGTAATGTAACTCCTTCAATTCCTCTGAGTTTTTTAGAACCATTGTTTTTGCCTATTTTTGTGTCCTGGTAGCAGTGCTCTGCTCTCTTCTGTTCTCCAGTCTCCACTTGCCAGGACTCCTTCACCACTTGTATTCCATATTACAAATGTTGGTATTTAGGGGAACCCAGAAATGTGCTTATCTCCATAAGGGCTGTTTACCCTCCTTGCCCACAAAGCTTACACCTCTCCAGATCCCTGAGAATTCCTGCGAATGAGTCATTTAAATCCTATCAGTAACATCACTGGGCAACCCAATTATCTCCATTGCCTTATCTCCCACATGCTCAGAATACTGATGCTTCCTCTGTATTACACATTCTGTTTTAGGTGATTTCTTTGTGCCCTGATCCAGAGCTATTGGAGAAGCTGCAAAATTGTAATAAACTACTTGAACTTGTGCAGAAAGGGCTGAGTGAATATCTGGAGACAAAGAGAGCTGCTTTTCCAAGGTAACCCCAAATTTCACTGGGCTAGATCACACTCCCTGGTTCAGAAAATATGAAAGGAGAGGCTCACTGCAGTTCATTCTGCCAAGAAAGAGCAAAACCATCTAAGCTTAGGATTTATTCATGGCTTGCAAACGTAAGCCAAGCTGTGCCTTTCAATGCTGCCATCTAATGGGGAGAAAACAGGCACACACAAATGTGGTGAGTTAAGGGCAGTCTGCATATCTGTGCATCGTTGCGTATCTGTGCCTCAGGATTTGTGTAGAAAGGGTGGAGTAAAATGAAAACCTTCAAGTAACTTTGTCTCTTATTCCTGAAGGAAGACTTCTATTTATTGATACTCATTTAAACCCTCTTTGCTTGGAAGTAACTGACTTCTGCAGGAAGGAGAAGTCTGTCCCTACAGAAAAGATGGCTGGATGGTGGCTGCTCATCTACACAAATACAAAGAGATCAGTGAGCAGTCAGAAACAGTGTCTTTAGCAAAAGGCTTGTTCCCCATTGTGCCAGAACTTAGCCCTTGCTGCTGCAGTAAACAGAGCCCTCTCCTCATGCTTCTCTCTGTGTTTGTAGGTTCTACTTCCTTTCAGATGATGAGCTGCTAGAAATCCTGTCTCAGACAAAAGACCCCACTGCTGTACAACCTCACCTCCACAAGTGCTTTGAGAACATTGCACGGGTAGGCAAAGCAAGCACATGAGTGGCTTGGCCCACCTTTGGAAAGCTGTGTCATGGGAACTTGGGGGCATTCTGAGGTCTGGAGGAATGTTCACATTCTGCTGCATGGAAATGTATCTCCTGGGAACCTGTAACTGTGTGTAGGCATTGCAAGGTGCTGCCTGTCCTGAAGTGGGATTCCAGCAACCTCACTTTAGACATTTCAAAGCCAGGCATCTGCCCATGAATGGGGTACCCTTTGTTGTCCTTCAGACAGTGGTGGGGAAATAGGCATCTGCAGAGGGTGACTTAGAGAAATTAACTTAGATATCCATCCTGGGAGGAGAGGACGCTCCCTCTGGAGATGTGTGTCCATCCCACCGAAGGCCGAGAGCAATAGCTCTGACTTAGCTGTCTACTCACAGGCACCTGGTTAGGATGGAATCCCACTCCTGCTGACAGCCCCAGAAGGGGCAAGGACTGAACAAGCCAGAGTTGAATTAAGTTTCTGCCTTCATCCCTACTTAGGAGCTGGAGTTAACCTGGCTATTTTTCCTCTTTGTTATTCCTAATAGACTTCAGACTCCATAGCTAGTCACAGCTCGAACCACCACAATACTCAGACAGTAAAACCAATCTCCTAGTCATTAGTTTGGAAAAATAGAAAGGAAATTGAACTGGAAACCTGGTGCAAAGCCATTGGAATAAATAAGGAGACTTTCAGTGATATGCTGGGGCATTGGAGAAGCTGTTAAAATTTTACTCTTAAAGCCAGGCACTGTGACATCAAGGGAAATGATTTGAATCTACAGAATTGAGCGGGAGTCAAGGGTCTGAATCCTAGACAGGCGATGAGAAATGTTCATCCTAGCTATAATTTGATTTGCTTCACTCAATTCACACAAGCGATGCAAATCTCTTGTTTTCATACAATCATTTTCCATTATTTGGAGAGGTCATTTTGCACGTCTGTCGCACACTTTATCATCACTACTGGCAACCAAGTTTGGCACCAGGATTATAATGAGCAAACACTGGTATAGGCTGGCTGTCCCCCAGGGGCAGGAAGGCAGGGATAGAAAGGAAATCCTCCACTCACATCTCCTGTTGTGCTTCTTCCATTAGCTGATGTTCCAGGAAGACCTGCAGATCACACACATGTACTCTGGTGAAGGAGAAGAGGTGAAGCTGTTTACTGCCATCTATCCCAGTGAGAATGTGGAGGACTGGCTGCTGGAAGTGGAGAAATCCATGAAGGCCAGTGTTCGGGACAACATAGAAAAATCAATTGGTGTTTATCCAGAGGTAAGAGTTTTATCACAGACTGGCAGGTCTCTGATGTGTTGGTTCCAGGCTTGCCATAGAGGTCGCCAGAGATGGGGCTGATGAACTTGGGATGTATTCTACTAGAATATTCTATTCCACTTTCAAAATACAGCCTTTAATCCAGTTGTGTGCCTATAAGTGCAGAATGGGCAGCTGAGCAAGAAGCTCAGGTCCAGGAGAATGCAAACCCTGCACACTCGCTCACAGTTTCCCTGTAGCAAAGACCAACCCTGTATGTATCCATATCTGTTCATCTCTCCAGACTACTTCCTCTTTGTAAGGATCTTCTGCTTCAGCTCTCATGTCTCACACAGTGTGCTAGGGGCTGGTAAAAGTAATCAAGGCACATGAACTGTTGGTTTCAGTCAGTGCATAGGGGATGCAGTGCATAGGGCTGCCAGGACAGTTCTGGTTTCTGTATAAAAGCTGTGCTGGTGTAAAATTGAAATATCTAATCTAATATCTAATCTAGGGAGGGAGAAAGGCTGAAAAATAAAGAGGTCTCGGATATTTCTGTTATTTTTTTTTTAATTCAGACTAAAAATTGGAAAGTAGGAAAGTTAGAACAGGCCAGAGGAGGGGAAACATTCTTTTGGGTCTCACAGATACCTGCTCTTCACCTGCTGCTGGCTACGTGTAACTGGTCACTGCAGGTGGCATAGTGGAGAGGAGGTACCTGCTGTACTCAGTGGCCAGAGAACCTGTGCCTGAAGATTTCTGCACAGCTGCTGGAGGGGAAAAAAAGCAAAGCCTCTTACATGAGAATTCAGTGCTTATTTGTTAATCATGCATCTCAGAGCAAGAGGACATAGAAATAAATAAATAAATAAATAAATAAATAAGTGTCTCACCATCTTTTTCTCCCCTTTCTCACACCTGGCTTTTTCTATTTTAAGACTCCACGTACCACATGGGTTTTGCAATGGCCTGGCCAAGTGGTCATTGCTGGCTGCCAGATTTTCTGGACAAAGGAAGTGTCTGAAGCTCTGGAAGCTGGAGATTTGTCCAGCAGGCTTTACCCACAGCTGAGTGCTCAGGTATGAAAATGAATGGAAGGGTGAGATTTTGCCAGATGGAGACTTTTCAATCATCAGACCTCAGACAGGTTAGAAATACAGCCAGGACAATACTGGTGGGGAAACAGAGACACAGTTTTGCATAGCATTGTTCAAAACAGGTAAAAAAACAGGTTATCTTCTTAATCATTAGGATATTTGTCATAATAAACCTCAAATAATATACAGGATTGATAATATGATCACCACCTGAACATTACACCGAGGTGAAAGATAACTTCTCCAGGGTTACCCAAGAAGCCAAAGGTGGAGAACTGAAGTGATGGACAGTGGCAGAAACTGCATCCTTCATATCAGTTCTGTGCATCTAATCACACATGATACCTGAGAGTTATTAGCTCTGGACTTCATGGTGGCTCTAACTCTTTCTTTTCACCTGAACATGGTAATGGTGTAGGCAAAACTCAGCTCTGAGTCATGAGTAGGATTTGCTTTCTGAGCAACCATTTGTCCTTTTGACAAGAGAAGAGGCAGAAGTTGCCTGAGCACAGCCTATGATCTGAGACTTAGCATGCCCTGAATTTGATTGCATTGTGTTGGTACAGAATGGATTGCTTCAGGGTACTTCCATTTCCTTTCCTTCCCCAGCTGGGAGATTTGGTGGCCCTGGTCCGTGGGAGACTGTCCAAGATGCAGCGAGCAGTGCTGTCAGCTCTTATTGTGATCGAGGTCCATGCCAAGGATGTTGCAGCAAAGCTGGTTGAGGAGAATGTAACGAGCATGAACGATTTCGAGTGGATCTCCCAGCTCAGGTTAGAGAGCACAGCTGGCTTCCCTGGCCAGTCTCCATTCTCCTTACCCATCAGCTGTGTCCATGACAAAGGGAAACAGGAGTTTGAGACAGATCTAGTTTTGATGGCATCTTCTTTGGCAATACAGACTAACCCATACACTGACGTTTCACTGTGAAAAGCTGTGTTCCTGCCCAAGGGGTGCAATGCTTGATCCCAGGTCCTGTGAGAACTCCTGTCCACCCTGCTGTGTTACCTTATCCTTTCTGCTCTCGAGAGGGAAATCCCTTAACAGGTCTCCAAACCTGCAGGCTGTAATCTCATGAGCTGCTGTTTTGTCTGCCAGGCAGTGTTTATCTTTCTGATGTCATGTTCACTCATCATTAGATACTACTGGACGAGGGGAGACCTGTACATCAGAGCAGTCAATGCTGAGTTTATCTATGGCTATGAGTATCTGGGGAACACTGGCCGTCTGGTTATCACTCCCCTCACTGACAGGTAAAGACATTGTTTTCTGGGTAATAAATGCACCTTTTTCCCTTTATTTTTTTTTTCTTCTGGATGAACAGGATTAAACCAAGGATCTGACCGTGCAGGTCTTACAGCTTAATGTATGTAAATAGAATCCATTTGTGCAGTAAAGGACTGCCTGAGACAAGTGCACAGGAGCACCCTGGCGTTGGTTGCTACTGTATTCCTAGTGATCAGTGCTCAGGCTGATTGCTTTCACTCTCCTAATTCTTAATGTAGTACTCTGACTCATATAAAATGCCCACCTGATAGGTAAGGAGCTCTTCTAGAAACCAGAAGGTAGCAGCTAGTACTCTAGAATATGCAGCAGAAATAATAGTTTTACCCTTTTGTAATTGTCCTTTTTCCAGAGAATGAATTTGTAGCCAGTGGCAGAAGGATTTATCCATGCAGGCCCCTATGAATACTAATCAAGGCCACATAGCTCTAACTCCTTTGCAGAATACTGCATATCTAAGCAGTTTTGTAGAATAATAAATGATGGATTCCTCCTTGTCTCCAGCTGGATAGATCCTATGTCTCCTTGCTGAAATCAGTAGTAGAAATGCTTTTTTTCCTCATCTGGTCTCTTCTTTGTTGTAGGTGTTATCTGACACTTACAGGAGCTCTGCACCTGAAATTTGGAGGAGCACCTGCAGGACCAGCAGGAACAGGCAAAACAGAAACAACAAAAGACCTGGGCAAAGCACTGGCAATCCAAACCGTAGTGTTCAACTGCTCTGACCAACTCGACTTTATGGCAATGGGCAAGTTTTTTAAGGGACTAGCCAGGTACAGTGAAATGCTGAGTGTCATCATTGAGGAGTGGGTAGGATACTGGGATGCTGCACACTGGGAATTGGTGGGTATTTTTCACAGCAGCCCAAAAGAACAAGCAACGCCCTAGCAAGGGGGTTACTGAGTTCCAGAATGAGCAAGGTTACAAAATTCCAGCCAGAAAGGCGGGACAGTTGATCCAATTAAAAAAAGAGAGATAAAAGGAGATCCTTGTTCATTTAAGGCAAAATTAAAATGCTTTGAGCTAATCCACAATGCACTAATCCACCTGTGCAAATGTTTGCAGCTTTGGCCTTTATTTTAATATCATCCGTGTTGGACTGAGATTCAGCCCACAAGCTGCTTAATCTTAAGAAGAAGAGAATCTGCTGAGAGTATTCAAAATTGAGCAGCCAAGAGAGACTGCTCTAAGCCCTGAGGGATCCTCTCAGAGAGGCTTCTCTCTTCTCTACATTTCAAACAGAGCTGGTCCAATTAGTCTGTTGCACACTGGTGAATCTGAATTAGTTACTCCAACAAAAGCTGATATTCTTTTCTCAGATGTTTTCTTTGTAAGTAATTTAACTTCTTTCTTAAGCCATGCCTTGTGGGGAGATCACCTTCCTCATATGCATGCTTGCAGCTTTATACACAGTTTTCCAAACTCTGAAAAAAGGACTTAAGAGTTACCTAAACTGTATCTGCTACACTTACAGCTCAGGTACAAACCAGGAATTCAACATGACACCTCTTTAAAGCTCAAATCTATGACATGCAGGATCTGTCCCAAGCTCTAGGATCAGATACTGCCAGGGTCACTCATCACATGGCCTGGGATGCACAGTCAGGGTGTCCACTGAACCAGGACACTGTGGCTGTGTCACTGTTTGCCACGGGACATCAGGGCCCTTTTGTGTTCCCTTCTAGTCTCTGTTATGCCTACCCAGTATGTGGATATATAATTTCTAGATCTAGCTGAACTTTTGACTGCAAGTTTGCTCCTGTGTGGTGTTCCTGACTCCCTTCACTGTTCCTTCCTTGCCCAGCTCTGGTGCCTGGGCTTGCTTCGATGAGTTCAACCGCATCGATATCGAGGTGCTGTCTGTGGTGGCCCAGCAGATCACAACCATCCAGAAAGCACAGCAGCAGAGGGTATGTAAGGAACATGTGGATGCAAAGGCAGGCAAAAAAAATCTCCACTGGGGCTAGCTCTGGCAAGTCCTTGTCTCTGCACACTCCTTCATGGAGGACAAGCTTCACTGCTCAGGGACAACTCGAACAGGCATCCTTGAGGAGAGGTTTGAACAATGTCCTAACTGTGGCACATCATATCAGTCTGTTACACAGTCAGCATCCTCAGGGGAATTTTTAACTTCACCCTAGTCTATGCTGCCAGAGTTGCCCACACTCTCACAGGCTGAAGTACCTCTCAGCTTGAGCTGTAGTGCCAGCAGACTGGTGTGGGAGACACTCTGATACAGATCCACTGAGCTGATAAAAATTGGAGCTGTGATAAAGGCAGCCAGTGTTCTGCCATGAGCTGCTCAGCACCAAAGTTGTCTAAATGTGTTAACCAAGCCTTGGTGGATTCACAAAACCCAGTATGTGCAGAAAAACGTATATTCATGCACACACAGAGTTGCATTGTAAAGTGAATTGTTGGCTTTAATGGAGATTCAGCTGTCAGCCAGTCTAGCAGCCAGCCTCTGCTTTGTTCTCAGGAGGCCCAGAAGGGTTAAGACCTGAATCTCCTTGACTTTGGCTTGGAATTAGAAACTTGCTCTGCGTAAATTCTTCTGCATTACTTTATCCCCCATCTGAAATTACTACCTACACAGCTTTAAAAAGGATTTAGGTTTCTCTTTGCCCTCTTTGCCATGAATTAATTCAGGTCTGATCTCTAGTGCAAAATAAATGGAAAGACATTTGTTTACAGCTGGAGGGATAGAAGTCTGTTCAAGAGTAAAAAAAGAAAAAAAAATTACCCTATAAGAAAATCTTCCACTAGCCCAGTTTTTTGTACAAAGAGAAATATTGCTGGTAATACTGGGTTCCTGCAGTGGGACCAGATTGAGTCACTACAGTTGTGGGCAGCTGTGTTTGTGCTTCATAATTTAACAACTAAAAGCCATCGTTCTCCCCTTGGAAAATTCTGCTACGTTATTTAGTTTGCAGGTCAGGCTCTGTTCTTCGAGGATGATCATATTTTTAATTTTCCAGGTGGAAACCTTCATATTTGAAGGCACGGAGATCCCACTGGTGCCATCCTGTGCAGTCTTCATCACAATGAACCCAGGGTACGCTGGGCGCACGGAACTGCCCGATAACCTGAAGGTGAGGAGGGCAGGCTGCACACACAGAAAGAAGAGGGGCAATACAGGTGCTGGGTGCTGCCTGGACCCAGCAGTGTGTCCGTGACAAGGGTTAGGGTGTGACGCTTTTGGAAAGTCTCTAGGATCACTTTGAGATTTGAAACACTCATGTAGGGAAATGGCACCGTTCAGACTGCAGTGTGCAGGGGTGCTACAGTGAGAGCTGCCAGGCACACTCACATTGTGTCCTCCAAACAGTCTGGTATGGATACTCAGCCTTTTCAGTTTGCTGGGGAAAAAGCAAGAAACACCAGTGTTTTGACATTGTGTTGGATGTGTGTGTTCCAGGCTCTCTTTCGTCCTGTGGCTATGATGGTCCCGGATTACTCCATGATTGCTGAGATCTCACTCTACTCCTTTGGGTTTAATGAAGCCAAAGTCCTTGCAAAGAAGATCACCACAACATTCAAACTGTTGTCAGAACAGCTCAGCTCCCAGGTAGACGCCCTAATGTCCATGAATGTTTTTCAAATGTGAGACTTTCTCAGCCTAGGCATGAAGTACCTGGATGGTTTTCTTGGTGCCTTGTGATAGCATATCTCAGAAAGGTCACCACACCCTTTCTTCATCTTCCTTCCTTCTTTCTAATTCTCATTTCTGCTCCTGTGGCTGGACTTGGATTCACCTTAAAGAATACTTAGGATTACAGTGGCAGGACAGTTGAGCCAAACAGCCCTGCCTGCTTTTCGTTCTATCTAGGATTTTTCATCATGCACTTATTCTCATCTTCCTCATTCGTAGACTGTACAGCTGAGGACTAATTAGTTGTTTGAAGGATCCTGAGAGCAGACTTGAATGAAGGAGGAATTGTTTTGAAGGCATAACTCTCTCATTTTTCTTTTCTCACCTGTTAACTGAGTGCACGCATAAGTTTTTACTTTTTTAGGTGGTGCTCCTCTATCTGATGACATTGTTTCCTCTGTGCCTTTTTCAGGACCACTATGACTTTGGGATGAGAGCTGTGAAGACTGTCATCTCAACAGCTGGCAATCTCAAAAGAGAGAATCCTGATATGGATGAGGTAAATGTGCTTGTACTTCACACTGCCATAGACTTATGGGGCCTTTTCTGCATCCTCATATGAGAGGAAAGATCTCTGAAGTCCTGAGTTCTGAAATCCTTGCAGGAGCTGATCTGCCTGCGAGCTATTAGGGATGCCAACGTACCCAAATTCCTGCAGGATGACCTCAAGCTCTTCAATGGTATTGTCTCAGACTTATTTCCAAATATCAGAGAAACACCTGTTGATTACGGTATCCTGGAAGAAGCCATCCGCAAATCCTGCATCCAGGCGAATCTGAAGGACGTTGATGGTGAGGGGAAGGGCTCTCCACAAGCTCCCTCTGGATCTGGGCTTTTAGTCCAGCATGCTGTCCTAGGAAAGAGACGTGTTCCCAGACCCACTCTGCATCTTCTTCCTGTACAGGTTTTGTGACTAAGTGCATCCAGCTGTACGAGACCACCGTGGTTCGTCACGGCCTGATGCTGGTGGGACCAGCAGGTTCTGGGAAGACAAAGGTATGGGTGAGACAGTTTACTGGCCCCAGCAAACCATCACTTACCTAGTGATGCAGAGGGTTAAGTTTCACAGAAGACCCAAACTGGCATTTAAAGCTGCTCTCAGATAGAAGTCAGGGCACAAAGATGCTGCCTGTTAGTAAAAATTTATAGCCTTGGGGAGGTATATGACTGGTTCACTCTTTTGAGCTGTGAGATTAGACTGAGGCTTATTAGTTCTGCTGCAGATTTCTAAGGCTGAGACATACTTTGACCTCTCGAGATGCTTCAGGCCTCTTGCACAGAAGATCTAACTTCCTCCTCCCCTGCATGTAGAGTGCTTAATTTCTGTGCTTTTATTTCAGCCAGGTATCTCCTTATGGTATTATATCTTTTATATATATATATATATATATATATATTCCTTAGGTATAATATCCTATGATATTACCCTTCACTAGGTCCCTTTTCTCACTGCCTTTTGAATGCAGTTGCTGGGAGAGCAAATGGCTTTGTCATTCTGGAGCCATGGCAGTTAACTCTCTGGCTGTCCTGCTTTTGCAGAGTTATGAAGTCCTGGCAGCTGCAATGACATCACTGAAAGGTCAGCCTGCAGCCAGTGGTGGGAATTACGAAGCAGTCCGCTACTTTGTGCTGAATCCCAAATCCATCACAATGGGCCAGCTCTATGGAGAGTTCAACTTGCTAACGCATGAGTGGTAAAGTACAAAACCTTCTTTCCTTTCTTCCAGACAGAAAACACTTTTCTGGTCTTGAGCGTCTTCTCTCCAAGGCTGAGAACCGTTTGGGGTGGTGGCATAAAACCAGAAGCGATCAAGTCCTTATCCCCACCAAGCTACAATAGCCAGTCACGGCGATTTAAGCTGACATCCCTCATTGTGCACTTGGCCCGTCTGCCAGCACATGCCCAGACAGTTCCTGCAGCTCAGCTCTCAGCATTAACTGCAGAACAATAATTCAATAGCTGTGGAGCACATGCCCCTGCTCCTAAGATACAGCAGCTTAAAAACATTTGCTTTGCTTCTGAAGAAAAGTGACCTCTGTACTGCGCACTTGAATTGTTCTGTATAAATACTCTGGTATCCTTGAGTGATGAGGAATGACTTTGAGGCATAAAGAGGCATTTCATTCCCGTTGCCAGGGCTCCTGCTTGCTTACATGGTTTGGAAACAAGAACCAATAGCCCACTTGCCCTCTTTACAGCCAGGTCCTACTGCTTATGTTTCCATATGTGACCTGAGGTTGACTTTGCAGCTCACTTTGTCCATAAGCTAGGATGTGAGAAGCAGTGGGAATCTCCCTTTGGCCCTGTCAGCCAGCACTTGTGTCAGAGAAAAGCTAAAGACCGTTCTGTAAAATGAGGGAAACGAAGTATGTATGAAACTAACTACCTCTAGGAAAAGTGCAAGCAAGTAAACATTACCGATGCTGTGACCAGAACTTCCCAACTTAGGATCTGGTACATATTTATTGAAGGACATTTTATAGGAGTTCCAGTTAAGCTCAACAGTTTATTTATGATGTGACTCTACCCAAGGGCAGCACACAGGCATGCCAATGTGACAAAAAGAAAAATACAGCAGCCATGTAAAATATATTTACAGACAAATCCATCTGTTTTAATCAGCTGAGCCTTAGAACAGACTGTTTTCCCTTGATCTCAGTAACAATACTCTGTAATTCACTAGTACTATAAAAATAACAAATAAATATTTAATAGTGGGAGTAGAGTCCAGGGTCTGAATGGAAACTACACTCCAGGTTTTCATGTACAGATTAAATTCTTGCTGTCAACAGCCAGCATTCCTTGTGTCTGCTCTCCTGGTCACCAGCTCCCGCGCCACCCGGGTTCACAGGCAGCTGAGGATGGGGAACTTCAGTTATAAAGACGGTGGGGTCATGCTCTTTAGCCTGGATTTATCCCTGTAACCTTGAGAAAAAGAGAAAAAAGAGGCACCTCCAGAGAGCAGATAACCTGCCTATGACCTGAACTGGATGCTAGCAAGGCCTCTTTACTCTTCACTGAGGACAGAGATGTTAAAGGGAAGCTTGACATTTTAGTTAAATGACATGAATTCCCGGTCCTAATGCCCAAAGAAATTGTTTTGAGGTGTCACTCAGCCTGAGATGTGTCTCAGTAAAAAAAAAGAATGAGGTGGACCTTTTTGCAGCTCATGGATAAGGGAGACACGGGATAAGATCGCCTTTTGTGGTGGGAACTTTGCCATTTATTTCAGCAAAACTAGAATGGGCCAAGCCCTGCCTTCCTCCTGCCTTTCAGGACAGATGGGATCTTTTCCACACTCATCCGTCGGGGAACCGTGGCCACTGACTCCAACAAGAAGTGGTACATGTTTGATGGGCCAGTGGATGCTTTGTGGATTGAGAACATGAACACAGTACTTGATGACAATAAGAAGCTGTGCCTCAGCTCAGGGGAAATCATCAAGATGACAGAGGTAACTTATCCTTCCTGCCTTTGCTGCCTGTTGTCTGTGCTCCTTCCTCCCTGCGCTGAAATACGTATCAAAACCGAGCAGGTCCTTATCCTTTCTTTTCTTTTATAATTTCGAGAGCATGACCATGATGTTTGAAGTCCAGGATCTGGCTGTTGCTTCCCCTGCCACAGTTTCCCGCTGTGGCATGGTTTACCTGGAACCCAGCATTTTGGGGCTGGAGCCCTTTATTGAATGCTGGCTGAAAACTATGCCAGACATCATGCAGCGCTTCTCACAGAAGCTGGACTCTCTCTTCAAGAGATTCCTCCAGGTGAGCTACCGTTCTGTTCCAGCCTTTCCGTGCCAGCTTGGATATCAACCAGCCCAGACTTATCAAGGCCAGGATTTAAATGCCATTGTGGGAACATTTCATACCAGCATAATACCTATCATAGAAACTTCTCTGTGAATTTTGTGGCTTTAATAGAGGTTACTCACCGATCTCTGTAGATGTGACTAAGTCTTATTGGTCATTACGGTTGGTTTTATTTCATTTTAAAATTATCTTCTGGACAAAGCCATCCCTAGTGCAGTTCCATAGCTTACAGTGGAGTACCTCCAGGGAGAAGGTTGTACAAACAAGTCTCGTTATTTCTACTCTGCTGATAAGCCATTATTTTAATGAAGAACCTGGAGCTGCAAAGGAAAGCTCTGAAGGGAGCAAACCATTTAACAGCACTGATAGCACAAGATGCACGTAACTGTTGCACAGAACCAAAAGGGAGGCCCAGAGGTTTCTTGGTGTTAAGACTTGACCAAGGGGTTCAGCTTGCTTTTCTCCTGTCAAAACAGTGGTACTTGGGATGCAGTTGGAAATGGCAGCATTCTCAGTCACGCTCTCCCTGCTAAACATAACATGATGGAGGTGAACAGGAAGGTAAAACCCTAGACAGCTGTGCTGGATGGCAACACTAAGCTGTCCCTGCCTGTCTTTCCAGGAGGCCATTGACTTTATACGAAGCTCTGTGAAGGAGGTGATTGCCTCAACAGACAGCAACGTCACAAGGAGCCTCCTCGTGCTCTTGGAATGTTTGTATCAGCCTTTCATTCCCATTAAGGTAGATTTTGCTGCCTCTTTCACTGTTACTTGTGCCTGTAACTCATAAGGACACTAAGTCATGGAAAAGGTTAGTCACCAGAGAACAAGATGTTGGTGCAGAAAGGTCATGCTGTAGCTCATCTATGTGGCAGAAGGTAATACAACATCCAGAAAAGCACAGGTAAACCTGGAAGGATTGTGCTCTGCCCACTGAAGGAACCCAAGATAAGCTCCATGCCTACCAGGCTGGAGGGCAGAGGTTCACTTTTATTTATAGCAGAGGGAATTGGAGAATGAGTGGAAAGCAGAGATCAGAGCTGTGCAGTGATGCACTTCAGATTGCAGGTCCTTTGAGAATTAGTACTGAAGAAGGCTGGACAATTTTTAAATTAAAAACCTAAAACTAAATTCTTCTCCTAGTTCCTGTTGAGTGACGTCAGTTCAGCAAAGGGAGTCTCTCAAGTACACCAATGAAACAACAAATTTTAATCCACAGAATATATTAACAAGGCCTGTGAAAAACTGGCTAGAAAAAACTACATAGAAGCTAAATAGAATTATGAGCAAATTAAGGAGAGTCTGGGGTTTGTGTACCTCAATTATACCTGAGAATTTTTCTTCTGCTTGTCTCTGGTTCTAAGGGATTTAAGACGATTCCCCGGGAGAAGGTTGCTCGTATGGGAGAGCTGATTGAACCTTGGTTTATATTTGCCTTGATCTGGAGTGTGGGGGCCACTGGAGATTCTGCAGGTCGTGAGGCCTTCAGCTCATGGCTCAGGAATAAGATGGCAAAGGAAAGGGTGAGTATAGGAAAAGCAGATCTTCTCTCATTATAGAGGAATTAGTAGTGAGGAATGGGGATCAGAGCTGAATGCCTGGAGGCTTTGGATGGACTTCCTCTTGGCATCTGGTATGCCACTGTCTCAAAGGGACCCCTGGAGCTGGAGTTTCTGGGAGAGACCTGAGCCCCCTGGCCTGGGTAGCATCCCATTGGTAAAGTCTTCCTTGAGGTAGTGTATATCCTCCTGTGAGTTCAGCTGAGCGGCAGCCAGGTTCACCACAGCTTTATTCTCACAGGTCCGGTTACTCTTCCCAGAAGAAGGACTGGTTTATGATTATAAACTGGATGATGCTGGGCTTAGCAGTACTGAAGAAGATGTGGATGAGGAAGTCGTTAGAGAGGTAAAATATTTCATTTTTAATTCCAAGCTGGGTAATTTAGGAGGAGGGACCAGGAAGCCACACAGTCCTACAGGATTTGGTAGAATTTTCTCATCAAGGGCAAATAAGAAAGGCCTAAAAGAAGCAAACAAGAATGTTTAAATCAAAATTAAGCTTTTCATTGAATCAAGAAGGCAGTTTCTTGCCTTCAGAGTTGTGAACCAGATCTTTCAAAGCTGAGCCAAGAGCTGGTCAGTTGAGACCTGAGTGCCTCTGTCAGTGCTCAGAAAAGTGAGAAGTGGCACATGTGTGGCTGCTGGAGGACAGGGAGAAGCTCAGATGGACAGATCTGTCTGTGTTAGAAAGCAGTGAACAACAGCAGAAGAGCTGTGTGCAGCAGAGTCTGGAATAGCAGCAAGGCAGACAAATATTCCATCTCTTTCACAAGAGACAGCAATGTAGGGCATGTCAGGGTCATCTTGACTGACAGTCACCAGACTCTGGGATAAAATGAATTTAAAAAGGAGGGAAAATGCTTCCCCTTCCTGAAATGAAAGAAAAGAACCCTACATGGGTGTCAGATGCTTAACAGAAGGTGCCAGTGTGGTCTCAGTGGGAAGGCCACATGGGGTGGTCAGGAATGTAGGTTTTCTCCTGTATTCTCCAGCACAGCCCTGGCAGAACCTCTGTCTCGTTTGAATAGTGGCCTCTGGGATGTTTGTCTGCAGCTTCAATCTAGCACAAGGGATCCATGTCTTGTACAAGTAGAAAACCTCATGTGCCTCTGATGGCACGGAATGGGAAGACAGGATCCCAGATAAGCCCCCTTCGGCCCTCTGCTATGGGCAGAATTCCTGTTCCTGCAAATATCACAAGTGCTCCATCCCACTTTGATCCCAATTCTCAGAAGGGAGGGCAGGTGTGTCGCTGCTGGGGCAATAACCTCTAATTCTTGGGCTCTGTCCCTCACAAAAGTAACGAGTCAAACACTCCCAGCATTGCCATAAAGGGAGGTAAGGGTGGCAGGACTCAACAGAGGGGCTGGAAAGCTGAATTTCTCATCAGAATCCGAGCTATTACACAGGGAGCGGTGACAGGGAAAACAGCAGAAATGGTTTTCCTTTTCGTAGAAGGGATAGATGCAACTGCCCCCTCTAAGCAGACTCCAATCTTTCAGGTGCACTGGGAGGTGTGGCTGGATGCTACAGCAAAGTTCACCATGGTTCCAGACACCAACTTCTGTGACATTATTGTGCCCACGATGAACACAGTCCGAATGGCCTATCTGCTGGAGCTGTTGCTCACCAACTATAAGCCAGTACGTGCCCAGCCTTGTCTTTGAATTTTTGATTCAACCTCTTCCTCTCCCAGGACAGTCAGAACTTAACAGCTACCTAATACTTTGAGATTATTTCCCACTCCCACAGATTTGTATTTCTCTGCTCCAATCTGTGCTTAAGCACTAAGAGTTATCCATTCAGTCCCCAGGCATCATGGCAGCACCCCAAAGGAATATCAACACTCAGCTGTTCAATCAAAATGCAGCAATTGCTAGATAGCCCATCACCATCCCTCTTTACCTGTTTCCTACAGTTCCATTTCATATTTCTCTGGTTGGATTCCATCCTGGTGTTGGGCAGCTGACCTTACTGAAGAAGCAAGCCCAACAGTCCTCTCCCAACCTTTAAATGCCTAAAAGAGCAGTAACCTGCATTTCCTCCAGCAAATGTCAGAGTGCTGGGAAACACAGACTGCTTGCCTGGGATTATGCTGCATTGCTGATTGTGCTTCTAGGTTCTCTGCATTGGTCCCACTGGCACAGGGAAAACTCTCACAATTGCGGACAAGCTTTTGAAGAACTTGCCTAACAAATACATCACCCACTTCCTGATGTTTTCAGCACGCACCTCTGCTAACCAAACCCAGGATCTCATTGACAGCAAACTGGATAAGAGGCAAGATTCCTTTCTGTGTGTGCAAAGGCAGTATCCCTGAGCTCAGTGTTTCTATCAACTGGGCTATTTAGTTTCATCCCAAGACCTGAAGGGGCCCTGAGCACGTACAGCTGTGGATAACAAGTAGTACACACAGCACATCTGATCTGGGATTGTGAGACCCAATAATAGCTTGTTATAATGGCAAGAAAGTAAGAGGGATTAGTGAGGGTCGGTAAAAGTTGCTCCAATTCTAGTTTTTCCAGAAATACTACATTTCACAGCACAGGTGTTTGCAAACTCTGGTGTGGGATCTTTACAGAAAGTGATGAAGGGAGAAAGTGTGGCTGCCCACCCACAGTCCCACTCCCCACAGTAAACAGCTTCCATTTCACCTCCCTGGTCAGCCACTGGTTGGAAGTTTCCAACAGGTTCATGGGCTCAAACTTTGCTTTTATTTGCACCCATTTACTCCTTGGCATTTTGCATAAGTAGACAAAATTTCACTCGTGCTTGGAAAGAAGCTTGGAACATTGCTCCAGATCTTTTCCATGCAAAGGCTCTTACAAAGGAGTGTATCAAGTGCAAAAATAGCTGAAACTGTTGACTCAGGAAGCATCCAGAGAAAAAAAAAGATGCTTTTGGATCAAGTTAGGAGTACCTTTGCAACAGGAGTTGTCCTGACACGGGCTCTGTCTTTGCAGGCGGAAGGGAGTGTTCGGGCCTCCGGTTGGTCGGTACTTCATATTTTTTATCGACGACTTGAACATGCCCATGCTGGAGCAATACGGAGCCCAGCCACCCATCGAGCTGCTGCGGCAGTGGATGGACCACCGGGGCTGGTACGACCGGAAGCAGATCGGTATGAGCCAGATCCTGTGCCCAGAGCTCTTGGCAAAAGTTGGCCTGGTAGATACGTATACCTGCTGTGGAGATTTCTAGCGAGGGTTTTTAGCTACAACTCAGCACTCATTCCTGATTTTGTACTCTCCAAGGTACTTTTAAGAGGCTGGTAGATATTAATTTTGTCTGTGCCATGGGACCTCCTGGAGGGGGAAGGAATCCTGTCACCCCACGCCTCACTCGCCATTTCAACTACCTCTCCTTCACCGAGATGGATGACAGCAGCAAGAAGATGATCTTCTCCACCATCCTCGGCAGCTGGATGGGTAAGTCCTGCAGAAAACTGTCACCTTCTCCTCATGTTGCAAGTCAACCTGATGACAATGGAGTTTGGAAGGGGAGGAATTAATATCGATGATCTGATCAAAGTGTGGAAAGCTGGAACTTGGAGTAGTTGCTTGAAGATGCAACTTTAGGGCAAGTGTTTCATGAAGCTTAGCAAACAGAGTTCATACACTATTTAGTCTCAGGGCCAAACTCAGCTGGTGCAAATCAGCAAACTTTAGCTTTGGCTTTCACTGTTGCATATGTTATCCTATAGCCTGGGCCTTTCAAAGAGGAATTTTTTTTTTTGTGATGGATGATGCAGATATTCTTAACCTCAACAGGTAAAGCTGGAATTCATTTTTTTGTCTTTTTCTAGATGGACTCCTAGGAGAAAAAAGTTACAGAAATCCAGTGCGTAAGTAAGAGCAGAAAGATGAGAGAGACTGTGAACAGAACAAGCTGGTGGGCACAGCATGGCACAGCTTACCTGTGCTTTCAGCAGGCAGACACTTGCCCAGACAACAGCCTTCTGTGGAAGCAGAGCCTTCTGTTACTCTCCATCTGCTGCAGCCTGTGGACAGCTGAGCAGGGTGGATCTGAGCATGGTGCTACAGCCACCATGAAAAAAGGGGTCATTTGGAGTGAAATGAGTCCTCTTATACTTGACAGGGTGGGAATTTAGGATCATCTTTGAAAATATGCCCTCATCTGCAAATATGCCAGTAGAAAGGAGTGAGAATAGTCAGCTATGGGAGAAGCAAAGCAGAGCTTTCTGAGTGCTTGCAATATTCAGAAGCACCAGTACTTGACTATGATTTCAGGGGCACACTGAAACATCTAGATGTGGTTTAGAAAGAAACTAAAGGATTTTTGAAATAATGCGTAACAGTGCAAAATGCTGGGGTGTCACAGGGCTCTCCTTCTCCAGGAGTGTTTGTAATAAACTTCCTTGGGAGAAAAAAAAATAATTATGCTCTAAAACTGGCAGCTGTGTTTAAATCTTGCCAGACTATTGCATAAGAAATTATTCCTCAGTGGCTTTGCATTTTCTGGGCATAATAAATTTGCAGGGGGTTTAGCTAAGAGGGCACTCACACCTTCTAGCTTAAAAGTAGCTGAGATTTCACTGCGGGAGTGCAAGGAGGGAGAAGGAAAACCTGTCTGGAATATTTCAGGTAGGCATCAATTACCTGTCTGGCAGTGCCTCCTCTGTTCCTGGGGGGCATGAAGTCTTCACACCACAGAATCATTGTGAAACATTCTTCCACCCCCAAATCTGGTTCACATTAATTGATAAACCCATTGGCAGCTGTCCACTGCAGTGAGCAGGTGCTTGGTCAGGTCCCTCAATGTCTCTGCAGAAAAAAGCAGAAAAAAGTGTGTTCCTGCCCAAGTCCTAGCCAGCACCTCTGACACTCAGTGCCACCTTCCTGCACTGCAAGGACCTTCTCAGCCCAGTCACCATCTTGACATCCTCTCCCACTACTTCTGTCTCTGCAGCAGGAGCAGATGCAGTAAAAGACTTGAACGAGCCCTTAGTTGATGCCACAATCTCCGTGTATTTGACCATCACATCCCAGCTGCTGCCCACACCAGCAAAGTCACATTACACCTTCAACCTGAGAGACCTCTCAAAGGTCTTCCAGGGCATGCTCATGGCTGAGCCCGGCAAGGTCGAGGTGAGTCCTCCCATCAGCACAGCTCTGCCACTCAGGACAAGACCAGAAATGTTCCAGTTGAGGCCTCATCCACAGGCCTGCAAACAGACTTCAATTTCCCACTGGAGATGCATTTTGATATTGCTCAATGGGTGTGGTGGCCTCCCCTTTGGCTATTGCCTGGTACCAGTGGTAGGCAGACCCCCCCTTCATCACAGTCCTTCCTTGGCATGGTGAAGCAGGTGGGTGGCCACAGGGAGTCAGTAGGACACAGCCCACCCATTCAGGGCTGGATGGAGCCATGGGGGATCAGACAGGGACCAAGCAGGGGCAGAAGTGTTGTCCTATTACTTGCTTCTGTCAGTGGAGGCTTCTGCCCCTTCAGCTCTCCTGAGGACCTTGCTCTGGCTCCAGCCTGGCCAGTAGAGATTGAATTATCACTGGAAGTACTTAGGACCCTAAGTACTATAGGTTCTGTGCTATCAGCCAAATAAGAGGATCTTTCAAAAAACACACAAGAAAACCGTAAAAATTAAATCAAACTGGGGAAAGATAAAAACAAAGAACATAAAATTTAAATCTCTCAAAGAAAGCCTGACATATGGACAAATAGAGGGGGATAAGCTGAAGCTGTAATGAGCTCTCTGCAAAGCAGCTGTTTTGACAAGAGTTGTTTTTGAGAGGAGAAGGGAAAGCAGCTTCCTCCGCCCAGTTCTTTCTCCGCTCCAGCTGCCTTCTAACAGGAGTGGAGCTGGCCACATGCTGGGCAGGAACCAGCTTTCCTGACAGCAATGCTCATAACACTTCTCTGCTTCTCTCACGGGGGCTGTTTTGCTGGGATTTCCTACCAGAACAAAGAGCACCTGCTGAGATTGTGGTACCATGAGAGCTGCCGGGTCTTCCGCGATCGCTTGGTCAGCGACGAGGACCGGACCTGGTTTGATGACCTACTGACAAAGAAGATGGAGGAGTTTGGCACCACTTTTAAGGAGGTCATTCCCACCCTGCCAGTTCTGTTTGGAGACTTCATGGAGCCAGGTGCCAATGTCAAAGTATACCAAGCAATCGACAGCCAGGATAAGGTAAGGACCCTGGGAATCATGTTGTGAACTACGTTCACATCTTCTCAGTCTTCTATAAACAAAGGAAAACAGTAATAGTAACAATAGCAGTGCCTTAATTGGAGGTGTCTGAAACCACAAACCCTCCCAGGGGTCTCTTGTGAAATCCTACCCCATGTATGAACAGTGGCTGCATTTGTTGTGATGGGCAGTTGAGGTGGAACAAGCTGTCTCTGCATTGCAATCCTGGAGGCAGCCTGCTATGCCAAATCTCCCAAATGAGCCACACTTGGGACTGAAAAGTGAAATTTGCTGGAAAGAAATGGCACATTACCCCCAAACAATACTACTTTTGCCATTAAAGACTTCACAATTGACCTTTACAAGTAATTAATGTTACTGCCAGACTCCCTGTTGGAGAAGATACTGGGAGCACTTGGGTAGTGGTAATTAAGCAAAGGCAATGAGTGGTGCGTTTTACTCTCTTTATCAGAAACAGATGATTATTCTGTTGTCTCTCCTTTTGTGATAGCTGTGTGACAAGGACTGGTAATTAACTGAGCTTTCCAATCCCTTTTGCAAAGTAGGTAGGCCTGTCCTCCACCGAGACAGCCAGACTTAGAGGCAGCTGCACAGTCCCCACTGATGCACACAGGACTTTGGCATCTAGGCAGGGATCTCAGCACTGTATGAATTCCAGCTGGTGTTGCTTTCCCAGCTTCACAGTGAGATTGATGAGGGGGTAGGATCAAATCCCAGATGCCTTCATGCTTCATCTCCTTCTCTGGCCTGAGGGTGCTGTTGAAGAGAGCCCTGGGAAGGGCAGGAGAAACTGCTCCTGCAGCTATTCCATGTGATGGTTGCACTGGGAGAGGAGTGTGCTCCTGTACCCATCTACAGCCAGTGTTGTTTTCTTCCCCAACACCTGTGCTTTCCAGCCAGGATCCTAACCACAGGATTCAGCAGCAGGCAGTGGTCAGCTATAGAGCAAGGGAACTAACCCAGAGGGAGGCCCTGGAGCAGTATGGATCAGGCAGCCATAAGCTCTTTTATTTTGAACTAGACCCTGCTGTTGCTCGAGGCAAACAGCACTGTTGGGAACAGCAGACCCTAGTCACTTGCCTGAGTTAGTTTAAGGTCACCATTGAGCAGCTGCTGCCACCACCACTAGCTAAATTCAGCCCACCCAGTGGCAGTTCCTTATAGGAGCAGGGAGGAGAGCTGCTCCCAGACCCTGTTAAGCACCAGGCTCTGCCCTCCCCTAGTCCTGGCTGTGCTGGCAGACAATAACCACCCCCCCCACACACAATTGCTTTTATCTGGTAGCCACAACTGAGCATTTCTACCCACAGCTGAAGCTTGTGATTGAGGACTACCTGGAGGAGTACAATCAAAGCAACACCCCAGAACTGAAGCTTGTGCTTTTCATGGATGCGATAGAGCACATCTGCCGAATCAGCCGCATTCTGCGGCAGGCTCCGGGCAATGCTCTTCTCCTGGGTGTTGGGGGAAGTGGGAGACAGTCTCTCACCAGACTGGCATCTCACATGTAAGTAATGCACTCCCACCTATGCACGTAATGTGGAGCAGCTCCACTGGGGCTGCCTTCAGAGAATCTCTTTTTCTGCCCTTCCCACTGCCAGTTACATGTTTTTCTGGCTGCTGACTCCTCAAATGAGTCAAGAGCTAGGACTCAGTTAACATGCACATCTGCACTGGGTTTCTAGCTAGCTCTGGTGTCTCTGCTTTGTGTAAAACATGCTCCTGGGTTGGTGGCTGTCCTTGGTGCACGAGGACAAGCGTGTGCTCGGGACTCACTGTAGGAAAACAACTTGCTTGAGTCCTTTCCCCTTGAGTCCACAACACATACTGGGAATTGACAGAAGAGGATATTTTAATTTGATGTAACTCCACAGGCTTCTCTTTCCTTTAGGGCAGAAAATGAATGTTTCCAGATTGAGCTGTCCAAAAATTATGGCATGACCGAATGGCGAGATGATGTGAGGAAGATCATGATGAAGGCAGGCCTTCAAAGTCTTCCCAAGACCTTCCTATTTGTAGACACACAGGTACAGGAGTATTAGCATGGTGGATTCTATCTCAAAAGGAGTCAGAAACACATCTCCAAGCTCAATAAATTCCCCTACAGAGTATTAAGGAGCTTGACACAGACCAGACACAACTTGTATTTCTTCAGTAGCCTGTATTCATCATCTTATAAAAGAGCCCCAGGGAAACTGGAGGTGGTGCATTTATTGCTAGAGGGTCTGTAGAGCTGTGTGTGAGTGGGTGGATTCTTCTCTAGCTCAAGGAAGCTCCTTTCAGCTCCATCCAAGGGTTTGGTAGGTGCATAGATTTTAGCTGTCTGGAGCTAAGTACTGTGTTGTCCACTGATATTACAGGTCCTAAGTAAAATGATTCTTTTCCTTTTCAAAAATAGAGTAGATTTAGGACCTTACGCCTGCTGGTTCCACAGGATAATGCTGGCTTGTAACTGTAAACTGTAACTTGCTAATGACTAGGCCAATTTCCACTTCTGGAATCCCAGTTATGTTCCCCATAGGCTTTTTTACTGCCTTCATTATCATAGGAACCATTCCCTTGTGGCAGAGCCCTAAGCAGGGAGATGAGCATCAGTCAAATGCTACTTGTTCCTGCAGCCTTTTCCCTGCAGTGAGAAGCATATGTGGGAGCAAAGGGGGCCTAGGAGGGTGCATTTAGTCAAGGAAATGGATGCTGTGTATTTCTGATTTAGCAAAGGTGGAGATGTGAGTGTAGTGCTGGAGGGAGATCGTCCCACAGGCTGTGACACATCCCTACAATTACTCTGTCTCCCACATTGATAAGCTTTATTTTAATAATGAAGAGTTCTGTGCTGGAGGAACAAAGACCCGGAGCAACCAGGTGTCTGGGGTCAGGCAGAGGCAGGGAGCAAGAGCCTGAGCTCAGTTGGTCTGTAGTTGGTCTGTAAGGAGGCACAGAATGGGCAGAAGGAGGTTTGTTCTCAAACACACCCTCCCATGCCTGAAATGGCTGAATATGGCTGTTTAATTGGAAGTGCTGGACAAGAATCAGGGTGTGCCTTTCTGCAGCCAAGTGATCACAGAAATGGGTTCTTATAACAGAGGCTGAGGGCTGTATTTATGCAGAAATTATCTCCATGGCATGCGAGACATGACTGTCTTCTGACTTAAGAAACTGCTTTTTTTTTTTTTACCTATTATCTACTTAGATTAAAAGTGAATCCTTCCTCGAAGATATCAACAACTTGCTCAACTCTGGTGACATTCCCAACATTTACAATCCTGAGGACCAAGACCAGATCCTGACAGCTATGAAGCCTATTGTTCGAGATCTAGGGCAGCAGCCCACCAAGGCCAATTTGATGGCTGCATACACAGCACGGGTTCGCAGCAATATCCACATGGTCCTGTGCATGAGGTACACTTCAGGCCAACAATTCCATGCTTTTAATGTTAATTTTTCCCTCCTTATCCTTTGCCTTGCATCACTGTGTAATGGGATCTTTATTTCCAAGCACCAGACTTTGGAGGAGAAGAAAGAATAGGAATATGGTTTGCAGAACACCTTCCCCCTAGGACTAGATACTTTTTTTTTTTTAACACTTTGCTGGTCTCAAGACGAAGTTTGAAATTTTCAGGAGTATGATTATGTGTGATTCAGATGAAACACAACGTACCTCTTCCTCCCTGCACCACTGAGCCATTTGTTACAGACATATCTTGCTTGAATTTGGGGCTCAGTTGCACCTTATTTACTCAGGAATCTAATGCACGGTCCATAAGCAGCTTGCTCCCTTACAGGAGGGATACCAGCAGGTACAGGGCATTCTCAGTGCAAGAACAAGTAAAAAAATCCGGGCCATGATCCAGGTTCGGTGATGTGATCTCTGCACCCACCTGCTTGAAATAAACTTCAGAGCACATTTATTTCTTATCCCTTAAGAAATAAAACATCACCCTTCTACCATCTTAATACTTCCAGAATATCCCAAGGACTGCCAAGGAATGGGCTCAGACATGTACCTCTGGGCATGCAGCTCACTGCCTGAACTTTCATTCCCCTTTTCCCTCCTTCCCTGGGTGTATTCAGGGAAGGTTCTGTAGAAGGAAAGCTATTTTGTCCTTGTATTTAGAGCCAGTTGTAACACATCTTCTCTGCATGCCTCGCCCTCAGCCCCATCGGAGAAGTGTTCCGCGCACGCTTGAGGCAGTTCCCCTCTCTCGTGAACTGCTGTACCATTGACTGGTTCAATGAGTGGCCTGCTGAAGCTCTGCAGAGCGTTGCCTCCTCCTTCCTGAGTGAAATCCCACTTCTTGGTAGCGGTAATGAAGATATCAATGGGATGGTAGGTGCCACACTCAGGAATAATCTGCTCCGGTCTGTTCAGTGTGCTGTGTCTCTGGATACACCAAGACAATGGATGCAGGGCACACCTTCAGAAGTGTCCTACCCCGCAGCAGAAATGTGCCATGGCAGGATGATTCAAATGCAGAACTGCATAGCTTTTGTATGCCTTGAAAGGGGCTTGGCCGTTTGTCACCCCTCTGTGGCACTAAAGCCCACACACACACACACGAGCTCTGCTGTAACTGTATAGTTTGGTTCTTCATAAGCCCCTTTTGCTCTCTCTGGGCATCACATGGATTTGTCTTTCACATGTTCAGTGCTGAATAAGATCGCTTCTTTCCTTTCTCCTTGTAGATTCAAGTATGTGTAGCAATCCACCAGAGTGTGGCAAAGAAGTGCCAGTTGTTCCTAGCAGAACTGGGCAGACACAATTATATCACTCCCAAAAGCTACCTGGAGTTCCTCAGCATCTTCAGTTCCCTCATTGGAAAGAAGCAACAGGAACTGAAGACGGCCAAGAACAGGATGCAAAGTGGCCTGGACAAGGTTTGTCCCTCACACCCAGGAAAGTTTTGGGGCCACCCCTTACGCACTCTGAGCAGCGTATTTATAGCTGCAGAGATGCAGTGAGATGTCCTACACACATCCGGTGTAACAGGAAAAAACTCAGGCTAAAGCAAGTGACAATTATGCCTTCTGCCAGGACCACTCTTTCTGAAGTCTTTAACAGCTCTAAAAGAATAATGATCCCCAGTCTTTGGGGACCACAGACGTCTGTGTAGCTCATCTCTCAGGATGTTCCTTATTGACCTTGTAACTGAAAGCCCCCTAACAGAAACATTGTTCTGCTGCCTCATTGCCACAAGCTTATGAAGTAATGCCTAACGTGCAGGCAGCACTAGGCACTACTGTTTATAAGCACACCACAGTGTCAGATTGCTGCTTCAACAGGAACCAGGGGCTTTGCACAGCCCAACACTCGGCAGGGAGCACCCTCCAGGGCAGCACAGCCCTTTCCTAGGGCTTTCCATGGCTGCTGGCCCTGCTCTTAACTCTGCTTTGCTCCCTCAGCTCCTGCGAACAGCAGAGGATGTAGCGAAGATGCAGGAGGAGCTGGAGTCCTCCCGCCCTCTCCTGGCACAGGCAGCCAAGGACACCGAGGCAACCATAGAACAAATAAAGGTACCACTGCTGGGCAGCCCTGCACTTTGTAACTCTGACTGCTCAGACTGGACTGGACACAGGCTGGAGGGGCCTGACAGGGATTGTGCAAACTCCTGCTTGATCGGAGGTAAAAACGCCTCAGATTGGCATGGCAGATATTTGTGCAGAGCTGCACTGACAGCAAAAACTGCCTCCTGCTGGGGTCCTGCTCTGCTGCAGGTGAGCTCCAGTTGTTGCAGAAGCAATGGCTCCCATGCCCCTGTCTGAAACCACCACCCAGGGGCCAGCCAGCTGAGCTCCCAGCTTCCATGCCCTTGCAAGCACAGTCTAGCAACACTAACACAATCCTCAGGTGGCCTGAGCAGCTCTAAGCCAGACTGTTGTTGTTGAACAGGATCGTTCCTTCACATCCCATCCCCAGGGAGCTGATCCAGCTGCAGCCTGCCCCCCATCACTGTATGATGATCCCAAATCTCAGGGATCGTCACACAGTCACTCATGCCACTTCAGAAGAGGGAATTGTTCTGTGTTGGCTGTCACTGCCTTCTCTCCTTGTGTTCCTCCCTGCCCATCTCCTGCTGTGGGATGGTCACACTGGGCCAGAGCGAACAGGGACAGTAACATCATACAGCTCTGCAATGTCCTAAATTTCCACATAGCAGATATGCCTCCTGGTATGTTTTAACCCTTGGGGCAGGCAGAAGTGGCAGTTTTAGAAACAAACCCCTAAGCATATCTTCCTATTCCTCCATCTCCCTACAAATCTGCACCCCCCCCATGCATCCTCTACTCATGCCAATAGGAAAATGGGTAGAGCAGCTAATTCCTGCAAGACTAACATCATTCCAGGCACAGCCAGAGTTGGAGCTTGTGGATGGCTTATACAGGCTGACAAAATCCTTCTCCCAGTATGGTGCAGGAAGGGCATCCCCTGCAGCAGTTAGGTCCCTGAGATCTGCTGGAAGAAGACACACAGGCTGCCAGGACAGCTGTGATCCTTTCCTAGCCAAGCCAAGCTCTGCCTCCAGCATGCTTCTGAGGTTGTCTTTGATGTTGCAGGTGGACACAGCTGTGGCTGAAGAGACAAGAAGTGCTGTGCAGGCTGAGGAGGCAAAGGCCAATGAGAAAGCTCAGAAGGCCCAAGCCATTGCAGATGATGCTCAGAAGGACTTGGCTGAAGCCCTCCCAGCCCTGGATGCTGCTCTTGCCAGCCTGAAGAACCTCAACAGAAATGATGTTACAGAGGTAACTGTGTCAAGGGAGAAGGTGGCAGAGCTGGGTCTGGTCAAGGACAGCCTCTCCCTTTGCAGCAATTCCCCCTCAGTAGGCTTGCAACATCCCCAGCCTTTTCCTCCATCCATCCCCCTGGGCTCCCTCTGGGAAGCTGCCCATGCAGCTGCTCACCTTGACTCCTTCAGATGCAAACTGAAGGGCAGAAAGGCAGTAAGGGGCTCCTGGGTGTTTCCAGCATGTCCTGGAGAGGCTGTAGAGGAGGGCTCGCCCCACGTGCCTGTCCATGGGGGTAGGCAGCAGGGACCACCAAGCAACCCCAGGTGCTGACTGTGCAGCACAGGGACGGAGCTGGCAGCACCCTGAACCTGCAGGCTCTTTGGAAAGGGACCCACCATGGGCAGAAGGAGACAGCAGGCTGAATTCAAGGAATGTTGGCTTGAAATAGGCTAGTGAGAGAAAGAAGGGCGATTGTGAGCCTGCAAGCACCATAGCCCATAGCCAAGAGAACACACTCAATAAGTAGATTTCACCACACAGGGACAGGCTTAGTGATTGCTCTGCAGTTGTGAGTAACAGACCTCTTTATTCTCCCAAAAACATACAAAACCCCTTTCCCCAGAAAGCGGGAAAAGACACAGACAGTGTTGGTCCACTTGCCCCCAGCACCCATTCTCTTGTAGAGATGGCATGAGAGGTGTCTTGCCTATCCAAGGCTTCTAATGCTAAAAGATGCATCAATTTCTTACACATCATCTAAAGCAGCCCCTGGAAACTCTGTATTTAAGGAATAAGTTCCCATTTTCTTTTAAACCCAGCTGCCAGGTCATGACCCAAGTAACCTGTCACTGGAGCAGAGACCACCAGAGTTCTCTCCCAGTCCAGAATTAAGGACCCAGCCCAACCAAGAGAGAACACCTCTACTGTGGCAGGGAGCAAGGATCCCTTTGACCTACTCCTTTCCCCTCATGGGAGGGGAAGGAAGTTGATGCCTGCTTCTCCAGCTCCTCCACCACCTCTCTCAGCCGATCCTCATCGCAGTAAAAATACACATAAAGGTTGCGCTCTGCCTGCAGGATGGGGTTCTCCAGAGCCCTGCGCTTCACCTCCAAGTCACCCAGGAAGTCTGTCAGCTTTTGGTGGAGGTCGTCCTCCATCATGATCAATTGCTGCATCAGCTTGGTGATCTCCTAAGGGACAGAGCCCAAACTCATGTGAACACGGAGAAATAAGGGGATTTTCCTCAGACCTGTGGAACAGCTCAGCCTCCCAGAAACAAACTACCCACCCAGCTCTGGCCTCCAAACCCTCCCAGTCCAAGGAGCAGAGGTGGCTTACTGGGACACCTTGGCTAAGGCACCCCAATCTCGGCACTGAACAGCACATGTGAGACACAGTGAGAATCACCTTTGTCCCATAGCCAGCCACTACTGCCTCACTGGATGGTTTTTGGGACAAGGATCAGGCCAACCTGCCCTCCCTCTGTGGCTAAGAGGCAGCGAGGTCTCCCCCCTGCAGCCAGGGAGGATGGCAGAGGGGAGCAGGAATGCTTCCTTACCGGCGAGGAGAGCTGCAGCTGGTTGGAGCTGTTGTACAGCTGGTGATAGAGCACCTCTGTGGAGGACTCCAGGGCAGACACCTGGGGCATAGGAGCTTCCAGCTGGGCTTCCAGTGTCCTCTGGTCCTGAACCAGCTGGGAGCACTTGGCTGCCATGGCCTCGTAGCTGCGGAAGGGCTGCTTCTCCTGATCTTTCCCCATCAGCATGTCCCAGAGCCTGTGAGAGGGGACAGCCAGCCAGAGCTGTGAGTACAGCACCAGTGCTGAGGAAGAACAGGGCTCTGTGGTTGTTGTGCACTGTAAGACTGGGATGCAAGCAGATGTGGGTCAGCAATGAGAAGGCAGCCACTCCTGATGAGCATCCCATGTCATGGAGCTCTGGGGAGAGCACCATAGAGGACCAGGCTGGCTCAAGAGCCAGTGTGTGATTTCTTTTTGGCAGACACCAGCACTGTGTGGAGAAGACTGAGAAGACCCAGTCAATGCAGGACACCTACTCAGAGAAAGGTCTTGCTCTAAGCAGCTTCTGCTTTCTTGTGGCCCAGCTCTCCTTCTCCATGGCTGAAGACTTGACTCTACACTCTCTACCTTAGCATTCTAGAAAAACTTCTGTTCTCTGTACTCATTCCATTCTCCAAGCCCATACTTTGCTTCCTCAGTCCAAGCCAGCCAGAAGGAAACAGATCTGGGGAATTTCACACCACCACGGAGTCACAGTGGCTCTGCACTAGCGGAAGAGCACTGCTACTCTGTCTGGTAGCTTGGGTCTGCTGCCTGCCTTGGCCATTCCCATGCCACTGCCCCCACATCTAGTTTGTTCTTCATGCTCACACCCCCCAGGCCCTTACCGTATAGCAGTGAGGTCCTTGGGGTCTATCCATTTGCGTGGATGACCCATCTGGGAGGACCCGGCATCTCCGAAGTAGTTCTGCTGCTCCTGCAGCCTGCTCTGGGATTTCCTCATGAAGGTTTCGATCTTCTCCAGCCAAGCAGTCTTCTGCTCCAGCTCCTTTTTCTCCCGTTTCAGCTGGAGCTCCAGCAGGTCCAGGCGGCTGTGCTGGCTCGGCAGCCACGCAGCCGCCTGCTCCTGCCTCCTGGCAGCGTTGCGGAGGCGGGCAGCCTCCCGGCTGAAGTGCTTGAGCAGGACGGGCAGGCGAAAGCAGCGGCGGGCCTCAGCCTTCAGCAGGGCCGGCAGCTGCTGCATCAGGGTCTGCGTGATGTCGAAGCGCAGGGCGCGCAGCTGCCTCTGGAGCCCGGCAGCCTGGCTCCGGAGCTCGGCCTCGACCGCCTGCTGCGCACGGGGACACAGGACAGGCCGGTGACACTGCGCTGCCTGGCTCTGCCACCCCCTCCCAGCTTGTCAGCTGTGCTCCAGTGGTCAGCAGGACCGACCCTGCCACAAAGGATGGTGGAGGAAAGGGGAGCTGGCCCTACCTGGTTATCCTCAAGAGCTTCCAGAGTCCTCTGGGCCCACTCCAGTGCAGCACGGGCACCTTCCACTTTTGCTGCTGTGACTATAACCTCCCTCCGGGCACAGATGTATGCTGTCTCTATTTGGCCCAGCTCCTTCCAGAAGCTGTCTTGGTCCTCCAGTAGCTCATCTTCATCACTCCCAAGGCTTTTTGGTGTTGATGTTTTCTTGGTGTCCATTCTCTCTGTGAAATCCTGGCTGCCATCTCTCTCCTCCTCACTCTCCATGCTCAACACATCTCTCTCATTCCCCACATCCACTAGCAGCTCTGCCTTTGAGCTTTGGACCAATATTCCCCAGCTTGCTGGTGCCACCCCCCACGGTGTCTTTGTGGATTCTTGATAAGGAGCTCCTCTTCTTTCTTGTGGCATTTCACAGTATGAGTCCATCTGTGTCCCAGCCTCCAGCCCTTCCTTCAGGCTTCTCTCTCCCTGTGCACTTGCTTCCCAAGCATCTGGAACCTGGACACTCTCTGGTAGGACCTGCTGGATGAACCTCTCAAATGCATTGGTGGCCTGTTGTTCTTGCTCCAGGTAAGGGCCAAGATCTAGCTGGCACAGCATTGTTGGCATCTGGCCCGTCCCCACGTTCCCCTGACACTCTGACACCTGCTTTGCAGCCTGGCTGACCTGGCTCAAGACAGCTCTGGTTTTGAAGACCTTTTCTTTCAGGTCCATGTGAGCCATCCTCAAGTCCTGCTTCACCACGTTCTCCTCCTCCTCCAAATACTTCTGCTCCTGCTGCAGCTTGTCTGTCCAGGCCAGCAGCTTCCTGTACCTCCACAGCTGACAGTCATGATAGTCCTTCAGCTCCTGAAGCTCCTGCTGCAGGGCCTCTTGAGAGGGCCCCTCATCTGCTATCATGCTCGGGAGCTGCGTGACCTGGCAGCACATCCGCAGATGCTCCTCCAGGGCATCTCCCTCCAAGATGGGTTTGCCTGCAGCCAGCAGGGCCTCGTAGGCCTCCACCTCGGCTGGGCTCAGTACGTTCTCCTCACCCACCATGCTGCAGAACCACTTGAGGAATTGCTTTGTCTCAGGGCAGTCAAAGAGCCACTCAAAGTCCTGCTCACAGAGGGTGTCTGCGTGGGGGTAGATCAGCCTCAGCGTTGCCATAAAGTCCGCTGCTCTGTTGACAGTGTCCAGTGGGAAGGCCTGGGAGTATCTCCAGCTGAACATGGCAAGGAGAGTCAGGACTAGAAGGGAAAAAGCAGGAGTCATCCTCAGAGGTCCTGACACCACAGTCATCTCAAGGGTGCTGCAGCACCACTCAAGTGCTGAAGACCAGCTCATGGGCTGTGGCCTTGCTGTGGTGGGGTACAAGACAAATGAGAGCCCATAGAACAAGGGGGAAAGCCTGCCCGTGCCCCATTTCCATACAACCTTCTCCCTGGGGCCATAGAGATTTAGCTCCTTTGCCAAGATATATTCAGCCCATAGGGACACACCTCTCAGGGTATCAGAGCAGGCTCTTTCAGCCTACATTTGGTTTTCTCCATGCCATTTCTGATAACCAGCTTTCCCTTCAAATGCCTCTGTCCTTCCTGCCTGTGTATTGCATCCTCTAATTGTCCTACCTCTGGTCCCAGCCTCGACTGGCCCAGCTGAGGGAGGGATGAGCACCCCATCTCCCGGAGAATCAGGTTAACCCACCGTTTCCATTTGGGTTTTGCAGGTACGAGCCCTGCAGCGGCCTCCCCCTGGTGTGAAGATTGTGATTGAAGCTGTCTGCATTATGCATGGAAAAAAGCCCAAAAAGGTGGCAGGAGAAAAGATAGGCACCAAGGTGGATGATTACTGGGAGCCAGGCAGGGCCCTTCTCCAGGACCCAGTGCAGTTCCTGAACAGCCTGTATGATTATGATAAGGTAAGCAGTGGCAGAAGGAGTCTGTGACTGGGATCAGGCATTGCCTCACAGACATCCTTCTCACAAGAGTAACAAATTGAGCTCCTTGTGGGCAACACCCTTCAGCAACACTGAGGATGAGGGTATATTTGGCCTGAAAGCCCTCATGTCAGTCGGGTGCACTTCATTGCCTTGGGCAATGGGACCCAGACACACAAGTCTTCACATTCTGTCCCCCTGCTCTTTTGTGTGGAGGAGCTATACAGAAGTGGTATGGGAAGGGATTTACCCAATCCCACAGCTGTGGCTCCCAGACCTCAGCATGCAGCAATTTGATTTCTCTTGCTCCAGTGTCATGCCTTGACCACCCTGTCAGGTCCTGGAATGCTGCTGCCTCTGGGGGAAGCCCTTAGGAGATGAGTGATGAGGATGCTAGAGATCTGACTGAGGAAAGTCTCCTTCTCTCCCACCATTCTTTGCAGGACAATATTTCAGACAACGTGATCAAGGCCATCCAGCCCTACATTGACAATGAGGAGTTCCAGCCAGCTGCCATCGCCAAGGTCTCCAAAGCCTGTACCTCCATCTGCCAGTGGGTGCGTGCCATGCACAAGTACCACTTTGTGGCCAAGGTCGTGGAGCCCAAGCGGGTAAGAGACTGCGTGACCCAGTTGCTTTCGGTGTTCAGGAACACGGTACCAGCAGCTCCCTTCTGCAGGAGATGCTGGGAATCACCACGTTCTGCAGGTCAGGACGTAACGTCTTTGTCATCCAGGGATTGGATTGACTGAGATATTGAAATATCAGTAGCTAGCACTTATCAGCAAGAGCTTTTATGGAAAACCAACTCTTGCTCCAAGGTCTCTGGCTTTTGGGGAAGAGCTTGACCCCATACCCAACACACCGTTTCCTTGTGCATCTCCCCAGCAAGCCTTGCGGGAGGCAGAGGAGGACCTGCGTGCCACTCAGGCAGTCCTTGACGAAGCCAAGCAACGCCTGAAGGAGGTTGAAGATGGCATTGCTGCGCTGCAAGCCAAGTACGAGGCCTGCAAAGCCAATAAGGAGGAGTTGGAGATGAAGTGTGAGCAGTGTCTGCAGAGATTGGCCCGTGCCGATGTGGTAAGGGACAGAGCTGGGTTCTGCCTGCTTATATGAGTCTGAAACTCAATTTCAGACGACGCGGCACAGTGGTGAAAACATCCACGAGCCTGCAGCTCATGACAATCCTAGGCTGAAGCTGCCTGGCCTGATCTCAGCAGCTCAACAGGACTAGAAAGCTAAGCTAGCCAGGCACTGATGTGAAAAGCTGCTGTCCTCCTGTGCACAGCTTCCTCAGCTAGCAACAGGTCTCCAGGACAGCTGAGAGCAGCCCAGTAATCCCAGGATTGAGTGCTCAAAGCCAGAAACAGAATTCAGAATATGTCAGGGGCCATCCCAACCTCTGATCACCAAAGTCACCTGCAACATTACCCAGAGAGCAGCAGGTCCAGGACACAAGGTTAGACCACACAGCAGCTCTCACGTGTGCAATTTATCCCACAGCTCATCAACAGCTTGGCTGATGAGAAGGTGCGCTGGCAGGACACCGTGGAGAGCCTGGATGACAAGATCAACAACAGCTCTGGGGACGTGCTGGTTGCAGCTGGCTTTGTGGCCTACCTGGGCCCTTTCACAGTAAGTGTGCAGTGCTCAGCACTCAGCTTGCAGCTCTGCTGTCCTGGCCATGGAGAAAGGAATAGGACACAAGGCTGCAAGATCCTTCCAGGATCTCTTTCCACTTGTGCCAGAGGCTGCACAGGGCCCATTTGAATGGGAACAGAAGGGTTTAGATACTCACAACAGACCAGCTGCAACTTAAAGAAAGGCTGTGATGGTGTTTCTCATGGCAGGGAGACTACCGTGCAGCGCTGTCCGAGGAGTGGATGAAGGAGCTGGCCAACAACTACATTCCCCACAGCTGGGATGCAAGCCTCATCAACACCCTTGGAGACCCCGTGGAAATCCGCTCCTGGCAGGCAAGTTGCAAAAAAAACCAAACCAAAACAAAATACTTGAGGAAGACGGGGCCTCAGGTAAAGACTAAAACACTCAGCTCACCACTCACTAGGATCACCTGCACCAAAGGACAGGCCCCAAACCAAGCAGCTGGATAATGACCAAGCACCTCCACACTTCAGAGCTGGAATTGCTGCCAGGCTTGGGCAGCAGCAATGAAAGCATTAGCCTTGACCTGTAAGGCTTGTCCTTTACAAATCCCAGGCCTAGAGCCAAGCTCTGGCCATAGCCTGCCCAAGCCTGACCCCATAGCACAGTTCCATCCCAGGGCTCGGCTGCTGGCAGAGGTACCTTTACCACCATCCCCTGTCCACCCACTGGGAGCACTCAGGGGCCAGGGCAGCAAGGGCTTCTCTCTGGTCACCTGTGTGTGCCACCAGGTGCCCCAACAACTTTTTCTACCCTGTTAGATTGCTGGTTTACCCAACGATGCCCTGTCTGTGGAGAATGGGGTCATAACCCGATTCTCCCTGCGCTGGACTCACTTCATAGACCCACAAGGACAAGCAAACAAGTGGATCAAGAACCTGGTAAGAGCTGTGGGGAGGAAAGCCAGGTCTGCCAGGATAGGGGGAACAGCTTTCTGTCAGGAGCTGCGCAGAGCAACCTCAGGCTT
This sequence comes from Dicrurus megarhynchus, assembly GCA_013399195.1. Lineage (NCBI taxonomy): Eukaryota > Metazoa > Chordata > Aves > Passeriformes > Dicruridae > Dicrurus > Dicrurus megarhynchus. Next base: position 256,700 of record VXAD01008598.1, read on the forward strand.
TGGGCTCTAGAGCTGCAAAACCCCACACTGTGCCAGCCCAAACTAACCAGCACCAGACAGTCTCCACAGCCACATTCATCCCAGGTGGGTTTCCCTTCTTGGGAGAAGCAGCACAGGGCATGAGCAGCCCTCACATAAGCAAGCTTCAGATTCCCACTCTGGCTCTCCACTAACATTCTGGGAGCCCTCACCTCACAAAACAACACCAGCATCTCCTATAATGGTTTTCAGGTTTCTAGAGCAGGGAGGGATCAGGGTGGCACTACCTGGCTGTTGAGTACAGACTCTGCTGCCAAAGAGCTGACAACACTGACCACCACAGCTTCTCCAGAGACACACTTTACTGCCCTTTTGAATGATCAGGCAGGAAGCTGAGGCAGCTGCTCCTGTTTTGCTCCCTGAGGGCTTTTCCCACCCACCTGCTCTCACTTTGCAGGCTGTGCCCTGAGCTAGCAGTGTGGGGCTCCAGAGGGGTATGGCTCTGTGAAGGACATTCTCCCTACTTCCCCACTTTTCTGCTGCCTCATTGAGCTGTGTCTAGTACCTGCTGATGGGGGGTAAACTTGCCAAAATAGCCAAAGTCTAGCTGAACAAGAAAAGATAATATTTCCGCTGCCCCAGGGAACTAAATCAGTCCAGTGAGAGGTGTACTGTGCACCAGAGCTGGATGTGAAGGTGGCAGGACACCACAGAAACCCTGCCCTCCCCTGCTGCTTTTCAGGAGAGGGAGAACAGCCTGGAGGTGGCCAAGCTGAGTGACCGGGACTTCCTCTCCACTCTGGAAAACACCATTACCTTTGGGAAACCCTTCCTGCTGGAGAATGTTGGCGAGGAGCTGGATCCAGTCCTTGAGCCTGTCCTGCTGAAAGAGGTGCTATGTCTTACCTTGGCAAGGAGGGCAGTGGGTTCCTGGCTGAGCTGTAAGGAGCCGTCTGGCCAGGGTGCCATGGGGTGTGGTGCGTTCGTAGGTCTCCGTGGGCAGGCAGAACTCACATGGATGAGTGAGTCCCATGCCTTGGCCAGGGCTCCAGCACACTGACAGCTTCCTGCACACACTGGTCTTGTGCCAGCAGGCATCTTTGCCTGGGAGGCAGGGCCGTGAAATACAACTGCTGTCTTCAGTTCTGCAGGGAAGCTTGGAGCTCCTCTGTCCTGAGAGCCTTCAGGGCCCAGGGCACAGCAGGATGCCTTCTCTCACAAGAGGTAGCCATCCCAGCCTTTCTGCATTTGTCCTTCTCCGGTACAGACCTTCAAACAGCAAGGCAACACCGTGCTGAAGCTGGGGGATGCAGTGATCCCCTACCATGATGATTTCAAGATGTACATCACCACCAAGCTGCCCAACCCTCACTACAGCCCCGAGGTCTCCACAAAGCTCACCCTCATCAACTTCACCCTCTCACCCAGGTACCTGCTTTTACCCCATTAGTTGCCTATGCTGCTCAGCCTCATTCCTTGCAGTCCTCAGATCCTCAGGGCTGTTGCCCCCTCACCTGCCACCCTCACTTCCATGGCTTTTGTTGTAGTGGCTTGGAAGACCAGCTGTTGGGAGAAGTGGTGGCTGCGGAGCGGCCTGACTTAGAAGAAGATAGAAACCAGCTAATTATTAGCAATGCCCAGATGCGTCAGGAGCTAAAGGAGATAGAAGACCAGATCTTGTATCGGCTCAGCACTTCTGAAGGAAACCCTGTAGATGACTTGGAGCTCATCAAAGTGTTGGAGGCATCCAAGCTGAAGGCAGGAGAGATCCAGGTCAGAGGTGAAAGGTGCTCTCCCCCTGCAGCTATGCATCCCCTGCCAGCACTCCACTAACCGTGACATCGCTTCTGTCCTCCAGGCCAAGGTGGCAGTGGCGGAGCAGACAGAGAAGGACATCAACATCACCCGCATGCAGTATGTGCCTGTGGCTGTCCGCTCGCAGATCCTCTACTTCTGTGTCTCAGACCTGTCCAACGTGGACCCCATGTACCAGTATTCACTCGAGTGGTTCCTCAACATCTTCCTCTTGGGGATCCGTAACTCCGAGAAAGCAGGTGCCTGCCCAGAACAGCCCCCTCCTATCCTCTCCCTCACCCCACATCTGCACCAGCTCTACGTGTGAGAGCAGCATCTGTCCTTCTCGGGCAGGCTGTGGGTGTGCCTCTGTGACCAGGAACCCAGAGCCTACCACCCTTGTCTGGTTGTTGCCTTTTTTTCAGAGGAGCTGACAGAGCGGGTGGAGAACATCAATAACTACATCACCTTCAGTCTCTACTGCAACGTGTGCCGCAGCCTCTTCGAGAAGCACAAGCTCATGTTTGCCTTCCTGGTCAGCGCCCGGATTCTGATGAACGAGGGGCGGATCGATATGGTGAGCAAGTCACCTTAGTCCTTGAAGGGATCCCATCGGGGCAGCTCAAGCACAGCCTGTTCAGCCCCTAGAACTGTGTGCTGGGTGGAAAAGGAGCCTTGTTCCCTGGGGTTAGGGACAGGCCTGGCAGCCTGCTGGGCAAACACAGGGCCTCTATCTTTATTCAGCTTTCAAACTGTTCTCTGTGTCTACATGCAGAGCTGCCTAGCCTGAATCACCTGCAGCTTTTGCCAGCTTGCTGCCAGACTGCTGCAAAGGTTAATGAGTTCAGAGGGAGCAGGCAGGGGTTAGCAGAGTGGCAGCTGAGCAGTCATTATGTTGATCTCACCAGACCCTCCAGCTCACTTACTCCTTGACACGGACACCTGGCAGGAGAGCAGCCAGAAAGATACTAGGGGATTTTAACTGGATATGGCACCACGTGCCTTGGGCTCAGCTGGGTAGGCTGTTATCCGTGACCAAATCGTGTCCTGTTCCCAGGATGAGTGGCGGTACCTGCTGTCAGGAGGGGCCATAAAGGAGATGAAGGACAACCCAGCTCCAGCCTGGCTGAACGAGAGAGCGTGGGGAGACATCCTGGCCCTGAGCAGCCTGAAGAATTTCTCTGACTTCGACAACGATTTTGCAGTCAACCTTGAAGGGTTCAGGGCCATTTTTGACAGCCACAAGCCTCACAGGCAAGTGTCCTCTACTTTGTCAGCTTAGCTCTACTGCACATGACATCCCTGGGAGAGCAAGAGGAGCTGATACAGCCACAGTGCCAGCTCTGCTCCTGGTGCAGTGCCACGCAAGGGAAAGGATGAGGCACTGCCTTGTCTCCTCAGGGGTGACCATTGCTTGCCCAAGACAGAGCCACACAATGCCTTATCCCAGCAGTATTTGCTGCTTCCCCAGGGGAAGCAGTTCTGGCTTGCCTGCTGATGGTTCCAGAGCTACAGACAACAACGTCAGCCAAGGGACTGGGAGGTCCTTATCCCTTATGAAGCCCCAATGGCTGCCTGCAGGCAACCTAGGTACTTCTTGTGGAGTGTAGGATCTGGCACATCCCCCAGCATGCACCTAATTGCTTTGCAGAGAGCCTCTGCCCGGGAAGTGGGAAGATGGGCTCGACGCCTTCCAGAAGCTGCTGGTTCTGCGGTGTCTGCGTGGAGACAAGATCACCAACGCCATGCAGGACTTTGTGGTGCTGAACCTGGACCAGCGCTTCATTGAGCCTCAGGTAAGCTGCTAAGAGCAGGTGCTGGTGGGGACAGGAGTGGAGCAGGAGGCCTCGAGCTTGTGATAAATGGGCCACCAATTGCAGTGAGGGTGCTCGTGCCCTTCTACGGCCACAGCGTTCTTCCCACAGCTGGGGAAATACCTCTGCCTTAGACGAGGGATAGCCTTTCTGATGTCCACCAGTTAAACCACACTGGCAGGGGCAGATACTGCAGGTGTACAAGGAAAGAGTTTGAATGACAAAGGGGAAAGTGGTTCATGCCCTGACCCTAATGCAGCCAGAGGAGAGCTTTGCATGGTCCTCACTGAACGTGTTCCTGGCCTTGGCACCCGAGAGGATGCTGGTGCCTTGGAGGGGAGCTGGGGGCCAGGAAGGCCAAGGAGGTGCTGCATGGTTCCACTAGGGCCTCTCCACTCTGACCAACTCTCTGTTGTAGACCACTGACCTCTCAGTCGTGTTTAAGGACTCCACTGCCACCACCCCCCTGGTGTTCGTGCTGTCCCCGGGCACTGACCCCGCTGCCGACCTTTACAAGTTTGCTGAAGAAATGAAGTTCACCCAGAAGCTCGCTGCCATTTCTCTGGGCCAAGGACAGGTAAGCTGTCAGTGCATACCTGGAACAGCAGTGTCCTGGCACTCGTATCAATCTCACCAAGCTCCAAGTAGGTCAAACATTTGCAGCACTGTGAAAACACCCTCGTGCCCCAGGGCCCTTACTCACCAACCTTCTGCTTCTGCTCCCTTGGGGTGGGAGCTGCAGCAGCTCCCACTACAGTGCCCTCTGACTTCCTGAATCTATCTGCAGTTCTTCCATTCCCTCCACCCTTCCTCACAGGCTTGTAAAAGCTGTAAAAAACCTTTGCTGTGCCATCAAACAGCAAAGATCTGGCTGAGCCATGGGGGCAAAGCCAGGCCATAGCTCTGGACAGTGGTCCTTCCACCCAGCTTCAGGGAGCTGCCTGCCTGTCCAGCTCAGCAGGACACAGTGTGCCATGGGACAGGGTCTGTGAGCTCTCCCTCTCTGCCTCTGCAGGGCCCCCGTGCTGAAGCCATGCTGCACAGTGCCATGGAGCAGGGCAACTGGGTCTTCTTCCAGAACTGCCACCTGGCCCCCAGCTGGATGCCCTCACTGGAGAGACTCATCGAGGGCATTGACCCCAGCAAGGTGAGATGTGTTACTGAGCAGGTGCCCACTCTGAGGATAACAGGCAGGAGCCTGGGAGGAGCCCAGCTCTAGTTCAGTCCCATCCATAGGTTCCTCATAGAACAGAGGGTCAGTGCAGGAGCAGCTGCAGGGGCTGTGCCTGCACCCTCTGAGCACTAGCTGTCTTCTGAACTCCAGGTGCATCCGGACTTTCGCCTCTGGCTCACCAGTCTACCAAGCAACCACTTCCCTGTGTCCATTCTCCAGAATGGCTCCAAGATGACCATCGAGCCCCCCCGTGGGGTCAAGGCCAACCTGCTCAAGTCCTACATTAGTTTCAGTGATGACTTCTTGAATTCTTGCTCCAAGGTAAGACCCAGATCATGCTTTGGTTTGCTGCCCCCATTCCGTGCCTGTTTCACTGTATGCTTTCCACCTGGATGTTGCTCCTCTCCAGGCATAGATCTTCCTCCCCATTAGAGAATCCATGTGCTAGAGAAGGAGGTATTTCTCATAAACTCACACCTGTGAAGAGCCACTTGGAAGTTTTACTTTGAGAAACAGAAGCCACACTACTTTGGAGGCCTGGCATAAGGCACTTGCTGCAGCTCTCTTTAAGCCAGGAGTGGGCCGTGGCCTTCCCCAGCACAGCAGCCTGACTGAGGTTTCCCTCTCTCCAAGCTCCAGCTGGCACTCCTGGCACATTTGTTCTGCCAGGTCCCAGCAGAACCTGACTCCCTTCAAGGATAATTCCTCCCAAGCTGAGCAACTCCTCTCCTTGCTTCCCACAGGTCACAGAGTTTAAATCCTTGTTGCTGTCACTTTGCTTCTTCCATGGGAACATGCTGGAGAGGAGAAAGTTTGGGCCTCTGGGGTTCAACATCCCCTATGAGTTCACAGACGGGGACCTCCGCATCTGCATCAGTCAGCTGCAGATGTTCTTGAACGAATACGCAGAAATTCCCTACAAGGTGAGAGCTGCCCCTCCTGCGAGGGAACAGGCTCACAATGCAGACGTGGATCAGAACCATGGTGGGGTCTCTTGCAGGTTCTGAAATACACAGCTGGAGAGATCAACTACGGCGGCCGCGTGACCGACGACTGGGACCGGCGCTGCATCATGAGCATTTTGGAAGATTTCTACAAACCTGAGGTTTTAAGTCCTGACTTTTCCTATTCTGAATCAGGTATCTACAAGCAGATCAGTACCTCTTCTGACCTCAATGTAAGTACTCAAGTCACAGATTTCAGCTCCTAGATCCAGGGGGATTGTCACGGTGCAAAGGGGATCTTTCCTCCCTGAAACCCACTGCACTTTCAGGTCCCTGGGGGAATATAAGTTTGTAAGAACCTGGGCATCTTCAGCTGCTCTTGGCCTCACAGTCTGTGTGGATTCCTCTCCAGGGCTACCTCCAATATGTCAAGGGCCTGCCTCTCAACGACAGCCCAGAGCTCTTTGGTTTACACGACAATGCCGACATCACCTTTGCTCAGAACGAGACCTTTGCTCTGCTGGGGGCCATTTCACTGCTGCAGCCCAAGACCATCACGCTGGGAGGCCGCAGCAGGGAAGAGGTGGGTGCCCCAGTCCTGTTGGTGCTCTGGCAGCCAGTGCCCAGTGTGGGCAGTGACCACAAGCACCGGCTCTCAGCAGGTGCCCCCCTGCCTGCTGCGTGCCAGCAATGGCACTGCCATCCCAGCCTTAGCTCTCCCCCTTCTCAGCAGCCATGGGGCTGGATTAGAAGGATGCTGCCACTTGCTGCCTTCCTTCCAGATTGTGGAGGAGACCTCCAATGACATCCTGGCAAAGCTGCCTGACCCCATGAACGTGCAGGAGGTGATCCAAAAATACCCACTGCTCTATGAAGAATCCATGAACACAGTGCTGGTGCAGGAGGTGATCAGGTAAAACTCCTGTGGGATCACATCCTGGGGAACAGCAGAGACGTGCAGGCCCCTGCTGCCACCCACCTTTGGGGAACCTCAGTACTGAGCACAGCAGTGGGGTTAGCAGTCACACTAACAAACAACTGTGTTGTCCCAGCCAGGACCTTTGGCTGATCCTGGCTCCATGTGCTACAGTCAGCAATTTAGGGCTGGAGGAGCAGCTGTGAGACCCTGTTGCAGAGGACTGGGGCTGGGGGTTACACAGAGGAGCTTCACTTGTGTATAAAGATCCACACCCTCTCTGGGCAGGCACTGGGCAATAAACCACTGCATGGAGTCACTCTGCTGCCTCTGCTTTTCTCTGTAGGTACAACAAGCTCCTGGAGGAGGTTGCTCAAAGTCTGAAGGATTTGCTGAAAGCTCTCAAGGGTCTGGTAGTGATGTCCTCTCGTCTGGAGCTGATGGCCACCAGTTTGTACAACAACAGTGTTCCCGAAATATGGAATGCCAAGGTACATGCCCCAGCCAGCCCAGCTGCCTGCCAGAGCTCACCCAAAGCAGGGGAATGGGTCATCAGCTGCCACTGGACTGGGCTGTCTCATGTGGAGCTGGCTCTTGGTCCCCTGGCACGGAGGTGTCTCCTGCCTAGTGCAGCTCCCAGTTGTTCCCAGCCCCTGGGCAGCTCTCAGCAACTGAGGCACAAGGTCTGGGCTGTCCTTGGCTGCCTTCAGCACCTCCCTCTGTGGGTGCCCCATAGGCCTATCCATCGCTGAAGCCGTTGGCATCGTGGGTGAACGACCTGGTGCAGCGGATCGAATTCCTGCAGAACTGGATCAGCCATGGCATCCCCTCCGTGTTCTGGATCAGTGGGTTCTTCTTCCCCCAGGCCTTCCTCACCGGGACACTGCAGAACTTTGCCAGGAAGTCTGTCATCTCCATCGACACCATCTCGTTTAACTTCAAGGTCAGTAAATCAGGCGGAGGCTCTGAATTTATTTGGAATCTCCTGCTAGAAGGCCACAAAGGCCCTGATCTGCCCAAGAGGTGAAGGCAACCAGGCTACACAGCAGACCATGGCCCCATCATCCTCTTTGTGCTTGGATACACCCACCCACCCACACTGCCAGACACCTCCCCAAGGCTGGCAGAGGCTTCTGCTTCCAGACCTGCTCACATCCCCCTCCATCAGCTCTATCACAGGCTGCCCCACATGATGTGAGCTGCCAAAAAAATGCAGCCCAGCCCCTCTGAGATCTGGGGCAGGCTCTCCTTTTGCAGCGCTGGCTTAACTAAGACCTGTTTAAGAGGCTTCTTGGGGCTGAGCCGCCAGGGACACGCCTTGAACGAGGGCCCGACGCCCCTCCCCTGCGCAGGTCATGAAGGAGTCGGTGAAGGAGCTGGCACACCAGCCCGACGTGGGCTGCTACATCCACGGCTTGTTCCTGGAGGGCGCCCGCTGGGACGCGGCTGCGGGTCAGCTGGCGGAGTCGCGCCCCAAGGAGCTCTACACGGAGATGGCTGTCATCTGGCTGGTGCCTGTCCCCAACCGCAAGCCTCCAGAATCCGGCTCCTACCTGTGCCCCATCTATAAGACACTCACTCGAGCAGGTAGGTGCCCTAAAGGCAGATTTCCAGAAGCACGGGAGCTGCAGGAGCAGCTAGGAGGGGCAGCCCAGGAGAGGCAGTAGGGAGTTCCTCCTGCCATCCATGGGCACGGAGCAAGGTACTGTTGGCAGTGGCCAGCCACGGAGAAGATTTCTCCTGCTGTGGTGGAGGAGATGGAGCAGGCAGGCACCCTGGCTCTGCAGCAGTGCCCCTCAAGCCCACAGGCCTGTTTCCCTCAGCCCTGCTCAGTCTCTCACCTGGATTAGGGTGGGAACAAGGGCTCGTGGATGGGGTCACTTGTCTGGGACTCCCCAGTCAGTGTGCAACAGCACCACGCTCTTGCCCTTGCTTCCCCCATTACAGGCACGTTGTCAACAACGGGCCACTCCACTAACTACGTGATTGCTGTGGAGATCCCTACGGACAAGCCAGAGAAGCACTGGATCAAACGTGGCACGGCCTTGATTTGTGCCCTGGACTTTTAGCCAGGAAACACAGCCAGGCAGCCCAGGAGCCCACTGCAGCTGAGGGCCTGAGCTGGGCTGCTGCCCCCCTCTCCTCCTGCCCTTCTCCTGTTGAGGTGTCAATAAATTGAGCCTGGTGGTGTTATACCCCCCCACGATTACTTCAAATCTCTGCATCACAGAAGAGCTGCCAGCAGGGATAACGTGGCCTGGAGCTGGCACATGGTGCTCCCAGCCCCACTGCCCTCCCACCCCCTTCCCTCACATACCTCTTCCCTGGCTGGCCATTACAGGATAGCTTTATTCCTTCAGACAGGTCCATTATTTACAGCACTTGATATTAGACACAGCAAGAGACAGAAGGATTTTCTTTCTTTCAACAAATACCAAAAGAACTGTTTCATTCCACAGTCAAGATCTGTACACATATTGAAAAAATTCAGTCCTCTCCTGTGGCAGCTCTGCCCCAGGACATCTGTGGAGAGCAGTGCTCACCTCTGATATCTCAGATTTCTGCCAGGCTCCTGGGGGCTGGCAGGAGGCAGTGGGCAAGAGGCAGCCAGGCTGCACCAGCAAGCTCGGGTTAGCAGCCAGCCAGGGGAGCTCCCTCCACTGCTGCCCCCATCCCATCTCCACCACTGCAGCAACCAGCCACCTCTCCCCCTGCCAAGAGGCTGCACCAAGCCACATGCAGTGTCCACCCTTGTGCCATGCCCAGCACCACCCAAGCCCCCATATGCACCTGGTCTGTTCATAATTCACAGGGTTTCTCTGGGGACTGGGCCTGGTGCAATGCTGTGTGACCCACAGGCACTGCCAGGGCCACAGAGCTGGTCCCAAGGAGAGCAGCCAGGGCAGCAAGAGGCACAGGCCACCCCCAGCCCCACCACACAGGGCTGGGCACAAGGCCCAGCTCCACAGATGAGCCTCCCCACCCGCATCCAGCAACAGCCATGGCCCACTGGGGAGCCAAGCTACACTGGGAAGGTGTGGCCATCCCCAGGAGCTCGGCCAGCACCAGGCACTGGGCACTGCAGTGGGGGGTGGGTGCAGCAGCAGCTCTGTCCTGGAGCCACCTTGCTCAGAATGGCCAAAGCCTGGGTTAGGACCAAAAATGAGTTTGGGGAAGGGAGAAGGATAGAAAACACAGACATGAACATCCCAGGGAAGCACAAAGCTGAAGGCCCGGACGCAGGAGGACACAAGCCACAGCCAGCTGCGGCCAGCACAGCCTCACACGGGCATTGTCAGCGTTCCCACAATGCCAGACCCATCCCCAGCTGGGTGGGCTCTTTCCCTCCTGTCACAGTCCTCAGCCAGAGCACTGAGACAGAGGCCACAGCATCTGGGTGCCGCCATGGCATGGTCAGGCAGCTGGGCACTCCAGACTCCCTCCTGCTGCAGGGACTCCTCCAGACAGGTTCTTGCCTTTCACAGCTCAGGCGCAGAGAAAAACCCGATTTCCCTTTGTCCCCAGGCTCCACCTGGGCTGAGGGCCCGTCACTGTGGTCCCTCTTCCTTGGGCAAAGGGTAACATAGACGCAAGTGCCAGTGCCCAAAGCCACAAAGCCCAGCTGCTGTTGGTCAGTCTTGGCTCCCTGGCTACTGGCGCTTGGCTTTGTAGGGGCGGGAGCGTTTCCGGCGGTCCGGCTTCCTCTGCTTGTGCAGGCGGCCGATGCTGACTCCCTGCCGCCGGCGCACGGAGATGTTCTGCTCCACGAGGCTGGCCAGCATGCCTGCAGGGAGAGCACACACACGGGCCTGGAGTGCTGGGATTACCTATGCCAGAGGGCAGCCCTGCCTGTCTCGCTCAAAAGCCATCAGTGGGCACCTCCTGGGACTGTTAAAGCAGAGATCTGTGGCTCCCCAGACTGAGCGTCACCCTGTGCCCCAGGCCTGGCATAAACAGGGAGCCAGGCAGGCTGAGCTTCCCAGGCTCCCAGCTGCTGCTCCATCACACTCAGTGCAGCTGCCCCAGCTGAACCCAAACCCTCTGCCCCATGAGCACAGCTCACCTTCCTGGGCCAGCATAGATATGAAGGTACAGATGAACTCGTCGTAGTTGTGGGTTCTCCTCTGGTCATCAATCTACAAAGAGACAAATCCACAAATAATCCACAAGCGGGGGGAAGGGAGAAGGGAGAGTTCAAGGTTAACAGGGGACAAAGAACTGGCATGCATGGCCCAGCCCACAGACTAAGGAGACTGAAGCAGGAAGGGTCCCACCTCCCAGCCTATCTTGGGCCAGGGCACAACTGGGACTGTCTCCATCCCAGTTCAGATGCCAGTATGTATGTTCCACAAAGGGCAGCTGGGAAGATGTAAGGGTGGGCAGGGGAGGCATCTCTGCAGACTCTCCCCTGCCTCCTATCAGTGCTCATGTTCATCCCAGCGCTGTATCACCCTCCCCCAGGCTATCAGTGCTGCATGGGGCTGTGGTCTGCCCTGGTGAGAGCTCTGCCCCGCTGGGCTGTTTGGTAACAGGGAAGGGACTCTGAATGCTCCTCATCGCCATTCTCAGCTGAACCACTTTCCCTTCATTTGTGCGTAAAACCACCCCAGATGAGAGCCTTTGGGCAGCTAAATCAGCAACGCAAACAAGCCACCAGCACACCTTGAATTTCTTCCTCTTCTCTACCTCCTCCTTCAGGCAGGCCTCGTAGTTTGCAATCTCTGCTTCCACACACTTGAGCAGCGCCAGCAGCTCCTACCGGGATCAAGCAGACCAAACGTGAGCACAGACCCAGCCACAGCCCAGGAGCCAGCAGGGTGAGCTGGCAGGTGTTCCTCTCTGTGCTAGGAAAGGGAGGATTCAAAAGAAAAACACTCGCCAGGGGAAAAAGAAGAGATCAGTTAATTGTAGGGAATTCACTGCAGCCGGCCCCAGAGGAGGTGGGTTCTGCCACAGCCCCATATACCTGGTTTTGGGACAGGGGGAGGGACTGCCTGTGTGCCAGAATTCCCCCCCAGGACCTGCTTCCCCTCAAAAACAAGATCTGAAGACTTCCCTTTGGAGTAGCAGTTTCTACCCAGCTCTCCTCCAGGGAGCCCTTGGTGCTGCCTGAGCCTGGTCCTGTCCCCTGGCTGGAGGGCACAGACATGCTGTGAAGTTACCAGCAGGCTGGGGCTTGGGGATGCAGGGTCTCACCAGCCCCTGGCCCAGAGGAGAGCACAGCAGGCTGAACATCTCAGCTGCAGAGACAGGGGCTGTGCCCACTACCAAGGCAAAGGTCCCCGAGATGACGCAAGGCACAAAACCTGCACTGCCCTGTGCCTGGAGGCACGGCTGCGATGACACACGAGGGGACAGCGTGCACATGCGGTTCAGTCACTGCCAGCGCTGCTGCGCCTCCGGGTGAGCTCCACGCTCCCAGGGCAGTCGCAGCACAAAACTCACCTTGGGAGAATACTTTTCCCCCCCAGGGTGATCACTGGTCCTGCCAAGTCCCACCTTCTCTTTGCTGTCACTGGCCTCACTGCCCTCCTTCTCCTCCAGTTTGATCGCAACCGGGGCCTCTTCACCGGGTTTGATGGAAGAGGGGGAGTTTTTCCCATCTAAACACAGGGGAAAGAAGTATGAGGAGCCATCACAAAGGACCGGTATCCACTCCCAAAATCAAAGGACAACTGTCCTGTCACCCTAGGTGAGATACCACCCCCTAAAATCTGTCAGGCACTTACCTGCAGCAGCCAGCGGGCAGAACACGCCGTCCTCGGTGAGGTGCAGCAGCCCGGAGCTGACGATGGGCCCCAGGTCCCTGACAGCCCGGTTGTAGCGCATGCAGTCGACACGCAGCAGCCCGTCCTCCTCGCCGAACAGCACCTTGGAGATGTGGGAGGTGACGGGGCTGGAGGGGCGCGTGGGGTTGGCCGAGCGGATGGGAGAGCGCAGCGGGGAGTTGAAGGCGCTGCCGATCTCGGAGGCGGTGTCCGTGCTCTCGTTGCTGGGCGTGGGGGAGGGCTGGGAGTGGGTGACCACTGCCACGGCGGCACCCCCGCTGCTCGTCCTGATGGACAGGGGAATGGAAAGATCCTTTTGAGATTCCTTCAGCTTCTCAGCCAGGACATTGATGGTGTTAGGCTGCAGGACAGAGAGCTGGCCATCTGTGGCCCCTGCCACATGCTCTTGCTTCACTTGCCCTTTCCTCTTGTACCTGCCCAGGAACACAGCAGGGAAGGTGAGTAGCTGGTGGAAGGAGGTAGAGGCCCAGCACAGACACTGCCAGCTCTGTGCTCAGCAGTCCAGGCTGCCTGCTGGGATGAAACAAGGTCTGAAACACTTCCAGGTCACCCCCAGTGCCATCAGCTTCTCTTGCAGCACCCCAGCATCACCGAACCACTCAGTCCCAGGGATCCTACACTGCTGGGGGGCACAGGATGCTGGGTACCCTCTGCTCTTCTTCCAAAGCCCCCAAAGCACCCTTGCTGTGACTCCCACCTCCCGGCTTTAGCAGCAGTCCAAGCACATCAACAACTGTCACCAGGAGCTGAACAGGCAGTCCAAGCACATCAACAACTGTCACCAGGAGCTGAACTGGCAATTGGCACTGTGGAACCAAGGTTCCTCAAAGCCCCAAAGCCTGCTGCCAATACACAGTTACTCTCAGGGAAGCTGAAATTCAGAGCTGGCTGTGAAGAGCTACAGAAGGACTTCACAAAATCCAGTGAGTGAAAAGTAAAATGGCAGGTGAAGAAAAGACTAGAACTATCAAGAGCTAAGGAAAGAGATCAGGGAAATCCTCACTGACGGTTCTGCAAATGTCAGCTCCCAGCCCCCCACCCTCAGCTCAAGCTGTCACCTGATGGCTGAGTTGGTGTTACGAACTTCCTCCTCATCATCATCATCATAGTCATCCTCATCGTCTGAGTACTGCTGGTGCTGTCGGACTGGGACCCGGTTGCGACCCACTCCTGCCGCAAGGTCTTCCTCCTCCTGCAACACACCGTTGCTGAAGGCAGGCTGGCAGCAGGGCACGGAGGAAGAGCCCAGTGGACTCATCCTTGGTCCAGCTTAACACTGGGACTCGTGTCTTTTGAGAGCACATAGGGACCCTTCCCTGTTTTTGCTCAGTTTACCCACATTAAGGCTAACCTCCTTTGTCAGGTTAGTCTTTATTTACCCTCCTCCCTCCCAGCCTGGGTTAGTGCTGGGCCAGGCTGGCTGCAAGGCAGGGCCGGGCTTAGGCCAGCTGACAGCCATGCTCCCACAGAGGTGAGGGACTGCAGGCAAAGAGCTCAGCTTGATTCAGGTGTGCTGCTAGCCTGGTGCTCCAGCCTACCTGCATGGGGGACTTGGCATAGTTGTGGTTATCCAGGAAGGCTGGCAGCCTCTGCACAATGGGGTTGGGGTTTGCTGGAGGGGCCCCGTTGATGCCGCTCACTGTCGTCTTTGGCACCGGTTTGGATTTGCTGGGTGGGCTCTGCGTGGCCGGGGCGTGGCCCTGGCTGGAGGGTTCATCAGTGCCATCTGCCACACAAGCACAGCATTCCGTTCATCACCAGCACTCTCATCTTTTACTCCATGTCCTCTACCACCCCTTAGTCACCCAGGTGAGAGAGGAGCTCTTACACTCCTCCAGACCACCACACTCAAGCTCCAGCCCTCCCACGTTCAAGCTTCACATCCCTCCGACTATCCCCCAGGCACAGAGGCATCACCCACACCCCAGCACAGTGCACATGGAGCAGGGCTCACAGAAAAGAAAGTGAAGCTGACAATGAAACTGTCCCAAGCTCCAGGTCAGCCAGCTGTTGTCACCACCCTGGGTTCATTCCATGGCAGGCCGGGCTGGCAACACTGCTGGTACATGGTCCTACCTGGATGGGTGCTCTCTGGAGTCACGGTCTTGCTGCTGGCTGGCTTTGCCTCTTCAGCAGGCTGAGACTCCTGAGACTTCTGGGTCTGGATCAGCTCAGGCTGAGTTACTCGGATAAGCTTGAAAGCAAATGACACAGAAACTGCATGCTGGACCAGCAATGACCCAAACCACATCCTTCCCACTCAAGCACTGCAGAGCTCATGAGGGTGAGCCAACACCAAGTGCCCAAGCACACAACCAACACAGGTGAGCCACCTCCCAGGTGAGCAGCAACAGCCAAGCAGCAAGGCTGGTTATCTCCTCTTCCCACAAGACTTTTCCCAAGGCCAAACAAAACCCTCAAAACCAGGGCCCTGGCAGCATAGGTAGATGCCCTGAAAGCCTATTCCCCTCACCAGGCATGGGCTGTCCTACCTGCTGCAAGGCCTCCAGCACAGTCTGGCGGTTCATCTTCAGGATGTGCAGTTTGGACTCGTACTTCATCCTCCGGTCGGGCACCACGGCCATCAGGTTGAAGCGGATGTCGTGGTACGGCTCCCTGCAGGAAGGGCAGCGGGCCTCAGCCATGGGATTGTGGTGACAGCCCTGTCCCCACCTCCTGCCCGAGTGTTTAACACCAACACACCCAAGACTTCTCCCCAAAACCAAGTCAACCTCACAGTGGCGGGTGAAGCAGTGCAAGGTTGCTTCAGCTACCACACAAAACACTCCTCACAGTCACAGGTTGGTTGAGGTGGGAAGGGACCTGTGAGAGTCATTGCTCCAGACCCTGCTCCAGCTGCATCACCCTGAGCTGGCCACCCTGACAACATCCGGACAGCTTTTGAACATCTCCAGAGATGGAGATTCTACATCATCTTTTGGCAACCCGTGCCAGTGCTGTCACCCTCATGCCCAAGCATCCAAGAGGCCCAGCTCAAGACCAGAAGCACCAATCCTTCTCCTATGGCCTTGAGCTAACAGGGGCCTAACCAGGCCACTCTTAACACTGTGCAGCATTTGCAGGGACTCTGCATCGCACAGGGAATGCAGCTTCTCTGCATGCTCTGCAGGCAAGAGAAGGCATGGGGCAGAGCACCTGCACCTCTCCACAGGCAACCTTCTCCACCCCCACTTCCACAACCTGCCACTCAGAAACCACAGTACAAATAATCCAGGGCAATATGGCAAGGGGCCAGTGCTTGCTCCATGGGCCAGGACCTTACCCTGCAGTGGCCAGGCCAATGCGCTCCATGATCACTCTCCTGGCTTTGTCTGTCCATTCCTCATCATCTGCCCACGGCCCTGCGATAACAAGACACAGCTGGACTTAGCAAAGCAGGCCATGCTTAAGCAAACCAAGTACATGAAGTGGGCACCTTACCAAAGGGGCTGATAGACAGAAACCTGGCAGGGATAAATAACTGTCTGAAAGACAGAACTGAGTGGTGAAGTTGTAACAGAAGGGAGTAACCTGGGCAGCCCACTCGATCTGTTGGGACCTGGTACCTCAACCAACACACAGTGGTTATGTGGCACGAGGAGAGAGTGAGGAGATAAGTCCTCCTTGCTATATGAAGTGATTTCAGAGCTGAAGGACCTCGTGGCCCTGAGCAACTGGGGAGGAAAATGGCAAGGCTGGAAAAACAAAAGCAATGCATTCAGAAATAACTTTCAGCTTTCTAGGCACAGTATCCAGCACACAGGCTCCAAAATGAACTGCCAAAACTCAGGACAAATCTGGGAGCCATTGGAGTGATTCTTCACTAACACCAGTTAACACTAAGAGGCAATGAAAAACAATACATTTGGACACACCAGGGTGCTATTCACCTGGGTCATCAAGCAGGGACAGGTGGGCTCTTACCGTGGTCAATGGGATAGACCTTCAGCCCATCCAGCTCGAAGAGCCGCCCCTTGATGGGGACATAACTGACAAAATGAAAAGCCTCCATGGTCCGCACCGCGCTGATCCCGTTCTGCTTTTCCGGCAAGTGCCGTGGCTCCGGCCTGCGAGGGTGAGAGGTCATGGAGAGTCTGCCTCCTCCTCTGAGAGAGGGAGCTGCAGACACCCCTCACTCACCTGGCATGGCTGTTGTGGGCCTTGGCCAGCTCCGGGGCGTTGCCGATGGCATAGCCTTTGCTCTGCAGCCAACAGCAAGAGAGAAGAACAGCTGAGAAGTGACAGGGAACAAACAAAATGCTTCACCCACCACCTTCCCACTCCCTCCCTCCATCTACCCCCAGGACCAGGGCAGAAACCTTCAGGCACACCCTGTACTCTTCTGAGTTACAGGTAAAGCCCAAGATGGAAAGAGCACACAGTTTCTACTGAATAAATTACAGTTGATGAAAAACAGACTTCACAACAGGTCTGAAGGGAGCAGAGAGGATTTTTGATTACAGGGAGTAACATGACAGAAGGCTCAGAGCTGTGCCCAGCCTAAAGAGGAGCAAGGCTCTGAGCAAGGCAAGGCAGGAATATGAGAGAGAAGAGGCAATCCTGCTGCAGTGTGCAGCCACGGAGGACAGGGAGGGAGCCAGCTCATTAAGAGCATCACCCCAAGAGGGGAGCGAGAGGCAGAGCCACCTGTGCCACTCCTGCACAGCCCTGCCCAACCCTGCCCCTACCTCAGGGCTAAAGCCTTTGGTGAAATCCTTCATGCGGCTCAACGTGGGGCCCAGGTCGACATTGTTGCAGTTCAGGAGGACGCTCAGCAGGGCATGGGTGGCACAGGAATTGGGGATCAGCTGGAGAGTAACACAAGGACCAACTAAACCGGCAGGAACAAGGCAGCCTTTCAACAACCCCTCCGTGCTGACAACAATCAATTGAAAGCACTGATGCAAGAACCAGCAGTACTTGTGAGAGCAGCGACCTGACCTCAGCTCTCACAGGAAGGAAGCAAGCCAGTATCACTTAGTGAGCCTCACTGTGCCCCATCTGCT
The DNA here is from genome assembly GCA_013399195.1 of Dicrurus megarhynchus. Classification (NCBI taxonomy): domain Eukaryota; kingdom Metazoa; phylum Chordata; class Aves; order Passeriformes; family Dicruridae; genus Dicrurus; species Dicrurus megarhynchus. Next base: position 274,116 of record VXAD01008598.1, read on the forward strand.
CACAGTCTCCCAGACCTCACTGGATTCCCTCCAACCCGGAGCTCAGGGAAGACATTCCCAGGAAAGAGGAGCTGGCCTCATGACCAGCAAGATCAGTGCAGCCTCTCAGTACCACACTGCTTCCCTGAGGTGTCACAGGAGACACCCCACACACACTTTCCCCACTCCTGGAGCCTACCTGGTGAGCAAAGAACATGTTATTGACGATGTCATCGTCAATCACCGACGTCTCATCCACCAGTGTGGAGACCTTGCGGCGGGAGCGGCGCTCCTCAATCCACTTGAACAGGAAGATGAACCCATACACAGGGCTGCAGAGAGAAAGCAGCAGCTGCAGCACTTTGGACCAACCACACCAGTGGGGCTGCTCTGCCCAGCACCAGAAACCTTCTGTTTCAAACCATGGGCAGAGCAAAGAGAGAGAGGAAAAGCAGAACGACCAGTGCCATCTTTCTGGAAGTGACCATCCCTGCCACAATTCCCCCAGCCCAACATTACCGAGGACAGTCCTACGCTGATGCTCCAGGCTCAGCCAACAAGCAAGCTTGAAAGCTTTGGGGGTTTGCAAGTCTTAAGAGGCCGAAGACAGAGAAATGGGAAATTCCCCTCTGGACACTCACTGACCTGCAGAACAGTGCCTGGCCACTGAATGACCCTCCTTTTACACTTACCTGGGATTTATTCTTGAGAGGAGTTCAGCAATGGCTTTTAAGAAGTGACAGCCTCAAAGCCTTTTCACAGCACCAGGACAGGGAGAAAGCTCACACTGCAAGCACACCACCTCTCCATGGCGAGAGGGAGATGAATCCCTCAAAGTATGTCCCTCACCTGCCCCAAACCTGCTGAAGCCCTCCTGGTCCATCACTTACAGCACTGACCTCCATGACAGACAAGCTCACACGGGCCCCTCTGAATGCCTGGTGATGAGCTCCCAGGCCCACACACCATTCTGCTTAACAAAACTCACACTCTCAGGCCTCTGACTCACCCTTGGCATTTACTCTGCAGATCATAAATCTCCTCAACCTGCACTCCCTTGACCCCTGCAGACAAAGGAGAGAAGCTGGTGTAAGGCCCACCAGAAAGGACAGGGTAATGTCAGGCACAAAACCGACTTCCCAGAAAGTTTTCTTGGACTTACCAAAATCTTCAACCAGGAGTGTGAAAAGACCTGAAAGGAACAAAACCAACAGGTTACTTCTGGCTGAAGAGAGCAGAGAGAAAATCTGCTGTCATCATCCCCCGAGAGTCCCACGTGGTCCCAGGCCAAGGCGCAGCCAGAAAACCCACAGCAGAGTGGCACCAGGATCACACCGAGTCCCAGCAGTGGGGCTGTTGAGCTCAGAGGTGCTCCATCTCCCTTCACCCCTCCATCCCCATTGATCATCCTCTTCCTCAAGACGACCTGAACCAACTCTTTCCTGCCAGAGCCCAATGCATCCTGACCCACTGCAGATGACCTGCCAAGCGAGCAGCAGCAGCAGGGAGCACCTAAATGATGCACACATGCTTGTAACCAGAGAGAAAAACAGCTGAAGAGGTCACAGGATATTTTAAGAAAAGATCATTTCTGTTCTGGTTACTGAAAGCCAGTGAGGGAAAACCCAGATCACAGCAACAGGGCTGCAGGGAAGTCCGAGGGTTGAAAGGCCCGTCTTCATCTCCCTGTCTCTTTGGGGGAACCAAATCCAACAGCCTGTCTTCAGTGACTACAAAATTCAGGAGGACATAGCCAGGGATACAGAGACAACAGCAAGAAAACAAGGATTATCAGACATCAGCAACTGAGCAGCAGCAGCCACTATGATGCTGAAGCAAAGGCAGGCAGCCCAATTTTCAGGCAGTCACTCTGCAAGTGGAGTTAGTGAGTTCGAGACTGGAATAACAAATCTGCTTTTTTAGCTCCCTTATAAAAGCTGCTGAAAGCCTGGGAGGAAGTCCAGGGAATACCAATAAGAAGGATTAAATCCTGAGAAACATCCCTGTAAGCAATGGATTTAAGGACCCTGATGCATGTGGCTCAATTAAGAAGAGCCCAAGGGGCTTCCACACCAAAGTTAAAATGATTAAAACAGGAAGGAAACTCCTGGGAGCAAAAAGTCTTCATTAATTTATCAGAAAACGTTGTATTTCTAACAAAATTGCCAGTGAGAAGAAATATGCTGTGGAAATAACAGAGCCTGCTCACTGTGCCAGGCCATTACACCAAACCCCAGCACCCTCCTGGTCCTTTCCAGCCCCACTTTCTTCTCTGATATATTTCACTATTTTGTATTACCTCAGCATCCACAAAAGGCACAGTCCTGCTGCTGACACCTCTCCTGGATCGCTCAAACACCCGTCCCAAATTATATGGGTTGGCTGGGACACGTTCTGGTGTCCACAAGCACACAGAACACTATGCCAGCAGCCGGGATGTCCCCAAGGCTCTCTTCCCCACCCAGCAGCCAGCCCAAGCCTGGATCTACCGACCCTCCCTGACCACTAAAGCACTCGGAGATTTCATCCCAAGCCCCACGGCAGGAGCCAGTGGGACGATATTCAGCTTGTGGGATGTGCTGAAAGCTGAGAGCAGCACACGGGTCACTCCTAATATCTGTCCCAGCTGCCACTCCTGCATCTGAACTGCCACATATCCAAAAAACCTGCCTCTGCCCAGACGGATTATCTCCTAAGCAAATAACCTTCCCTCCCAGCTGTGACAATCCAAACCATGTCCTGTGACTTTCTGCCATGATGAAGGACAGGATGGGAATGATTTCAGCATTTTTCAAGTACCAGTAAAGCAGATAAAAAGCAGCAAAACTGGGGGTGACTGGGACACCAGCAGAGAATCCTTTGCTGAGTGCAGGAGACAAGTATAATTGCAGAGGTCAAGTTTCCTCACCCGCAGCCTCGAAAACTCACCACCCCATCCTAGAGAGCAGCTCCCAGCCTTCCATAGAACAACCCCATTCCACCCTACAGCGACTCAGGGCTAAAACAACATTCAGACAATGCCCCAGCCAAGACCAGCGTTGGCCCTCAAATCCCAACCCATGAAACAACTCCGGGACTCCACCACAGAATCCACCTTCAAGGCAGCGGGGACACCTGTGACCGTCCTGCTGCCAGTTCCTCCATGCCGGGCTCTTCAGCACCTTTGCTGCCCTCCTGCACCCTCCTACTCTATGCCTGCACCCCACATCTCACACCCCCAACTTCACCCGTACATCTCCCCCCACCGCCCAAAACTCCGCTTGTACACCCACACCCCCGAAACTTCACCTACGCACCCCACGGCCCCAGCCCCCCANGCTTTACCCGTACACCTTCCCCCCAAAACTCCACTTATGCACCACACATCGCACCCCCCAAAACTCCACTCGTACACCCCACACCCCCAGCCTGCCCCTTGCAGCCTCCCTGACCTGTCCCCCACGTCCACGCTAGCCCAGGCCCTGCTCCCCGTGCGTCCCTCAGAGGTCCCCCCCACCGCCCCGACCTGTGCCTCGGCCCGCCCCCAGCCCCGCTCCCTGCTCCGTGCCGTGGCCCCGCTCACCGGGATCGCTCTCCAGCTCCAGCCAGCCCTTATTCATCTTCCCGCGGGCCGGGCCGCGCCGCCATGTCCGGCCCCGACTACGGGACCCGCCGTCGCTCGCCCCTGTGCGTCATCGCCGCGCGCGGTGACGTCACGCGGCCGCGACACGTGGCCACGCACAGGCGCGTGAGGCCTGAGGGGGCGAGGGCGGCGCGCGGGCCCCGGGAAGGGCTCGGGGTTCCCTGGAAAACTGCGCCTCTAAAAAATATCCATCTCTTCTTCTTTCTGGCGTGGCGTGTGCCGGCAGGATGAATGTCTGGAGTGTATTGGCTCTAAAACAATAGGGTTTGTCACATCTCACTCCTCTGTGTTTTCTGGGGACTTGACTTCCAGCTTATCTTCTCTCCCTTTCCTCACTGCATGCTGCTACTTCCCGTTATTGTCTAGGGAATTTAGCTAATGGCACGTGCTCGTGAGCTTTATGCCTGTAATTCTCTAGACATTGTGATACGTGAATACTTTTTTAGCTCTGCCTTCAAGGAGGATTGCTCACTGTAACACCTTGCAGCACTCCTGAGGATAGAGGCCTCTAGCAGGATTTGCAACATCCAGGACTGTGGGATGGACCCCATGCCTTGTGATCGTAAAAAGGTGTTTGAAAATGTGCATGTTGGGCAGAAGGAATAGCGAGAATAATAACGTGGAATAAGAATAATAATGTGCATCCGCCTGGTGGGTTTGGGGTTCTGTTGTTGTTTTGTTTGTAGGGTTGTTTGGGGACGATGATGATGATGATGGGGGTCAGGCTCAGCAGCCTGGGCTGCCCTGTTGCTGAGGGGCTGCAGTGAGGGGCTGCGCTGCCCAGCCTCTCCTCCCAAGCAACTAAAGACAGGATGAGAGGGACACAGTCTCAAGCTGCACCAGGAGAGGATCATGCTGGACATTAGGAAGAACTCTTTATGGAAAGGGTGCTTAGACATTGGAATGGGCTGCCCAGGGAGGCGGTGCAGTCACCATCCCTGGAGGTGTTTAAGGAAAGGCTGGATGTGGCACTCGGTGCCATGGCCTGGCGGTGTGGTGGGTGTCGGGTCAGAGGTTGGACTCAGATGATCTCAGGGGTCTCTTCCAACCTGATTGATTCTGTGCTTGTGTGTTGAGGTGTGAGGGCTGCTGGCGAAGCTGGGGCCGGGCTGACCTGGCCAGCAGCTCCACTTTCGCCGCCTCGGAGTCTGGAAAACGTCCCCGCGCTGCACTTCCGTAGGAAGTGGGATAAAAATAGGAGTGGGACGGGCGGCTGTGCCTGTCCCTCCCCGTGGCTTTGTTCTGTGGCCGTTCCCACGCACACCCCGGCCTCCAGCGCTCCCCTCACCCCACTGCTGCCCTGGGACAGGCCCAAGCCCAGGTAGGGCTCATCCCCCTCTGCAGAGACCGAGGTGCACGGTGCGACAGTGTCCCCTTCCACCCCCCAGGTGCATGAGGGTGTGGTCATGGTTGTTCAGCCCCTGGAAGTTTCTAGGGACGCAGGTTGCCTCAGTTGGCTGCTGATCACCAGGCACAAGGCTGGAAGCCTGCAGAATGCTGTGGGGCAGCCCTGACAAAATCTCTCCTGCTCCAGCCTTAGTGGTAAATCTACCCAGGAGGACCAGGCCCCCAAAACAGGGGGGACTCTTTGGGGGACTGTTTGCTCCTGGTCTCTGTTCCTGCTCAGTTTGAAGCATTGCTGGCCCTGGTGCCACCTCCAGCCTCTCACAGTTCACCTCAGGGCCAGGTCCCATACACAGCAGAGCCCTCAGGGCCCCTCTTGTTGCCTCCCCCACGATGGGCAGCCCAGCCCGTGCTCTGCAGAGCGCAGGCATCACTCGGAGCCAGACGGGTGAAAGCACTCCAGAGCTGTTTAGTCCGGGCCCTGAGGAATCAGACTCCTGTCTCTCATGTCTGGCTTTGCACCCAGGTCCCTCCTTGTCTCTGCTTGCTGGCTGTTGTTCTCCTGTACCCCCAAGGCCTGCAATTACCCAAATCCACGTGCTTGGCTCCCGTCCGGCCCCATAAATCAGCGTTAGCAGCACCACTGCCCTCCGTGCAGGACATGTCCCAGCCTGCCAGCCACAGCACAGCTCTCCCACCCCAGGAGACACACAAAGTTTGCAGGAGAAGTGGGACAGGGAGCTGGAGAAGAGGGCCAGGACCCCCAACCTGCCTCTGTGGGACAGGGCAGTGCTGCCGAGGGACTTTGCTCCTGGGGAGCCGCTGCTGCAGCACAAACACACACACACATACACAGGAGGAGGAGAGATGATATCACGACCTGGCTTTGTGTGAGCTATTTAGGGCCTTTTAATTATTATTATTATTATTTTTCTTTCCTGTTCCTCCAGCTCTGAACAATGCCGGTCCCGGCGGGGCCGCGGTTCACACCATTGTGTGGGGTTGCCTTGCCTCAGAAAGGGGCAGATCTTTATCACCCTGGGCTGACCATGAGTGAGCTCATGTCGGGTGAGGAAAGCAAGGAACACCTCGCTGGCAGCCTGGAGGTGCCCTCCATGCACCTACCCCCAAGCCCTGCGTTTGGGGGAGGCCCTGGCTGCTGGTTTAGCTCCCCCAGGAACCAGGAGCCCACCCAAATCAGCCACGTCCCACCCATGCCCCTGCGGGGTCACCAACCAGCAGAAACCACCCCGGCTGTGGTGCAGCCCCCCAGACTGTGCTGGGGCTGCCTTCTGCCTGTCCCTGCTCCCACCTGGGCACAGTGACAGTGGTGCCATTAGTGCCTCTCCCAGTGTTTACCCAGGAACAGGTCTAACCTGCCCGCAGCCGTTTGCTTTTCTCCCCAACCCTGCTCCTAGGTGCAGCTCCCCACTTCCCCTCTGTCCAGCCCTAAAACTGTGGCTCTGGGGCGGACAGAGGGGAAGTGGGGAGCTGCACCCAGGACCAGGCAGGCACTGCTGAGTGTGTCCCAGTGCCAAGGGAAGGGAGGAGGGAGCCCTATCCCCCAGGGTATGCCCTGGGTGGCTCAGCACAGCTGCAGCTCCCCAGGCACAGCGGGTGACAGGGCTCCTCCTGCACACAGAGGCTTTTTGGTTTTGTCCCCATACGAGCAGGCATCATCTTCCCCAGGCTCTGTGCTGGTGTGGGAAGAGCCTGGAGCCATCAACCGCTCCCCACAGCACCACACTCAGCCCCATTATTCACGGAGGGATCCAGCCAGCACCTGGGTGACAGCATGGCCTGGGTGGCACCACACCACCATGCCCCAGCTACAGCCCACCTGCTACAAGGACTACAGCCCCCACCTGCTATGTCACCTGCAAGAGCAAGCAGGGGCCAACGAGTCCCACCTCACCGCCTATTTGAGGTGACCCTGCAGCCACTGAGGGTGACAGGGACCTGCCCATCCACTCCGGCCATGGGGACCAGGCTGGCAGCACTGCAAGCCATCCGCCAGGGCAAGATGCCCCCAGGGCCACCAGCAGCACGGGGAGCTGGTACTTGCCTGTGGCTGCCCCACATCCATTACCCTGCCCTCTCTAAGTAGCCGGTGCTTGCCGGGGCACACGGTTCCTGTCGCTGTGGGGTTTGGCCGTCCGTCCCTTCTTGGCCACGTCCACACCAGCCAGGACCAGCTTGGCCTGGGCCAGTTTGCTCTTGCGGTAGTGGGGGCGGCTGCTGCACCAGAGGCGGGCACAGTACTCCTCCACCCGCCGCGGGTTTTGGGAGCTGATGAGGTGCATGATGTCCTTGAACCAGGTTTTGGGAGCCTGTGGCACCAGCCGGGGCTCAGGGCAGAGCAGGTGCGGGAGCTCATCCCCTCGCCCCCGGGGGACGGTGTGTGCCAGCTGCTCGCTGGCGATCACCTGCAGTGCGGTCTTGGCCACGGTCTGGGTGAAGCCGTGCTCCAGCGTTTTGCAGTAGTAGATGCCGGCGTCATGCCGGTGCAGCTTGCGGAAAAGCAGCCCGTGCTCCGTCTGCAGGATCCGCTCGTCCGTCTTCACCTGTCGGCCACCACGAGGTTTGGGGGTCCAGGTCTGGCCCCACACCCCTCCCGTGTCCCCGCAAGTGGAGCAGGTGCAGGGGAGCCTCACCTCGTCCCGCTGCTCATCGGGGGGCCTCTGGACAAACCACTGCACGCTGGCCTGCGGGGACCGGGGCACGCACTCGAGGAAGGTGCTGTTGTCCTCCGCCCCATAAAGCACCTTCTCCTCAACGCTCTCAAAATCATCCACTGGGGCAAAGACAGGCACAGGCTCACAGGGCTTCCACCTGCCTGGGTGTCAGCCCCCCTTGGCCACCATGTGGCTTCACCCCCTTCTCTCCCAGAGGACAGCCCCAGCAGCACCCGCCTTCTCTTGGGGCATGCTCTGGTCTATGAGGTGGGGAGGTGAGACTGCCCGCATGGAACGGCCACAAGCCCCTCTGCATGCTAGGGCTGTGGATGTCAGGACATCTTGGGGCACCTGGAGCAGCCCCTCAGCCCTGCGGGCCCCCCAGTCTCTCACCAGTCAGGTTCTGGTCCAGACACTGGTGTGCAGGGTTGCTGTGGCGGGCGTCCTGGCGGCGCTGGCGGCGCTTGCTGGAGGGCTGGTGGTGGGTGCAGGCGGTGCCATCCCAGGCACAGTAGGGATCCCTGGCCAGGCAGCACTCAGCACAGGCGGTGCCGTAGGACTCACACTGGTGCAGCCGCACCTGGGCCACCCCCAGGCTGGAGCCCACGTAGAGCGTTTGCTGGGGGAACAGCACCAAGGTGGTGATGTTGGCAATCCCCATGGGCTCAGCGCCTGGGGGCCCAGCCAGGACACCCCAGGGCAAGCACCACATGGCTTTGAGAGGCTGGTGACCACAGCTGGTCACCTGCCCGGTGGTCCCCAGCCCCGTGGCCGAGCTGTATCTGTACTCACACGCTTGACGGAGATCTCCATCTGGGTGATGGGCACAGGCAGCTGTAGGGGAGGGCAGTGGTCATCAGGCTGGCATAATCCTCACCACGGACAGCCCGGCACATTCAGAGCCACCAGGGCTTGGCGGAGCATCAGGAATGTTTTGTGGAGGGTGAAAATACCCCCAGCCACCCTCTGCCCTCACAACCCCAAGACCTTCCAGTGACCAACAATGCAGTGACAGCCCTGAGCCTCCATACCCAATGTGTGTCCCCAACCTGAGCCCACCCCACTGCCCCCTCCCTTGCAAGTGGGGTAGTAAATGTCACCTTAAAAACCTGCAGCTCCTCCAGGATGACTTCCTCAGTCGTGGCTGAGCCTGTCTTCTGCAGCACCACCACCTTCAGCACTGAGCCAGCATCTGGGGGCCAAGGAGGATGGAGGTGTGAGCACCCTGCATCACACAGCCCCGGGAGCCCCAGCTCCAGGGCTCCTTCCTGCACTCTGCTCCTGCGGCTCACCTGTCCCGAGGAAGAGGATGTCGTGCTGCCCGTCCTCGGCCTCCACCCTGTCCACCACGAGCTGGCGCAGCCGGTGGGGCAGGTTGGTGTTCACGAGGAGGGGCCGGCGGTGCCGGGGGTACACGGGCTTGTACATGAGGGGGTGGGCACGGGCGAAGTGCAGCACCTCGTCAGGGAAGTCCTTGGTGGTGCCATACTGCCGCCGGGGCTGGTTGGTGGTCTTGCTGGGACACTGCGGGGACAAGAGGGGACCAGCTCAGCCCAGCCACCCCAGCACCCACCCCTCCTTCCCCCTCCATCACCCCTCAGAGCTGATTTGGGTCCCTCTCTGCCTTCCAGTTAGGAATCCATCGTTTCCACCCCTTTGCCAGACCTTGGCAAACCACCAGCTGACCTCTCCAGGAGGTGAGACAATGGGGGATCGCCCCACCACCATCCCAGAAGAGAGGAGGGGACCTGGAGCTCCAGGGAGTCACTCACCACGCCTGGCCGTGGGTAGGGCACCCTGCCCTCGTAGGCACCCCACCGGTGGTGGGGGCTCTCCCGGTGGGCGAAGGGCCCGTTGAAGACCTCCCGGATGTCAGCCATGCGGTACACACAGACAGCAGAGCCTCGGAAAACGTGGCTGAAAGAGGATGGAGAACGGGTTGAGCAGAGCCATGCTTGGCACTGCTGGCAGCGGGACCACCAAATCCCTGTGCAGACCAGGGGAGCAGCCAGCAACCCTTGGTGACAGTGACAGGGCAGGTCATGGGCAGCTGCAGCTGGATGTCCCCAGAGGCTGGAGCTGGACCACTCACCTGACGGTGCTGAAGAGGGCATAGATCTCCGGGCTCTTCCCATCCTTTGTCCTCAGGAAGAAGACATCCTCTGGAAATGAAAGCATTGTTTTTTTCCTGGATTCCAGCTAAGTGACCAGCCACCAGCTAAGTGACTAGCCCCGGTGAAGTACAGCTCCACACACCCCTTACCCAGCTCATCAAAGTAGGTGTCGATGCCACCGGGGCCAGGGACAGAGCACACCAGCCGGGCTTTGTTGAAGGTACTCCACTTGTTGACCAGCACCCTCTGGCCACCAGCATCATTCTGCAGGGACAGGGAGCATCAGGGCCACTGCTATGACTTGGTGGATCTCTGTCCCCCACGGTCCCCCACCAGCATCTCACCACGCAGACACGCCCCACACGGCTGACGATGGCGTGCTCCTTGCTGTCTGCCTCCACCACCTTCTCCGTGAAGAAGAAATAAGCTTTGTCATTGTCCCGGTCATCGTTGTCTGGGATCAAGTGGGCTGCCACAAATTTGGGATCTACAAGCAAGAGCCGGCCATGTCAGGTGGGGAGAGAGGGCACAGCCACCACCTCCAGACCCCATGCTGGGGCCGGATGCAGCCAGGAGCACCCCCAGACCTTGCTGCCCTGGTGCCTTTCCCTGCTCTTAGCTGGCACGGGGGATGCTGCACCATGGCCACAGATGCTCTGGCCACCACAAGGTTCGTGGTCCCTGGCATTAGCCCTGCTGGGAGGAATGGAGGGGCAGAGGAAGCTATTACCGTTGAGTAAGCACTGGTCCACCTCTGTGCGCAGGGCAGAGCGGGTCCCCATGCTGCGGAAAACACCGGCATCGCGTCCCAGGAAATCTGCGGTGAGGCCAGCGTACAGCTCCCCACCTGCAAAAACACCCAGCTGGCACAGGGGCCGTCCCTGGCCCACACCCCAGAGGTTCCCAGATGCTCAGGAAGACAACCCACCGATGACGGTGCTGGCGAAAGCACGGCCGGGCTCGTGCGGGCACCGGCCCCGGCCGCTCTCCACACTGGCGGGGTCCAGGCTGAAGGTGTGCTGGGGAGGGCAGCAGGCAGGTGAGCCCCGGGCCATGCCTGGGCATGCAGGGGCCAGTTCTGGTCCCTGCCCGACTTGCACCTCACTCAGTGCACCCAAAGGATCATCTGGAAGCAGGATCCACGCTTTTTGAGGCAAGACTGATCCCATGAGATTCCAAAGGGACCCACCAGCCCCACTGCTTGCCCGCCTGCCTGGTCAGAGTCATCACGGTACAGGCAGAGCTCCCGCTGCCCAGACAGGGCCAGGCTGTGAGAAGGGCTCTGAGGGGTGTCATGCCATTCCACCCCGGCCAGCTTGATTTATGAGCAGTTAGCTGGGAGAGGAGAAAATGCCACCCCCACCTCAGCCCCTGGCAGGACACCAGCCCCTGGGGACATGACTGTAAAGGGGTTGCCAGGCCAGACATGTGGGAAAGCTGGACAGGGGGCAGCAGAAGGACAAATGGACTACAGGGAGTTGGTTCCTGACACTCCCCCCACCACCAGTATTCAGGGTTGAGCAAACTCCACATCCAGCATCCCCACGGAGTCCCAAGGCCCCTCAGGAGAGAGGCAGGCAATGGGGATCTACATCCCAGGGCTGTCCTGCTGGGGATGCTGCCCTACCTCGCCACGGTGCCCCACATAGACGAAGACGCACACGGGGTGGAAGGCGCCCGTGCCGCAGGCCAGCAGGTGTGTCCGGTTGTAGGGATGCAGCACACGGACATAGTTGGCACAGTCAGTCTGAGGGGGCAGCAGGGAAGAGGAAGGGTCACAGGGTATTGGTGCCTTGCCCACCCCCAGCCCCCTGCCTCTGCTTGGTGCCCCAGCCCTGGCTCCCTGCCTCCAGCCTGGTGCCAGGGATTTGGGGTGGCAGCTTGTGCCCACTGACAGGGCTTGTATGGACTTCATCTGGGTGGTCCCCACCCCACTGCAAAAGGACAGGGCTTTTTACTGGTTCTCCTGCTGCCAAGAGCATCCCCGGGGAACTGCATGGGATCCAGCTGCCACCTGGGCATCTCCTGCCCGCAGGCACCTGTGCACTCACCCTGTCACACAGCCCACGCTAGCCAGGGGAGCAACGTCACCTGCCCCAGCCAGCTCCAAACCCTGCCCCAAGCCCCTGGCGCCCAGGACGTGACCAGATGCAGGGACATCCTTCCCCGTCATGTTCCTGCTTACGCCAGGGATGAAACAAAAGGAGGAAACAGTGGAGACAGAGACAGAGACCCACAGGCATCCTGGGCTGCCTCCAGAACAGCCCTGGTCGCTGCTGTCTGGAATTGTCCCCTTCTCTGGGGGACGGCAGCAATGACATCCCCAGGCCTGGAGACCTGCCACCTCTGACTTTTCTCTCCTGGCAGTTCCCATTGGAAAAGGGCTCCCATCCTTCTCCACCATTAGCTTGGCAGCTCCCCCTGGCCAGCACCAGGCCTGCCTGCCCTCCATTGTCCCCTCCGCAGCAGGACACGAGGCCCCTCATCTGCTGGGAACACCGCTGCCAAGCCGCCCCGGGGGTTCCCAGCCTCCTGCTGTTTATTTTCCCTTTGCAAAGAGCCTCTAAAATAGCAAGTGAAAAAAAATATACGTTCAAGGAAAATAAAAAGTTGAGCCTGCCCTGGCTTGGATCTGTCGGTGAGAGCTGGTAAAATAAACACAGAGAGCAGAACAGGGACTCCTGGGAGCAATTTGTCTGGGCCAGGGAAGCCTTGGGGACTTTCGCCCCGCCACAGTCCTGCTTCGTATCGGGGCTGGGGGATGCAAGGAGGGGTAAGGTTTAGGGAACAAGGTCACCAAACCTGAGCCAGCTACAAATTTCCCACCATCAAAGACAGCCAGGATGGGCCGGGCAGTGTTGCTGGGGTCTGGAGCACAGCGTTGTCCCTCCAGGTTTGGGTCCCAAAGCCCAGCTATCCCTGCCCGCTCATGCAGCCACGTTGGGACACACCGACCACCACTCTGTGGCCATGGGGCTGAGCAGAGCCACCGAGACAGGATTTCCAGAGCCTGGAGTGAGCCTCTTGCATGGGCAGGATTGGCCGCTGACTCCCTGCCTCAGTTTCCCTCATGCACCAGGATTAACTGTCCCCTGAGCCCCAGGGGGCCATCCCTGGTAGGTGACAACAGCCCCAACATGGGGGGAGCCATCTGGCACAAGGGGACCCCCCACATGGGGAGGGACTCACCTCTGGGTCCTTCCCCTTCCGAAAACACTCCTCCGTCTGCCCGGGGCGGGGTGGCCAATGGATCTGGAACACAAAGGGTCTGTTGGAGCAGGGAGCGGGGACAGCAGGGACCCAGCCATGCAAATCCACATCCCCAGGCTGCTAATGGCAAGGGGATGGAGAGAGGGACAGAGAGAGGGTCCACAGCTCCCTGGAGCCCACCCAGCCCAGGACTCCCACCCTACAACCCCCAGCAGGACCCTTCCTCCTGGGGAGATGCATCCTGGCAGTCACAGCCCACAGCTGGGCTGGATTTGGGTGGTCATATTGGGGATGGCTGGAGCTGGCCTGGAAGGGGGTGGGCCTGTGGGTGGCCTGGGGAAAGGGTGCCCAGGGGACAGCAGGAGTGATGGAGTCCATGTCCCCCACAACCTTTAGCAGCTCTCAGACCAAGGGCAGCTTGGGTACACAAGCCCTTGACCCCACCGCAGTGACCCAGCACGCCGAGGGGCACTTCATTTCCTCCTCCTCCTCTTTCTTCAGCTAGAAACAGCCTAGAGCCGTGTTTGAAAAACAAAAACTCAAAGTGGAGAGGGTGAAAGAGGAGGGGAGCCACCACCCAGCACCATCACTCTGGTCCATCACCTCTCCCACCAAGGAAGCAGGAGAGGTCTGGGGGCTTTGCCAGCTGAACCCTGGCACAACTTCTTGCAATGATGGATCCCTTTAGCTCCTTGTCTCCGTAGGCTTTCAGCTGAATATTTAGCCTGTGAAAGGGATGCCCAGATGGGGATGGGCAGCACTCAATCTCCCAATGGCAGTTTTTTAGAAGAGTGGGGTCCAAAACAATGCTCAATACCCAGGAATCACTGGTGGGCTTCACCATCAGTCTCCAAGGCTGATGATTTCCAAGCATTGTGACTAATTGCCAGCTAATTGCCCTCCGGACACCACAGCCAGGCTCTACAAGTTTATGGAATAATTTTGAGGCACTTGAGATGAGGCCGTGCCCAGGGCAGGTCTTGTTTCAGAGTGACTTTGCCTGGCTCAGTTGGGCACTGACAGGTTCACAGGGGGCCAGGGTGGGGACAGAGAGCCCAGGGTGCTCAGCAGGACCCAGCTCACCTCCTTAGCATCTGCACTGCCCCCGTCCAGGAGCAGGGAGTAGAGCACATCCTTCCCCCCGATGAAGAGCCGGTCGCGATACTCGTCCACGTAGAGGGAGCGGAAGCCCAGGAAGCCGCGGTGACCAAAGAAGAGGATGGAGCGGTTGGTGCCTAAAAGCTCTGCCAGGAAGAGACGAAAACATCAGCAGGAGCCATCCCAGCCCCAAGGGTTCCTCTGAGCTGCTGCTTCTGAGTATCATGCAGGGGTCCTGGAGTCAGCAGAGCTGCTCACAGCCTCTCTGGACTGCAGCATCTGTCGTCATCCCTTCCCGGAGGCACGGACATCCCAGCCTCAACCTGGCTGGAGTGCTCTTCTCCCTGCCAGCCAAGGACAAAGCTGCAGAGCCAACAAGCAGCAGGGTCCCAGGCAAGGTTGCCACCCCCAGCAAGGTTTGGCTGAACCACCCCAGACTCCTACTGAGGCCATGCCAGCGCAAGCTGGGCTGTGCCATCAGCCCCAGGCTGGGCTCACACAGGGCTGGGATGGTGGCGAGACAGGACATGGGGTGGGCAGAAAGCAGGTCCTGTCCCTGCTGGGTGCCAGCCAAGGACACAATAGCAGGCACACATCCAGTGCCATGGGGAAACTGCCACACAAAGCCCGCTGCTGCCACCACCACCAGGACTCACTGGCAGGGACGCTTCCTCCCCAGGCACCTGGGGAGAGGCACCAGCATGGGGGCACTGCATCCCCGGGATGGACATCACATCTCAAAGCAACAGGGCCTGACAGTCAAAGCCCCCAGAGCAGGCCCAAGCCTGAATCTCGTGCAATGCCAAGGGGACCCTCACAGTGACGATGAAGCGGGGGCAGTGGCTCTGATGCCTCGACTGGCTTCCAGTGGGAAATGACTTTCAGGGTCACCAAGCCGGCACAGTGGCGCCCACACAGCTGCCACAGCTGCCAAAGGGAGAGGGCCAGAGGGAATGGCTCAGCGTCACAGGGCTCTGAACACCCATCCCGACCCCAGGCCAGGCCACTGTGACTGCCAGACAGAGAAGGAGGAGGAGGACAAAGCGCCATTGATGAGCACAGCTCTGTCCCCAAACACCCTCCAGCCCGGAAGACTGCCAGCCCCTGCTGCTGACCCCAGGGAAACACCCAGCCCGAGCATCTCCCACACACATCCCCGTGAGAGGGGAGGTGGTGCTGGGACAAGCCCAGTTGGCACAGGTCGGGACACTGGGGTGCCAAGTCCTGCTCTTGCTGGGGGCACATTTGTCACTTCCAGCCAGGAGGTGGCCAGCGACACAATGCCCCGTCCTGGTGGGAGATGTCTCTTCTAGGCCCTGCAAGGGAGACAAGGTCCATCCCCAGCAGGGGACAAGACACCTTCACCCCATCCCACACCCCATCCCTGCTCAAGGGCAGTCCCAGTGCCTGAAATGGTGATGCCAGTGGCACGGAGGATACAGCCCCAGCGGCTCCATCCTCATCGGAAAGACCCCTGTGCTAGAGAGCAGAGCTGGCTCCAGGCACTGCTGGCCCCTCCACCCAGTCTGGTACCCTCCTCCCAGTGTCCTCCCAGCATCAGGTCCTCCCGTATCACCGGGTCCAGCCCAGGAAAACGCTGTCGTCTCCTTCTATTCTTGCCCAGCAATAATATTTTCCCAGCTCAGAACAACATTGGCCAAGTCGGCAGGCTCCTTTTATTGTTTCAGGCAAGGCTTCCCCTTCTCCCCCAGACCTGGCGAATTCCTCCTGTGCCTCGGGTTACACTGGCTCAGGGCGCCTTCCTCTTCACCTCCCCAGGGAACAGCCCCTTGCCATGCCCCATCCATCCCGGGGACACCTTCACCCCAGAGCGGGGCTCCCACGAGAGCCACCCCACAAGTGGGGGTCCCTCGGGAGGGACAGCAAAGAGCACAGGGCTGTGCTGCAATGCTTCTGCTCCACACAACAGCAAAATGCTCTTTTCCCTCTTACATGAGCCACTGTTGGAAGTCGAAACGAAAGGATAAGAGTGGCTTGAAGCGTGAGGGAGAGCTGGGTACATGGCCACCCCTGCACCCACAGCACTGTCCCTGTCACCCCCCAAAGTCACCTCACAGCCACGCAGAGCCCAGGTCGAGGAGCTCTGCACAAACAGCTTCAGCTCACCACGGCTTTAATTTCAGAGGCTCTAATAACTGAATTTTTTTTTTTCTTCCCCCGGGGAGAAGGCGGTGGCAGAATTTGTTTCATGGGAAATTTCAGCTTCTGTTTCCAATTTGGAAGACGAACGGAATAATCAGCTTAAGGAAAAAAAAAAAAAAAAAAAAAAAAAAAAAAAAAAAAAAAAAAAAAAAAAAAAAAAAAAAAAAAAACACCCCAAAGAGAAAAGTAGTTTATATACATNAGCTTCCAAAGGTGGTTCGTTCCCCGTGGGAGGCTGAGAGGAGCTTCCACCCCGCCCCGGGGCAGCTCCTCGCACCTGGGAAACGGCCCCGCACGGATGGACTTTGCGCTGGAGTGGATCAGACACTGAGCCAGACCCTGAGCCCCACGATTCACTCCTGCTGAGACCCCAAATCTCCTCACTCTGCTGCCAAACCCAACCTGAGGACACCGGATCGCATCACGGGGCAGAGCTATGAGCCATCCCGGACTCTCAGGGTAAGGGGGTGGGAGGCACTGCGTGCCTCAGTTTCCCGTTCAACAGAGAGGCAGCCCCTGGCGTCACCCGCTGTGCCCCTGGACAGAGCAGGGGCTGCAGCCAGACCCGGGAACCCCCAGCCCAGGCAGCAGAGGAGCAGACTTTCCCCTGGCACTGCAGCCCCCGGGGCTCTGGAAGTGCTGGGCTGCCCAGGCCTTTCCCCTTTCTGGGAAGGGGGAAGATACACATTATGTAATTTATTTTATGTTAATTTTTTTTAGAGCAGGTTCATTGCTTTGAGGCCAGGAGGAGATTGGGGCGCCCCAGGCTCTGTCAGGTTTGGCTGGAGCAGCCCGTGGATTACGTTGGCAGAGCGGGGGATGCGGCGAGCCAGAGCAGGATCACAAGGAGAGTTTTAATTAAAACCAAGCACTGCCCCCGCAGCCCCCCGAGGGGCCCCGGCACCCCAGCACCCGCACCCCAGCGCCACGGGGCTCGGAGGGTGCAGCCCGGGGACCCCCCCACCCAGCCGAGGGCAGGATGCTGAGCGCCCACCCCGCCGGGGGACCACCCACGCACCGCAGCACCCACCCCGCACACAAGCCAAAGCGTGCCGGGGCCACAACACCGCCGTGCCTCAGTTTCCCCGCAGCCCACGTGGGACACGATCCCCCGTGGGAAGCGGCGGGGCTGGCGCGGAGCCCGGCGGCACAATCCCTGTCCCCGTCACCCGGCTCCCCTCTTCCTCCTCCTTCTCCTCGGGGAGCGGAGGGTGCCGGGCAGCCACCCACCGAAACCCCATCCCAGCCCGAGCCCCCAGCACAATTTGCCCACCAACCGCACCAAAAAAAACCCCGCACTCCGGACGCGGCTCCCGCAGCGGAGGCTCCCCAAGCCCCCCACCCGGCCCCCGGAGGGGGGACCCTGAGGAAACCCCTCCGTGGACAGCCCCCCCGGCCCGCAGCAGGTGCCCCCGGCCCGGCTCACCGCGGTAGGACAGGCGGAGCCGGGGCAGGCTGTGCCCCGCCGCCCAGAGCCAGCACAGCGACAGCGACACCGCCACGGCCGCCCGCATCCCTCCGCCGCGCCCGCGGCCGCCGGTGGCACCGAGCTTTTATGGGGCCGACATCCGACCGCCCCCGGCCCGCCCCGGCCCGCCCCGGCCCGGCCCCGCCATACCCCGTCCCTGGGCGGCGGGGTTGCGCGGGGGGACGGCCTCATCTCCCGGGGCGACCCCGAGAACTCCGCATATCCCCAAAGTGTCCTCTGCCAGCAACGCTTTAGACCTTCCTGCAGCCCCCTTCCCAAGAAGTGACCCTGCCAGCACCTCTGGCTCATCCCTGAGGATGGGGAGCAAGGGAGGGAAGCTGGGGTCCCCCAGCCTCGCACTCCTGCAGTAGGAGAGGGCACACAGACCTGCCCCGCGAGAGGGATGCTCAGCGTGGTGTGATCTCCAAGCACCAGCAAGCACACAGCTGCCAGGTGCCATCTCAGTGCCGGGCAAGCTGGGAACAGCAGGACAGCTGGGGCAGGGGACTGAGCAGGGTCGAGGGGGGCACAGGGTGCCACACGTAGCCCTGGCACACCCACAGGGCAGAGGATGCACCGCTGTCTGCCTGCAAAGGTGCCAACACCCTGGGCAGGGATCCCGGCCAGCAAGGACCCCACGGTACCCACACCACTCCCATGCCATCCTCCCCCAGGGCTGTGAGGTCAGGGGATGTGCTCGTATGAGACATCAGAGAACCCACGCCAGCCTCCCCTGGGAGCCTCATCACACAGGCAGGTGTGTCCTGCATCCAAAAACCTTGGACTTCCCCCTACACTGGATGGAGGGGAAGGAGCCGAGGAGCTGGTGGTTTCTCCCGCAGTGCTTCATCGCCACCAGCCTCATCTCTTCTCCCAGCCCGGCACGGAGCAGCCTCATTATCCCCAGCCCCACAAGGGTTCCAGCAGCTTTCTTAATTTAAACAGAGGTCAGGAGGCTGGGGGGTCCCTGGCTTACCCCCACCCTTTTGTAATGGAGCAGCTCTGCAAGTCTCCCGAGCAGTGTAAAACCACCCCAACTCACTCAGTGGGCCCTTGGTTTCCCCAGGGAACAGCATGGCTGGGACAGATCCCACACCCCGGGGTGCTGGGGAGCCACACAGGGCTGGGAACAAGCCAGGAGGAGATGCAGCCGATGGCAGCTCTGGCAGGTAAGCGGAGCTGCCTGCCCAGACCCGCACGCTGCCTGCCCTGACCAGAGGCTCTGCGGGAGCGGCGCTGCAGCAGAAGCTCTGGAGAGAGGGAGGGAAGGAGCAGGATGAACCCCAGCACAAGTCCCCCGAGGCTGATCGGGAGCAGAGGCCCCTCAGCCTGCCCGGGCAGGATCCTGCCCACACTGCTGTCATGCAGGCACTGAGCCCAGGGGAGGAGAAGCACCCCAGCAAACCACACTGCACGAGGAAATCCGCAGCGCCTGGGCAAGACCCTGCGGGCAGCGCCATCGTGGACGGACAGACAGACAGACAGACAGACTGCCCCGCTCCAAGCTGTGCTTACCAAGGAGATTTATTGACAGGGAGGGTGGGCAGCACTGGCCCCAGCTCTCCCAGCAAGTGGGCAGGGAGGCAAGTGGGCAGGCAGAGTGGGGCACTGGTCAGCCCCTCACTGCCCAGCCAGTGCAGCCAGAGATGGCACAGGGACAGGGGGAGGCACTGACAACACCAGGAAAGGCTGGAGGCACCTGGGCATGAGGCTCTGCTGGCACCTGGCCAAGGGGGACATAACCCCCTGGGTGTCACCATCAGGCCAGCCCTGAACACAGCCAACGCGGCACAATGCCATCTGCATCCCCTGCACGCTAGCAGGTATTTGCTGTGCGCAGCCCATGCCCCTCTTTTTAAAGCCTTGGCTCTCTCTGCTTGGCACCCCCTTCCTGCCCCTCGCCAGGCACTCAGCCCTCGGCGGGCAGCGGGGGCACTGAAGCCAGGGCAGTCAGGAGGCGGGCGTAGATCTCGATGCCCCGCAGGAAGATTTGCTCGTTCAGGAACTCGTTGTGGTCGTGCAGCAGCACCGGGGTGCGGTTCATGGGCGAAAAGCCAATAGCAGGGTGTCCTGCCTGGAGATGGGGAGGCACAGAGTGAGGTCAGAGCTGGCATGGGCACCGCGTGCCCCCCTTCACCTGGACACAGCTCCTGCTTGGGGCTGCAGGTCTGCTGGCGTCGCACTCACCGCTCGGATGTAGCGGCTGTCGGTGGCAGCCGGGAAGATCTCGAGCTTGAGCTGCAGCTTCCTGTCAAGCGAGACCCTGTGTCAGCATGGGCACAGGGCCAGCCAAGTCCCCTGTCCCTCTCATACCCCATGGGCAAAGAGACTGTGCCAGGACATCCCTCAGCCCTGAGGGACACTCAATCCCATCCTTTTTGTGGGGCAAGAGGGAGATGCTTTGGCGCATCACAGGGCTCCCCATCATCCCTGACATGACCCCAGAGACCCCCAGGGACCAACTGGCTTCCACCAGAGGATGTCCCTGCCAGGGTCCTGCCCCTCCTGGGAACACTACTTACATGTCCCTACAGACCCCGCTGAAGGCCTTCCACCACGGGTCCGACTCCTCGGTGGAGGTGATGTGTTGGTCCATGCATTTCTAGCAGAGGGAGAGGGCAGATGAAGGGGCAAGGGGGTGGCATTTGGCAGGGGAGGGACAGGCACGATATGCCCGGGTGGCTGAGACCCCTCACCTGGTGAAACTCATAGGTGACACCATCCCCGGCACCGCGGCACCACGTGGCCACCTGCTCCTCGAAGGCCTGGGGCAGAGACCAGAGGAGGGGTGTGAGCAGGGTATCCTCATCCCACTCTCCTGGGTGGGGCTGGCAAGGTGCCCACCTTCAGGTCCACAGTGGGTGGGATGCGGATGTCGAAGCTGGCGGCCATCTCGGAGGGCACCACGTTGAAGGAGACACCGCCCTCCAGCATGGTCATGTTGAGAGAGGTGACGTCCCCTAGGGTCAGGCTTGAGTCGGACTTGAGCCTTGGGGGATGCAAGGGAGAGTCACAATCTGCCCCCGTGGGGAGAAGTGCTTCCCCACCCTGCCGTCACCCAAAATGGGAAACTGAGGCACGGGGCAGCAGCGCCAGATCACAGCCTGGCTTGGAATACCAAGGACTCCCTTCATGGACTGAACTAAGCCACTGCCATCCCGCTGGCCATCTCCTACCTCTGCTTCTCGCTCTCCCTGAAGGCCAGGAAGGAGTTGATGACTTTGTGCTGGGGAGGGAAGGGCAGCGGGTGAGGACCAGCCCCGTGGGCAGCACGGGGGGTGCACAGGGTGTACCCCCTCTCTTACCATCTTCTCAGCAGCCGTGTTGCTGATGAAGCGGGACCCGTGCCCAGGGCTACCCATGCACTTCACCTTTATCCCTGCAGCAGTAGGCATAGAGGGAAGGGTTGAGCAGAAAGCCTGGGATAGCACCAGTGCCCCAGCACCCAGGAGAGCCAGGGACAGGGCAGTGGACACACAGATACTCACACCATGGGCTCCTCTCGCCATAGAAGACACTGAAGGTGTCAGATGGGCTGGCCAGACCTGTGGTGGACACAGACAGGGGGTCAGTGGGACATGGGGGTGCCATGATGTGCCCCCTCTGCTCTGTCCTGGCAGCATTTTCCCTCCAGACTGGCACCATGTGGGTCACTGGCCAGGGGAAGGATCCCCCAAGGGGGTCCCTGGAAGCATGTGGGATGCTGGTGCCTGGGGAGTGATGCCAACAGGCAGAGGAGTGTGTGCCAAGAGGAGATACGTCTCTGTGCCAGCCCTACCACCACTCACCTTCGTCCATGGCAAAGCCCACGTTGAGCGCTTTGAACTCAGGGCGCTGCACGAACATCTCCATGCCCTTGTGTCCGCCCACCTCCTCATCTGTGGGGGAGAGCCTGGCATGGAGGAAGGCACTGGGGCATCCCCCAGCCCACCATCCCCTAGTCCTCCTTCCATGCCAGCCTGGGTGCCGTCAGATCACCCGATGTCCTCAGATATGGAAACCTCTCCAGCCTTGAGCTAGGGGAGGCTGGAATCTGGAGAGCCTGGTGCCTGGCTGCCATGGGAGACTCCAGAGCACAACCCAGCTGCCAGCCCCTTCTGTACCTCCTGAGAGGGGACAGCCTGAGGACTCACCAGGCACAAAGGTGAGGTGGATGGTGCGGGCAAAAGACTTTCCCTCTGTCTTCAGCTTCCGGATGGCCTCAAGGTACCTGCAAGGGAAGGTAGTGTCCGGTCATCGTGGAGGAGAGGGGCTTGTGTGCTCTCGGCCACCTCAGGGCAGGTCAAGCGGTGGCACCTCTGGCCCCAGGGACCCTGAGGACAGTGGCATCCTGCCCTGCATCACTCAGAGACACCACCAGCACCGTGCCCAGCCAGCAGGTGCAGAGCCCTCCACTCACTGGATGGAGACACACTTCATATCCTGGGCACCCCGGGCATAGATGTTGCCTTGCGAGTCCTTAACTGCCTCGAAGGGTGGGTAGGTCCAGTGCTCCTGCAGGGAAGAGCATCCACGATGGCAGAAGGGCACAGAGGGCACCAGCTCCCATCCACCCCGTCCTCCCTCCATGCCCTTCCCACCCCTCGCCCTGTCCCAGCACCTCAAAGACAGGCACGACGTCGGTATGGGAGTTGAGGAGGATGGAGCGCAGGCGGGGGTTTGTGCCCTGCCAGGTCAGGATCAGCACCACACGGCCCTGGCACACCTGTGGGATGAAGGTAGGATGTCACCAGGGTCCAGGATGGGGACAGAAAGGCTTGGACCAGCAGGCTGGAGCCAAAAAGCATCAGCTTAGGACAAGTTTCTGGATGCCACCTGGCCAGTCACCCCTTTCTCCACTGGGAGAGGGAGCAGACCTGCCTGAACCCCTACAGCCAGACAGAGCCCGGCTGCAGGTGCCAAACCTGGCTGCAATTCAGGGGAGGGAAGACAAACCCAGCATCCTCCCCTGGTGCCTGGGAGTCTCCCAGGACAGCCGGTGCCCAGCAGGAAGGATGGCCCCAGCCAACGTGACCCTGCCAGGTCCCCAGCTAATCATAGCACAGGCAGCTGCAAAGGTCAGCGGGGAGCAGCCAGAATACTGGCTTAAGGAAGGGCTCAGGTCAGCAGAGGATTACAGGCAGAGGAGGTTCACTCCTGTCCAGCTCTGGGCGCAGGCAGAGGAACATCTTGGTCACTAAAGGACCCAAACACAGGCGGACAGATGGATGGATGGATGGATGGGTGGACAGACTGGAGGCTGCTCCTCAGCTTGCTCACCTCCACTTTTTGGCAGGCCAAGCCCAGGTCGGTGCCAACACGCTCCAGAAACCGGATGGCCGCATCTGGGGAAGAGTGGGGATGCCCAGAGTTACAGCAGGGTCTCTCACTGCAACCCCCCAGGGACCCCATGGCTCTGTGGGGGTCCCACACCAGGGAAAGAGGTGACAAGAGAGAGCAGGTGCTGCAGGTCCTGGACATGAGCAGGGAAAGGAGCAGCTCATCACCATCCCTTTGGGGCGAGGATTTGGGAAATATGAATAAAATAAAAATTGAAGGGGGGTGAGTTCAGGGGGAATTTTGAAGTTTCAGGAATTTCAGGAGTTTTGGGAGCTCCTCACCAATAAAATGTACTTTAGTGGGAAGACATAAATGTTAACAGAAGAAGATCACGCATCCCAGAGCCAGGGCAGCATGGAAAAGGAAGCAAGGGGCACGGGACTGGAAGAAGCAAACGGCAGCTCTGAGGGCACTTGAGACGTCCCTGCCCCAACCAAAGGCACCAGTAGAGATAAGGCGCAAAGGAGTTCGCTCCTTAACACCACGATCAAAACAGCCCCAGCACAGGACTTGGGCACCTGGGTCCAAAGATCAGAGCTGCAAAGCCACATTACCAGATCCCCACATGGCTCCCCATCCTGTCCCCCCATCCTCACCATAGTCAGGTTTAGGGTGGACGGTGTCAATCCTCAGGTACTCCCGGAAAAGCGTAACCGAGGGGTTCTCTGAGGCCCCCGTGCTCTTCCCAGGCTTCCCAGGTGCCATGTCTGGGACCAGGGCTGCAAAGCTCTGGGGAAAGAGCTGCAAGATGGTTAATCACCCACCAGCCCCTCCAAAGTCCGCCCGCACGCTCAGTCGTCACAGAAACCGAAGGGAGATGGGGCAAAGGTCTCCCCCATGCGACTCCTGGGACACTGCCACCATGGCAGAAATCCCCCCTGCGTGGGTATGGGGCAGGATGGGGTATGCCCCCCCCGCTGGGATGTCTTTCTTCCCCCAAAATACATGTTCCTGCCCCAAACACAGTGCCGGGACAGGTTGTGATGCCCAGGCAAGGGGTGAAATGCAGGGAAGGGCTAG
This sequence comes from Dicrurus megarhynchus, assembly GCA_013399195.1. Lineage (NCBI taxonomy): Eukaryota > Metazoa > Chordata > Aves > Passeriformes > Dicruridae > Dicrurus > Dicrurus megarhynchus. Next base: position 298,128 of record VXAD01008598.1, read on the forward strand.
CTGGGAGGAAAGGGGGTCAACTAGGTGGGGGAGTATGAAGAAGGGTAAAGGGGAAGAGGGGTGTGTCGGGTAGGGAGACACAGTAGTTGGGATTAGCCAGGGGTTAGAGGTTTGGGGGAATGCTGGGGGATGCAGGCAGGGAAGGCAGGATGCTGGTGTAAGGGGGTACAGGTAGGGAAATGGGGCTACTGCCTCGCTAAGGGGTGCAGGAGAGCTGCAAGAAAAGGCTCTGAGGGTGCAGGGAAATGGGGGTGGTGAAGGGGCATTGAGTGTTAACAGAGGATAGAGGTACTGGGGGACCACATTAGGGTGACAGGGTACTGTGGGAGCTGTTTGAGGGGTGCTGGAGGAGCAGGACAATGTGGGGTATTTAGGGGCACATGGGGGTTCAGCAGGAGGGGTGAAGGGGAACACTGAGGGGTGTATGGGAGCAGGGGCTGCAGAGAGGCTATGAGGGGTGCAGTGGGACTGTGGTTAGGGGTGCAGGGGTACCGTGGCTGGGGGTGCAGAGGGGCACAGCTCGGGTACAGGTCAAGTACACGGCTGGGGTGCAGGAAGCGGGCACAGCGGGGTGCAGGGGTACTGCAGCCGGGATGCAGGGACACCATGGTTAGAGCTGCGGGCAGGGCAGGGTCCCGCGGCTAGGGCTGCAGGGGTGCTGTGGTTAGGGGGTACGGCGTGAAGCAGAGGGCAGGCAGGGCACCGTGCTTAGGGCTGCAGCACGTGCGTTACTGGGGTGCAGGCGCAGCACGGGCAGAAGGGCAGAGGGGTGCTGGACACTGTGGTTAAGAGTGCAGGGGGGGCGAGATACCACGGTTAGGGGTGCAGAAC